>CM034238.1:7590934-8128434 GCA_019916065.1 Vitellaria paradoxa
AAATAAACTACTAAAATGTAATAGAAAATGTTAAAATAACTAAAATTTTTTATTTTTTTATTTTATCTATCATTCTCTTACATTTTGTCAAATTTTTTTTTATAAAAATCCCAAAAAAAGTTAAAAAAATAAAAAAAAAAGTTTTTTAGAATTTTTGCAAATAAAATGGATGAGATATGAGAGAGGGAAGGATAAAATAAAAAAAATATCTAAAATTTTAGTTAGTACCATTTTGATAAAACTATCAGTTTTCAGTTTTTGTATTCAGTTTTCAGTTTTTGTGGTATGTTTTTAATTTTTTGTTTTCATTTACATAGTAGGAAAAGAAAACAAAAACTTGAAAATATGTTTGGTAACGATAATTATTAATTAGTAGTTATAGTTTTTAATTAATTAAATTCAATAAATTTAATTATTTTAATTATAATAATTATTATAATTTATTATAATTTAAAAAAAATAAATTTAATAAAATATATTTCCCGTTAATTAAAATACTTAATTTAATTAACTTAAATTAATTTGATTTAAATACTTAATTTAATTTAATTAATTAATTATATTGATTAAATTTAATTATTTTAATTATATTATTTTTTCAAAATAATTTGATTCAATAAAAATATATTCAATATAATTTAATTATATTATTTGTTAAAAATAATTTATATTAAATTATATTTATATTAATTTAATTAAATTGATTTATATAATTAATTTTATTTAAATTAATTAAATGTATTTATTTTAATTATATTTTTTGTAAAAGTAATTTAATTCAATAAAAATAAAATATATTAAATATAATTTATTATATTATTTATTAAAAATAATTTAATAAAATAATTTTATATTAATTTAACAAATTAAATTCAATTATAATTAATATAATTTAGTTAGTTAATATATTTAATATAATTTATGTAATTAATATATTTAATATATAACTTAATATATTAAATTAATTATTGATAAAATTAGCTATTAATTAAATTATGTTTAATACATTGTTGCATAAATAAAAATAATATATTATTAATTTAATATATTAATATATATTATATATTAATTAAATATTTTTATATTAAATAATAATATATTTAGCGGTGATCGGAGATGAGTAGAAGACAGTGACGATGGTGACCGGATGTTAGTGATAATTAGTGGACGATAATAATCAATGGTTGTAATTGATAGTAGTTATGTAAGAAATTAAAAACTGAAAATGAAAACTTACTAAAACACCTTTTGTATGTTTTCATTATTTTTGAAAATTTTGAAAATAGTTTTTATTTTTTTGAAAACTGAAAACTGAAAATAAATTTACTAAACGAGTTTTCATGTTCAGTTTTCAAAAAAAATGAAAATAAAAATAGAAAACTGAAAATGAAATGATTGTCAAAGGGGGCATTAGTTTAACATTTCGTGTTAAGTTTTAATGACTGATTTTATTAGAAGTGGGTAAATGTTAATAACATTTAAAAATAAAGAAAGCAAGTGTAGCATTTAAATATTATAGGTGCTAAGTGTAATTTTCTAAAGTTAAGAGGAGGTATTTACCATTATTTTATTGACTTTTCATCTTTTTTTTTTAACAACATTTTCTTATTAATCAACGCCTACCACTTTTGCATCACTTATTCTAAATCTAAATATTTTTTATGTCACATATATTAGAAAAACTTAATTCTATTTTTTTAAAAAAGGAAAAAAATTGACATGAAAGAAAGTAGAAAGACCAAAAGAAGAATTGAACTTTATTCCTACAGAAAAAAAAGTAGCTTAGTTCTTTATTGATTGCCCTATTATGAATATTTAATGTTATTATAAATTATAAAATAATTAAGATCAATTAAGAACTAACCCTATTGTTTTTTATTTTCTTCTTCTTTTTTTCTTAGATATAAAGTTCAACTTTTATTTTTTTTTGATAAGTAATACAATTTATTTCTTTTTTTCTTATCTTTCTACTTTCTTCTATTAAAATTTTTTCCTTTAAAAAAAATGATTAAGTTTTTTTGATATATATAAAATAAAAATATTTAAACTTAAAATCAGTAATGAGAGAATGGTAGGTATCACTTAATAAGAAAAGGCTATCAAAAAGGATAAGAGGAAAATAAAATAGAATTCATAAAGACTATATTTTTAGTCCTAAAATTGAAAAGGTTGAGATTTAAAAAAAGTAGAACAAGAGTAAGAAAGAAAAATAGTAAGGGATCTGGTCCATCTTTTTTTTTATCAACTTTATTAATTATATTTTCCCTAATAGAGTGATTATCAAATATGACTTGGTTAACAAAATCTTAGGGTTTGTTTGGGTAAAAAATTAAAAATTTGATTGTTTACTTTTTTGTGCGACCTGAGATTTAAAAAAAGTCAATTCTCAAAAATTAAGGTTACTTAGGAAGGTATATTTATAATTTTAACATAATATGTTTTTTGATTTACGTAAAAAAAAATAAAATAAACTAGATTTTTTTATTCTTTTTACCCAAACAAACCTTTAGCTCATAACAGAGTATTCAATCTTGAGACTAGAAAAGAAAAATATTGAAAATGTGTTGCACTAATAAGTTTAAAATACTCTCATACATTGTTCAAAGAGTTGGAATTCAATTTTGTGAAAACATGTGAAGAAGATTTCAGTATAAGAAACTGATCCAATGGGTTCTTAATCCACCTGAATTATTTAATTGATTTAAAGTGTTTAGTTAAAAATTTATTCAATTATGACATTTTTTTTTTGTTAATTTCACAATTAATTGACTGTGATCAATGTGCCGGAGCAGCTCAAAGTTTGTATGATCTTAAGCGAAGTCTGTAATAAATTTTTTTTTTTTTTACAAATAATATAAAAACTAATAAATACAAATTATTTAATTTTTTTTTATGTAAACTAAATTTTTAACATTTTGAGGTACAAAATTATTTATTAAATTTTATATTTAATATTATTATGAGTGAAAATAAAAAAAATATGCGAAGACTTCATTTTTTTTTTTTAAAATGTAGTGAGTTATTTCTTTATTTCTGTTATACTTGATGACTCTTACATTTGTTTTACAATTATTAACCGGAATAGCAATAATTCTAGATTCATAACAATTATATTTTAATTTTGGCCCGTAATATATTTTCTTATCAATTTATTTTCTTTTCAAATATATATATATATATATATATATATATATATATATATTAGACTAAAATTTTATTATTTTTTTTATAATTATTAATTGATACTCTAAAGTGGTTGAATGATTTTGATTTAGAATTAATGTAAATGCTATCAAATTGAATACGATCTTGACTCCAAAAAGGTGTATAACCGGACACTCCAGCCGGTCCACGCGCCCCGGCCCCACAAGTACGCGCGGGGGTAAGTCAGGATGACTCAGCGGCCTCCTAGTAGGGAGGTTCGGTCCGCAAGGATTCGAACCCTGGTCTTGACTCCAGCTCTACCTACTGAGTACCAACTGAGTTACGCCCTAGAGGCAATTGAATACGATCTTACTAATCGCGTCTCAAATTACAAAATTTAGAAGCGTAACAATATACTTTGCTCGTTCAAATCCAATAGCCCAAGCCAATCTCCTGATTGGTTTTAGGATTCTCCAATTTAGTTTAATGAAATTTACGTTGCAAAATTTGCCATGAGGGTGAGAGGGTGGTGTTGCTGTCTTAAGACCGCGGGGTCTACAAGGCATAATTCTCAAGCCAGTAGAGCCTAAGTGACAGAATTTAAAGGGATTGAAGGTTGTTAAGTTGAAATAAAATTTTGAAAATTGAAATTATATTTTTAATTTTAAAATTTTTATAAAAAATCATCCGTTTTAAAATTTTAATTTTAACAGTTGAATAAAATTTCACATGATTTTAAGAGTTCAAATTCAACTTATAATTTTTAAAATTGTATTTTAATTTCAAATTTTCTTACCCAATTTAAAGAGATACGAGTAAGTTTCAATTCTAAATATATACTCTCAATAAACCCAAAATAAGAACCTCCCACATTAACCAGGAACATTGATTCTCCTCTTTGCGTATGTACTAGAAAAAATGCACGGGTTTGACCAATTTTTATTATAGTAAACATTAAAAAAAAATGGTTTCATCATATTTATATATCAATAAATAAATTAAAATAAAAAATTATACATATATCAACAGTACCAATAAAGTTTTACATATTATGTTATACAAATAGCAATAAAACATTAAAAATAAATTTAAAAATTTTTAAAAAATTATAAAATTTATTTAATTTTTATCTTATTACACAAATTACGAAATTATAATTTATTTCACTTTATTTCATTTTTTTTTTCACTTCAAAAGCTTCCTATAAAACACACCTCAAGGTTCGCAATCAACCGACACATTGAAGTCACGCCATTTCATTATTTAAATAAATTAACTAATATTTATGCAATTGATCCCACCTTTTTTTAATTTTTATTTTATTTTCTGTTATAGCGGAATATTGTTGGTCGGAAGGTAAAAATAAAGTTTCTGCAAAGATGATAAAATAAAGTTTCTGCAAAGATGATAAGCCCTTGATTTCAGTGACACTTTCCAAATGCACCCTAACCCTTCCAACAAATTCGCAAGGAAAATGCACACGTGTCCTGACAACCACCCTTTTGCATGCAGCAACAACGAATTGAGGATGGAGATCCATGTAAATTGTCCAATGCTACATTTTGTCTTCCTCATTTTTTACAAGCTCTTTCTCATCAATCTGCTTCCTCCTATGGACTGCAACCAATGAACAGAGTTTTTGGATATAAATAAGTAACCCAAAGCAGTTATAAATCCCCCCCCCCCCCCCCCAAAAAATAAATAATAAAAAAATAATAAGAAAAAATTAACAGAAAGCACCACAAAAACAAAAAAAAAGTTAAATTACGCAAAATCAATTTTTTGTTTTCTTATATTTAATGGCAATTATTAATTATTAAAATTGAAATAAAAAAAAGCTAAGAAAAAAAGGAAAACTATGGTTTTTAAATGTCGTTTCATGCTTAAAATTAATGAACGACAATAAATTCATTTAATGTGGGTGGATTTCTTGCCTGTTGCTTTCATTCGGAGAAGCTTCGACTGCAGCAGCACTCAAAACTCCCAACCTCCCACCTTAGCACATGTATCTTCCATGGATTTTGTCCAAACACGCCGATAAACTTCTTCAACTTCCTCTGAACAAATCAAATTAAGCACAAAAGTTCTTAGTTATGGATAAAAAAATTTCCTTCTTTTCACTTTCACACTTACAATTATCAACTTATTTACTCACAAAAAAAGAAAAGAATCAAATGATTTAACTTAATTTGTGGAACAACAAAACAAGCACCTGCAGTTAGTGTAGAGTTTTCGCATAATTTTTTACCCCAATCCGAGCTACCCCAGTGATAATTTTTTGATGACTGTTCATGTGCATAGTACTCGTGCAAATTGGATAGAATGTAAGCTCCTCCTATTAGACGATTTGGGAGACCAAAAGATTGAGAAATTGGATGCAAGGAGTTTTGTTGCTGGATTTCTTCATGATTTTCTTCTTCATCATAATAGACAATGTTGATGCCGCACTCTTTCACTTGAAAACCGACACCCACAACCACTGATACATTCACTTCATCACTAGCGTTCAACTGGAATAGGTTTCCAACCTTCCATTGGCTTAACCATATTACATGCTCGTCCCCTTTTGGAATGACAAAAATTTTTGGGCCATAGATCCAGTTAAGACCAGTGCTTTTATTACTTATTTTAGTAAATAATGGAGGAGGGTCCCAAGTCTCTTTTTCGTTGGAAAGTGCATAAACAGAGTAAACATTCAAACTTCGAATCTTGTGATTGGGAAGTGAACAAGAAGGCACAATAAATGATAAAGAGGAGGACCCTCCACTACTACAACCTTTGTTGCTGAATAACCACCCTGTTGGAACCTCTCTTCCTGGAATAAATGTGCTGAATATAAAACCATATTCATGCAATCCCTGTTCCATTAAACTCACAAGGTGTTACTATTAATTATACATGTATTATCCACGCGCACGCGCGCGCACACACACACAGAAGGAAAGAGAGAATAGAATACCTGAATAGGAAGCTGCTTCTGTTTTTTAAAATTGTTTAAATACAACCCAATGTAGTTCATTTCCGTATTAGATACGGATTCTAAGTTGCTTATGCCCAAACTATCCATAATAACTGCATCGACGTTTCCTATGGATTCGAACTTGAAATTATCCCCTTTTACAATACATTCAGCCCCACTAACATCTTCACTGAACAACACTCCGAGGGGATGCAAACCTATTATTCTTTCCAGTGATGGGCAATCCATTACATTTAATGCAACCATGCTTGGTAGGTCGATGAGTGATTGGAGTTTTGTGCACGATCGAACGTTGAGCTTCCGGAGCCTAGTAAAACTTCTAATGAAATCAGGTAGTTTGGAAATTCGATTTCCACCTAGATTTAAGTCCAACAAGAAGGGTAGGGAATTAAAATCCATCAAGACAGCATCATCTGAAAGATTACAATCTGCAAGACTTAATGTTACTAAAGATTGAGGTAAGATTGACCAGAAGTATATTTCTAGAACTTTTCTAGAGATCGGTGCTAGAGCCCTAAGAAAAACATGCCATGGCTTGACCTTCCGACTAATGGAGACAAATTGATTCATGGCAACTCCATCAGCATGAAACACTTTCAAAGATTCCATTTTCTTCATATCTGCTGGCAATTGGACCAAATTTGAGCAACCTGATATAATAAGTCTTTCAAGAAATTTTAGCAGAACTATACTTTCTGGAAGTTTTCTCAGATTTATGCAATCCTTCAGATCCAAAAGACGTAGTCCCTCAAGGTTTCCAATAGATTCATGAACCTCGACCAAACTTGGACAATCTTCCAAAATAAGCCTTTCTAAATTGGGTATCGCAACAAAGTTTAAAATTTTAAGAAGATTCGGAGAATGACTGAGATTAAGGATTTTCAATGACCCAAGCACCTGTAAAGAGAAAATTATAAAGTTGGTTGCAATATTTCTACAAACACCATCTTAAAAAGAAAAATATAGGGGAAAACATTAATACCATACCTTGGCTCCTTTCCATGCTTCTATGAACTTGCTGTAGCTCATGTCAAGAGCAACTAGACTCTCCAAACGTAAATCTTTAGGTATATATTTTAAAGGAAATCCATGCCAAACCAAAAATTTTAGTTCTTTTGGAAAATTTTTATAGTCTCCATTCAGTTCTACATAATAAAGCTGAAGCAGCCTTAGTTTGTACATTTTTTCAAATGAACTAGTTTCCAAAGCTACCTCATTGAAATCTCCAAAAAGAGTATCAACTAAGTTTAAGAGACGCCTTTTTTTATTAGCACGAACAATTTCTCTCATTGAGTTGTCTTCTTTCAAGGTATGCATGTTGAGAATGAGACCTTCAATTGCATCAGTGCCCTAAATGAGATTGAAAATAGCATTGGATAAGCACTTAGCATAGGTGCACAAAAATATATAAAAATGGATAAAATGAAAGATTGACGCTTACTGTTTTTTGGCTCAAAACTTTGAAGGAATCATTATGACGCCATAATCTGCTGCGTCTCTCAAGCTCTCTTGGGGATTCTTGGAAAACAATTTCTCTTCCCATGTCTTGAAGCCATTGATGCATTATTAACTTTTTATTCTCAATTTCTAACATACATCTATCAATGAGATTTTGAATTCCAATTATTGTAAAGAAACCAAATCCATCTAGTATTATTCTCATAGAATCTTCATCATCTCCAACAAAAAAACAAGCAATATCCAGGAATAAATTTTTGTCATGGTCATCTGACAAAGAGTCATAACTTATCCTCAGTTTTTTCAAAATCTGATTGTCAGGGATTGCTTCCAATTTCTCCAGTGCACTTATCCACACTTCAACACGTCGCTCCCCACATAAAGTAGAGCCCAAAACTTTCAATGCTAGCGGAAGTCCACCGCATTGCATTACTGCCCTTTTGGCATGCTCCACATAAGTTTCAGGTGGATTATCTAGGTAGAAAGCATGGTGGCAAAACAACTTAAATGATTCATAATAATCCAAATATTCAACCTTGTGCACCCTATGATTACGAACACCCTTTAGTAGCCCCTCATGTCTAGTTGTTATCAGGATTTTGCTTCCTGGGTACAACCAATTTCGAAATTCCAATACTAAATTTATTTGGTCTATTTGATCCACATCATCAAGAACCACAAAAATTTTTTTACGAAAAATTGCATCTTTAATCCTGTCTGCTCCCTCATAAACATTGTGTATTTTTTGCTTACGGTTAAGAATGTCCAAAAGAAGCTGTTTCTGCAAACAAACCAAACCATTCGGTTGTTCACAAGTTTCTCTTACATTTGTAAGAAAGCTGCTTCCTCCAAATTTATGAAAGTTCCTATCATAAACATGTCTTGCTATTGTGGTTTTGCCTATTCCACCCATCCCGCAAATTGCCAATACATTAAAATCAGTTGATACATCTTCTAACCACAAATTAATGTCTCTGGCTCGAGCTTCTAATCCAATTAGGAAAGGGCCATTGCTCGAGATTGTACGCTTTAACTTATCTTCGATTACTATAAGAATTTTTTGGATAAACTTCGACTCATACCTGTGACAACCAAGTAAGAACATAAGCATAATGAGCGTAATGTTACTTGAATTTCAAATACTATGCAAGTTTGTGTTTTATCATAATTCAAGCCAAGCCATTCAAGAAGTGTTTTGTATGAACTTGTTATTCAAGCATACAGCAATTCTTTTTCATTTCAAATTCAAATTTAACAAAACTGTTCTAATTAACATAAATCAGGATAGTTATCTGACCTATTTTTATGTGCCCATAAGCAATAAAATGATTTTAAATAATTTATTTTAGTAAGAATGCTATATCTTAAATTTGAATCCATTGCATCATTTATTTGAGCAAACCAAATCAATAGATCAAATGAAATAGTCATTGTTATTTGCAAGCATTCACAATTGATTCTTTAAATAACAGGTATTGTTTCGATTTCAATACAAAATTTCAATTGTGCAATATATATATCAAATTATTATGAATACTCAAATATAAGTTTTACCAATTGGCCTATTAAATATGTAACACAAAAATCATCATGGGGGGTGTTAAGTAAAACCTAAGAAAATTTCAATTTTGTAGTATGTCAAATTGCTATTAGTACAAATATAAGTTTTACAAATTGACCTATTAAAAGATAATAACAAAAAAATCAAAATGAAGATGCTAAGTTGAAACAAAAAATAAGAAAGAGGGTTAGAAAATTGCCCATCAACTTGATTTTGGAGAACCATTCCTGCTAAACTTGCAACTTCTCTGAGCGCTGCTCTCCATTCTTCTATTTTGTCTATCCATTCACTTCTTCTTTCATCTACCTCTGCCTTGAACCTCTCTTCAAGTTTTAGAAATGACTCTTTAAAACTTCCACTTTGCTTTCTAACATCAGATGGATCCACATGATAGAATATAGGTAGAACTTGATGTCCTGATATATTCTTGCATTTAAGGATCCTCACAAATTCATTAAGGCACGATTTTGAAGATGCATAATCTTTCGAGATGACAATTATCGAAATTTTTGACTCTTGAATTACTCTTTGCAATTCAATGTCAATATTTTCTCCTCTTTCTATTCCATCATCATCTCTAAACGTGTGAAATCCTGCATTATTTAAAGCTGTATAGAGGTGGTCAGTGAACGTCTTGCGGGTGTCATCACCTCTGAAGCTTAAGAACACATCATAAGCACACGGAGGAGTGGAAGAAGAGGCTTCTTGGTCCCTTGCAACAGCCATTACAAAAACAAAATCCAAGACACAAATGCAATCTGTCAAGGCAACAAAGAAATTCTGAGATAGATATTAAATTATAAATACAAGGACTGACATCAAAGTAAGTTTAACAAAATATAGTAAGGAAAACCAAAAAAATACGAGAGAAATGCTTTCTTTACCAGTTGATCTATAGTTTTTCCACAAGGTCGGACCCGACTGAATGAACCAATACTGTAAAAAGAATATTTGATCTATGGCTCCATGAAAAGAATTTTGCGCTCACTGGAAAGAACTCATTTTTTTTTTGTTTGTTAGGTTGGTGGGACCTTATGTTTATGAATACAGTTAAAAGTAAGTGACCTTTGGAGAATTATAATTTGTGAATCAATTGATTTGGGTTAAACAACAACTGTTCTCATTACATGAACCAAAATACCAAATTTTATTTGACATAAACGTCGATGGTCTAACACAATCGTATCATTAATCTATCTCAACAGTGATCCTAGTGGAGTAATATTTGCCCAACGTATACGAGATCAAATCTAATTTAAAGCCATGGCTTGAACTCTTCAACTTAAAGAAGAAGAAGAAGGAGAAGAAGAAGGAGAAATACTCAATTAGGTTAGATTAATCACCGAAAAAGAAAATTCAAGAATATAAAGAACAGAAAAAAAAAAAAGAGAATAAATAGCAAATTAGGCTTAAAAAATGAAGGATATGAAGTTTAATTTAAATCAAAATAGTATAATCCAATCTACTGTTATCGGAAGAGAAGAAAAAGGGGAAGCTATACAGGAAATGAGGTGAGAAAATACATTGGAGAAATGAAAATCTGATAAAGATTAAAATATTAAAAAATAAAGTAAGAATAATGATAAAATCATATGTAGTATGTGGGTGTCGTATAGTTTAAAATGAATCACCTGTTCAATTTGCCGATGAACAATAGCATGAATTTGAACCGAGCGCTTCCAAACATTAATTTAATGCAAATTGGGAATAATAGTGTGTTTGGTTGGCTAAAACCAATTAAAACCCACTAACTTTTATCAACTTTTTGTATTTTTTTGAATTAAATTTTATCACATATTACTTTTACATTAAAATTTTATACTTTTATTCTATTTTTTGACCAAATTTTTGCTAACCAAACACCACAATATGAAGAGGAGAAGAGAGAGAGAGACTTGACTCTTGAGTCATTGACATCATGTTTTCATGTTTTGAGCGTTCTCACTTCTCATAATTTTTCCTTTTTTTTTTTTGGCCAAAAGTTAGGTAGTGTATGGACTATTAATATGAGATTATGAAACTTAGTTATATTTATTTAAAGAGAATTGATTAAATATAATTTTTATAGTTATAATTTTTATTATGAAATGATTTAATATATTGAATTTGAAATAATCATCAAAATAATTATTCAAAAATTTTTATGATAGTGAATTCGTTATTTTAATTTAATATAATTTAATTCAAAATTCATTAACTTGAAACTTTTAATCTTCCAAAATGGTGCCTAAATTACAGTATTTGTACACAGATTTTCATTTTTCAAACTTATTCTTTAATTGGACCGGGAAGAAGAAAATGTTGGAGGAACAAAAAAAAAAGGACAAATTTCCCTTCCTCCAAAGTTTTGTAACAATTTATGGCTTGACTTTTCAATTAGTTACAATGTTATCTATCAATTATTATTTTATCACTAAAAGTTGGATAATTAAAGATAAAAGTACGTGAATAAAAATAATTACCAAAAAAAATATTGTAACTAATGAAGAACTCAAGTCCCTAGACTCTATTTGGTACTAATTTGTCAGTTAATTATTTGAACTTTTTACTTTAAAGAAGTCAAGTGTATTTAATTATCCAACTATCTTATTTTTTTAGGAAAAAAATAAAAAGCTTAAAAGCACAAAAGAAAAGAAAAAACTAAAAATTTAGAGATTTTTTTTAGCTTTCACATTTATAAATGTATATATAGATGTTTAAACAAATAGTAAAATAAAATTTAAAACTTATATTTAAATAAATAAATTAACAACTGTATTCAAACAAATATACTTCCCTCACAATCTGTCAGAGGCACCATATAACATACGTATGCAATTATTAATCAAACGGAAGATTGGGAAAATCAAAGACAGTTAATTGAAGTCGACTATAAAAAATAAATAAATAAATAAACCAAAAATATTATGAAGGAAAGATTTGAATAAGATCGTGGACAAGGACAAGGCAAATGTTAAGTGAAATTGAAAAAACATGTCAACCAAATATGAATGCGACTGCAATTCCTTTATCAAAAAGCACAAGACAAATGTTAGGTAAAATTGAAAAAACATGCCAACCAAATGTGAATGCGACTGCAATTCCTTTATCACAATTGTTACAAGTTAAAGAATACATTACAGTTGAAAAATCAAG
Organism: Vitellaria paradoxa; assembly: GCA_019916065.1. Lineage (NCBI taxonomy): Eukaryota > Viridiplantae > Streptophyta > Magnoliopsida > Ericales > Sapotaceae > Vitellaria > Vitellaria paradoxa. The sequence goes on from CM034238.1 coordinate 7,603,213, forward strand.
GAATTTTGTTTAATTTAATTTGTGGAAGTCAACTTTGACCCTCACACAAATTTAAGATGGCTGTCATCATATTATTCAAAGATTTATTCAAAAAGGTAGTTGTCGAAAAACTTTTATCAAAAATTAGGTTAATATAACAAATATCCAAAGAGTGCAAGAATGAACTGCCAAGAAATGTGACTGCAAGTTCTTTGCTGGGAACTCTTATTCCAATTATGATTGGTTAAAAAATTTATTGCGGTTGGAAAATTAGAGGACTTTTGTTTAATTTAAGGACATCTTTGTTTTGGGGGTAACAGGGGAATGATAAATTTTACTTGAATAATTTTTGCTCTTCATCATATTAGTTTGGAAGGAGGGGTAATAATTACACTGAAAGTAATAATCACCTTCTTATGAGAGTTGTTATAGTTAATGACGATGGACAACGGAGAGTAATAAAAAAAATTATATAATTTTCTTATTATTACGTAAAGTATTCTTTTATTTTTTTTTCTGAAGTAACGTTTTCTCTTGTAATTCTAAATATAATATAATTATTATCGTATATTATTTACTCTCTTAATTTAAGCATAAATATCATGAACTTGTAACTCTTTAACTATTATTAGAATAATAATTACTTTTATAATTTTTTATTTCTAAATTTTCATGTCGTACCAAATGATTTTTAAATTATGGAAGTCGTTATTAACCCTCGCACAAATTAAGAAGTGCTCATTGTATTATCGAGAGGGAGTGGTTGAAGAGCTTATTCAATGGTATTAGCATGTTCAAAGCAAAAAAAAGCTCAATGACGTATGCGCGCGCGGCATTTAGGATGAGTTTGGTAAAAAAAGAAGTCAAGTTATTTATTTTTTTTAAGTTATCTATTAAAGAGTTATTTTTTTTTTGTTTTTAAAAACTATTTTAATAATTAACTTTTTAATTTTTTGTTAATTTAATATATTTATTCTTGATAGTTTAAAAGAAATTTAAAAATAAAAAAGATAATTTTTATCATTTAAAAAATAAAAAAATAAAAAATTCAATAAACAATAGTTACCAAACAGAGTCTTAAAAGAATTAACTTACATTATTATTAGTGGGTAGGCAGCCCCTTCCCTTTTGAGTTGTAAATTGAGTTTTATTCTTTTTAGTCTTTAAAACATCATATTTTAAATAGGAAAATTTAATATTTCTAACCCTAAAATTTGAGAATAATCCTTAATTTAAGTTATTTTTTCAAATTAAACTCAACAATTAACTTTTTACCCCTTAATGTTTTGAAATACATTTTTTATAATAAAAATAAAATTTAATATAATTCTTATTTCAGTTTATATATATATATTTTTTAACTGAACCTAAATTTGACCGGGAAAAAAAAAGAGATTAAATTACTTTTTTTTAATTGTTGAATGAAATTTCTTTATTAACACATTACTTTTTAATTAATTTTGGAGGATTAATCTAACAATTTAAAAAAAAAAAAGATAATTAACAATATTTTCAATGAGAACATCTTCTAAAAGGTTGAGTTCAAAATGCATACAAAATGTAAATGCGTCTTTTAACATCCTCCATTGAACAAAGCAAATTAACTACAAACGTTATTAGCGACTGATAAGAAATTTTCCTTTTCCTTTTCCTTTTCACTTTCATCCTTACCTTTCCATCAAATACGTAAGGAAAAATCACGGTGTTTTGATAACAACCCTTTTTGCAGCAAATATATGAATTGAGGGTGGAGATCGATGTAGATAAACTCGATGGCTTGAGAGAGAGAGAGAGAAGGGGGAGAAGAGTAAAGTGGATTGGCAGTGAAGAAGCTGCCAGGAAAGTAAAATGGGAACGCCCGAAACAGGGTCAGGTCTTCTTCCCATACGGGGCTAGTAGAAACTGTCAAGGGTTTGTTTGGGTTCAAAAAAAAAAAAAGTCAGTTTTTTAAATTTTTAATGCAAATTTAAAAATACACTTTGTTAAAATTACGATTCTAGCATTTTTTAGAGTTAAAAAAATATAAAACTCTACAAATCTCTACAAACACGAATTATGAACTGTAAAATTTAAATTTTTTATTCACTGTATAAAACACGAGACACTAATTTCTATATATTTATAAAAATTTATACGACTCAAAACACACCCTATATCTTCTTAAGTACTATTAGTTTTTGTCAATTTTTTTTTTTAAATTTAGATTAATATTTTTACCGCTCACATTTTATTACAACCGCACTAAACTATGTTTAAGATGAAATAAAAGGTGAAAATTGAATACTAGAAGGAATGAAATGTAATGTTCATTCTATTCTTTTATTTGGTTGCTAAGATAAAAAAAATAAAAATAGAATAGACATTTAAATTTTTATAATTTGATTACATATTTTAAATATGATGAAATAAATTAAAAATTAGTAGCATTAAATTTTTTTAAAAATATGAAAATAAATTTTCCTTTCAAATTGTGAATTTGAGTTAAAAAAAAAGGATTAATGAGTAAAACAGTCATTTTATAATTTAAATTTAAATAGTCCAAATTTTGTTTAACTATTAAGAAACATACCAATAAATATTTTTTAATCTATTCAAAAGTATAAAATCCAGAGTGTCGTGACAACAACCCTTTTTGCGGCAAATATATGAATTGAATGTGGAGATCGATGTATATTAGTTGTCCAATCACTGCTACATTTTGTCTTCCTCATTTTTTGTTTTCCAAATTCTTTTCCATCAATCTACTTCCTCCTGTGGAGTGCCTGCAACCAATGACCAGGGGTTTTTGGATAAAGCACACCTCCCCGTACACAAAAAATAAAAAATAAATAATAAAAAATAAAATAGAATAAATAATAATAATAGCGAAATAAAATAAATTAACAGAAAGGACCACAGAAAACCAAAAAGGTCAAATAAAGCGGAATTAATTTTTGTTTCTTATGGCTATTATTAATTACTAAAACAGAAAGCAAAAGCTGAGAAAAAAATATGAGAAAACTAGGATTCCAGTAGACTGCAATAGAAAAATCAGGATGCATCATGTGCAGTCCAGGTTGGATTATATTTAATTTAATGGTCCTAATTTAATTCAACTTAAATTAATTTTAAAACAAAAGTTAAAAAAAATTGATTAAAATACAATTAATACAGAATATGAAAAGTTATATCACATTAAATACAATTCTATCTTGATGCACGGTCGCCCTGCAGTTGGTTTTTTCACTACAAGCTTCTGAAACCCCAAAAACTGCCATTTTTAAATATGGATTAATGCTTCAAATTAATGTACGTATGACAAAAAATTGATTTAACGTAGGTGCTTTCTTGCCTCTTACTTTCATTCGGAGAAGCTTCGACTACTGCAGCACTCAAAACTCCCAACCTCCCGCCTCAGCAAGTACAGAAGCTTATCCGCCCCGGATTCTAGGGAACGACGGAATGCTTCTTGAACTTCCTCTGTGAAGAAAGCAAATCAACCACAAAAGTTTTTAGCGATGGATAAGAAAATTTCTTTCTAGTTTTTACTTATATGCTTACCATTATGAACTTATTTACTCAACCAAAAAGTAATAATAATAACAACAACAACAACAACAACAACAATAATAATAATAATAATAATTTAACTTAATTTGTGGAATAAAAAGATAAGCACCTGTAGTTAATAATAATTTAACTTAATTTGTGAAATAAAAAGATAAGTACCTATAGTTAGTGTAGAGTCCTCGAATAAATTTTTACCCCATTTTGAGCTACTCCAATGACCATGTCTTAACCATCTTTCATTTGAATAAGAACGAAAACAGGATAGGAAGTGAGTATATCCTATATGACGATATCCACAAATAAAATCTTCAAAATTTAGATATGAGGAGTTTTGTTGTTGGGCTAATTCTTCATTTTCTTCATCATAATAGACAATGTTGACACTGCACTCTTTCGCTTGAAAATCGACACCCACAACCACTGTTACATTCACTTCATCGCCAACATTCAAATGGAACAAGTTTCCAACCTTCCATTGGCTTAACCATATTATATGTTCATCCCCTTCTGGAATGACAAACCTGATTTTTTTATCTTTGCAAAAGGCAATTTTATTCCACCCATGACAAAAAATCCAAGGTACTTAGGAGGGTATATTTGTAATTTTCACACAAAATATCTCTCAATTTGGGCAAAAAAAATAAAGGAACTAAATTTTTTACTTTTTTACCCAGACAAACCTTTAGCTCATGGCAAAGTAGTGAATTTTGAGACTAAAAATATATATATATTTAAAATGTATTGCCATAATAAGTTTAAAATCTTCTCATACATTGTTCAAATAGTTGGAATTCAATTTTATGAAAACATATGAGGAAGAGCTCAGGATTATAAGCTGGTCCAACCAGTCGTTAACCCTTTGTTTTAAAGCGTACGATTCAAAACTTGCACAATTAGAAGAGTTTTTGTTAATTTTACAATTTTTTGGCCGTGCTTGATGTGCTGGGGTAGCTCAATATTTACATGGTCTTAAGCGAAGTTTGCACTTGTTTTTTCTTTTTTTTTTTTTTGTAAATAATTAAAAAATTAAAAAATACAAAATATTTAATTTTTTTGATGTAAACCAAGTTTTTAAATATTTTGAGAGAAAAAATTAACTATCAAATTTTTATATATTTAATATTTATTTATGAATCTATCATGAATAACAATAAATATGTGAAGACTTCATTTTAATTTTTTAAATTTAGTGAGTTATTTTCTCATACTTGATGATCCTTATTTGTTTTGCAACTATTAAATATGATTGACAACCATCTCAGGATGGTAACATTTATATTTCAATTTTGAAAAAATTGAGTTTATTTGCACTCTACAAACAATCTCTTACACTCCGTTTTCTTTTTTATTAATTGAGATTATCCAATTGCCCAAGTTTATTTTCATGCATGTTTTAGATACTTATAATGACATAAAATCTCTTGTGCAAAAACTCAATTCAAGAATAATTATAATGTTATAAATATTTTATATTTTATAATATAAATTAATTTTGAAATAATATACACAGAAAGCAACTTACCAATTTTTTTTTTGGATATTTCGATAATTGGACAGACAATTACAATATAATTTTTTTTTGGTTAAATTCTCTTATGCAAATGAATTACTTTAACACGATAAAATTTTTTAATTCTATGTTTTTTAAAAAATATTTTTATTATAAAAATTCAAATTAAGTTTTTAAAAGAAAAATACTTATAGTTTGTTGGATAAATCTATCTATATATTAAAAAGTTAATTTTTTTGATTCATTGATTTTCTTAGTTAGATATTTTTTATAGTTTTATTTTTTTCTTTACATGAATTGTGAAAAAAAAAAATAAATCAATGATTTTATTTTGAATTTACAATTGGTGAGAAAAGTTAGTAGGAGTGAAGAACAATTAGAATTTAAATTTATAAGTTACTTTAATTTTTATTTTTGTAAATTTTATGTAAAAAAATATTTTAAAAAACTAAAATAAATTTTATTTTTATACATATTTTCAGCAATCATATTAGAATAAATTTTATTTTATAGCTTTATCAAATAAAAAATAACTTATTTCATTTTAATTTACTTACAAAATTTCATTTTTGTTTATTTACAAAATTTCGTCATTCTCTTTATCATCTTTATATATACTCTTATTTTTTAACAAAATTTCCATAATTTATTTGTTTTAACATTTACCACATTTATATTTTTATTACACTTTATTTTATTACATTATTTTTAAAATATGCTAGTAGATTATAGGAATTAAAAGGATCGTATATATTCTAATTAAATGAGTTGGGGATGATAATTAAAATAATAATAATTTGTAAATAAAATGAATGAAAGAAAACAATAATTTTTTATATTTGATTAAATTATGAAATAAAATAAAATAAAATTTATTTTATATGATTATTAAAATAAAAATAAAAATAAAATTATTTTAGTCTTCATAAATATGTTATCCATACTTTTGTAGGCTTTAGAGTGGTTGTTTAAATTTATAAATATTATCATTTTAAAGGGCAATTATATCCTTTCAAGTTATACACAACAATAGTAAGCAAAAAAAAAAAAAGAAAAGTTTTGTAATTTCACTTAATGAAAGAAATAAAGTAGAGTGTAAGATGGTATTTGTAAAGTGTAAATAGCCTTATCTTTCCAAAAATTACAATATGTGAGTCAATTGATTTGAATTATGCAACAATTGTCCCGATTACATGAACCAATATATCAAATTTTATTCGATATAAACCTTGATGCAGGGTCCAATGTAGTTTTTTTATTAATCTATCCAAACAATATTGATCCTAAGTTTTGAGGTGATTAATCACTAAAAAATAAAATTAAAAATTACCAAAAAAAATAAAATTGAAGAATATAAACAACAGAAAGAAAAGAAAAAAAAAAAAAAACTCAATAGCTTTAGAGAGAGAGAGAGGGGGCGTGTGTGTGTGTGTGTGTGTGTGTGTGTGTGTGTGTGAATGGGGAGAAGAGTAAAGTGGGTTGGCATGGAAGAAGCTGCTAGAAAGGAAAAATGGGAACGCGCCAAACAGGGTCAGGTCTTCTTCCTGCAAGACAAGAGAGCTAGTATAAACCGTCAGTGCCCAATGGTTTTTTTAGGTTAAAAAATTAAAAAAAAAAAATCGATTTCTGATTTTTTATGTAACTTTAAAAATATACTTTGTTAAAATATACTAGTATCTTATAACTAATTTTTTTTTTTTTAAATTCTGATTGATATTTTTTAGCGTTCATATTTTATGTACAACCACAATAAATTTCAAAAATCAACTTTCGTTTCAATTCAGAGGAATTGAATCGTCATCAGCTTCTTCGCTATTGGCCTGGGGATTGACATTTTCGTAGATATGGAATTGTGGGGCTTCATTTTGGTGGGTATCCAATTGCTTCATGAACATCAACCACATCAACCATCCTCTCACAATTGTTAAGGACACGAGTCTTTAAGATGGGGGACCGTTGAGAAGTTTGAAGTTATCAGATTATGGGAATGACAAAGGCAAAGTTTGAAAAGCCCAAAAAAAAAAAAAAAATAGCTTTAAAATGGGGAAATTTTTTTATATTATGATTAATTTGACATTTTCTATTAAATTTTTACAATTAATTTAAAAGAAATAGGTCAATGTTATCAACATTTCAAAATAGTGTTGGTAAGTGTTTTTTTTTTAAATATTAAAGGGTTGTAAATATAATTACTTAAATGTTGAAGGAAAGTAGGTGTAATTTATCTTCTTTTTTTTTTAACGATGCATGTAGTTTAAAAGAATTTCAAAAAAAAAAAAATTTACTCTTATTTAAATCTACAATGTGTTTTATTTGAAACATTTTCTTACTGAAATTAAAAAAAAAAAAAAACTCTTGATTAATTACATATTTAATCCAACCATTTCCATATTTGTTTCCCAATTCCTCTTGATTTAGATAATTATTATTTATCCCTTTTTTTATTTTGGCTTGGCATTTTTTTTTTAATCTCCTATCACGATTCACAACTCAAATCATAATTTCCTGAAAGGACAAAATGGGTATTAGAGACCTAAAAATTAAATTAAATTAAATTAACTAAGACATCTATAAGTAGTAAAATTAAAAAAAATATAAGTCTCGGACTAAATGTGAAAATTACTAATATTTTAAAAATTTTAAAAATATATCTTTACACCCATTATACCTTACATTAAAGTGAAAATATAAAAATATGTCAAAAGTCACAATTTTGATTTTTAATAACTTTTAAAAATGCATTATATCATTTACACTTAGCATTTTTTACATTTATACCCCTGATTCTACTTTACTTCCAATAAATACTTTATATTTTTCAACTAAAAATTTAAACATCGGTTATTATTTTATTTTTGCATTAAGCATAAGTGATATAAAAATAAGTCATTGAAATTTAGGAAATGTTAATAATTTTAACCACTAGTACAAAAGATACATAGACAATTAACTCTCTCTCTTTCTCTATATATATATATATATTAGATAAGGACTTCGTCCTCAATAATCCTAATTGAACCTGCAACATATAATATATAAGCAATACCATAGCAATCCATTTACTTCCTTCATTACCCAAATAAGATACACAATAAGCTAAAATAAATTATAACAATACATATGAGTCTATGTGTCAATTAAATATTAAGACACACCAACGTTTCTCCAACCTGTTTACATGTTCAAATAAATGCTTAAAAAAAAAAAAAAAAAAAAAACCTCTCCAGCCATGCATAAACATAATAATAATCTCTTATATCATGTAAGACTGCGACTCAAATAAAATCATTATTCTTATTGTACAATAATATGTTTGAATTAAAGAAAGCGCTTTAATAAACCTAAATAGTCTCACAGACTCCCTAAAAAGTTCTTGAGCAATTGCTTATTCCTCCAAAGTGATAACCTGAAGCAAAAGTAAAAGTAATCAAATTTTTCCTACACCTGTAAAATAACTGGGCAGACTACGTTTGATTTGAAAATTTGAACTGTCAAACCTATATCCATTTCCACCCGTATCATAAAGGATAGACAAGTATCAAACTGCAATCCAAAATTTGTTATTTACATGTCACTATTTTAAATTCATTAACAAGAAAAAAGAATTTGAAAAAAATACAAATCTGAGTAATATTTAAAATATAAACATACTAGTCTTGAATCAAATAAATTCGAATGAATCAAGTCTAGTGTTTAACATTATGTCTTTAACACCATCAAATTAAAATTTAGTTGTAGGTGCTCAAGAGGCTTACTAATCAAGAAAGTGAAATATTCTCTCTTAAAATTTTTATTAAATATATCAACTATAATTAAAGGGGTAAAATTTTGTAGAATTAATACTTATCTCAATTTTAGTACCATGACAAATGCACCACGTTTCGACATACTTTTTAGAGTTACTAGATTAGAGATAGATGACAACAGGTAGGGTACTTGTCACGAAAATTATCACACTCGTTTCCAGCTTGTTTAAATTTCTCAAATCCCGCCACCTGTGCCAAAAATTTTCATAGTCGTTTTTAAGTTTGTTTAAATTTTTCAAATCCGTTCACCCATATCAAAAAGTGTCATACTCATCCTTAAGCTTATTTAAATTTCTCAAATCTGCTTGGCTATTCTGTCCCATTTAAATCAAATAAGTGGTTAGGCTTAAAACTTCAAGTAATTCTTGAACAATTGAAACTTTACAACGACCAAACTAATAGACAAGTGTATCCTTATCAAAAACTCGCTTATTTCCCATTTACCAAGGTTATTTCGTTATAGTGGATGATGGTTTTTTAGAGAGAAGAGAACTTGAAACTTGATCATTTAGTGATGTTGGATAAGAGTAAGCAAAACCTTACTTTTATAAATGAGAGAACAATATATCACACTTTCGATAATGTGTGGGAGCTCAGAAAACATATCACGCATTTTTTTCTTCTTCTTTTGAAGAGGTAAATATATCACACCACTTTAATTACTTAATTAAGTTATTTTTATTAATATCATTTATTATTTTTTTATTATATGGTGTATTGTTTAAAATAAAAAAATATAATTCAATATTAATATTATAGAAATCAATGCTTAAATCATTTATGATCTTCAATACATATATAAATTGTTTATAAAATGTAACATAATACATTAATCAGGAATTTAATGTGTACTCTGTAGATAGGGGGTGATGGGTACCTTATTATTAAATCATTTATTACGTTATTCTAAATTCACCTAAATATTAAATTTCAATCCAAAAACCGTCTTAATCATATTAAGGTAGTTAGTTTCTAACATGTTTTTAGCGGATTTAATTAGACGAGTCGGATACCCTTCTTTACTCGTTTTCCCACTTTGATGAGCTAACACATTCATGAACTTCTTGGCTCTCACTTTTACTAAAATTACCATGATCACTGAAGTAAGCTACTGCTCCTAGCCGAAAGAATTCTGGGAAACTAACGCCAGCAGAGTCTCGCTGCAGCAGGATTTCCTCTTCCTCATACACAAGGTTGATACCGCACTCCTTTACTTGAAAACAAACGTCGACACTACTGGTCACTTTCACTTCGTCACCAACCTCCAACTGGAATTGGTTTCCTGTCTTCCACTGGCTTAACCACATCACATGTTCGTTCCCTGCGTCTGGAATGGCCAAATAGCATGGGCAATAGGTCCACTTGAGATCCTTTGTCTTATTACTTATTTTTGTAAATAATGGAAGGGGGAACCAACTTGCTCTTCTTGGAAAGTGCATAAGCAGAGCACACATTCAAGCACCGGACCCTCCTCCCATGATTGGGAATTGCAGGCACAGCAAATGATAAGGAGGAGGAGGAGGAGGAGGAGGAGGAGGAGGAAGAGGAAGAGCACCCTGCACTACTACTACTACTGGTGTTGCCGGACAACCACCCTTTTGGAACCACTCTTCCTGGACTAAATGTGTTGAATATACCATATTCTTGCAGTCCCTGTTCCATTACACTCGCACAGTGATTAACTGTTTGTTTAAGTACACATACATATACATTATACACAAAGTAGAAATCAATACACAGAGAGGGTGAAATTAAGCACCTGAACGGGAAGTCTCATTGGTCTTTCCAAGCTAAACTCATAGAATGGAATGAAATTCATCTCTGTATTAGCCATGGATTCCAAGTTGCACAACCCCAAACTGTTGATGATATCTGCATCAACCCTTCCTATGGGTTCTAACTTGAAACGACCCTCAAACTCGACTAGTTTGTCGTTTTTATTTAGCAATTCCATAAAGCAAGCTGCCTGAGGCGCAAATGTTACTCTTTCCAAAGATGTTCAATGACATACATCCAAACAAGTTACACTTGGTAGCCCGAAGAGCGACTAGAGTTTTGTGCAATAAGTAAAGGAAAGCATATGGAGCTTGTTAAGACTTCTGACACAATCAGGTAGTTTACAAATTGCATTTCCTTTTACATCTAACTCCAACAATAAGGGCAGAGAACAAAAATCTATGGGGAAAGCGTCATCGGAAAGATTGCAATATGCAAGGGTTAGTGTCACTAAAGAGCTCGGTAAGGAAGACCGTGACAATTCTAAATTTTTTCTAGGGTTCAAAGCCCAAGCCTTAGGGTCCAGTGTAGTTCTATCGGCACAAAACACTTTCAAAGATTTCATATTTTTCATCTCTTCTGGCAACTCAGTAAGATTTGATATGTCAGATATAATTAATGTTTTAAGAAATTTTAGCATACCTATATCTTTTGTTAGCTTTCTTAGATTTACACAATCCTCCACATTCATGAAAATTAGACCCTCAAGATTTCCAATAGATTCACGAACCTCAATCGAGCTTACACAATTTTTCATAACGAGCCTTTCTAGATTGGGGAGTGCGCCAAAGTTTGGAGTTTTGACAAGGCAATAGGAATGACTGAAATTAAGAATTTTCAATAATCCTAGAATTTGTAAGGAAGAAAAAAAAAAAAAAGAGGTAGATTTTAATTTGTAAAGTTATTATAGCACATATTAAGAGCAACCAGACTTTCCAAGAGAAAATCATTTGGAGTATGTTTTAGAGGGAATTCACGCCATTTCAACCATTTTATCCCTTTGAGAAATTCTTTGTAGAGCCCTTTCAGTTCTACATATTTGAGCTTGAGTATTTTTAGTTTATTCATTCTTGTAAATGCACTTGTTTCCAAAGCCACCCCATTTGAATCTCCATAATGTGTGACAGCCAAGAGCTGAAAGAAGCCAAAATGACACATTTGAATGCTGCTTGTTTTGTTGACACCAATAATTTTTCTAACAGAATTATCTTCCTTCAACATATGCATATCAAGAACAAGACCCTCAAATTTTTCAGTGCCCTAGATGAAAAAAAAAAAAAAAAAAAAACAAAAAGCAGAAAAAGAGAGCATTTAAAAAAGGATAACATATGGAAAATTATAGCGATAGGTGCACAAAAGCATATATATATATATATATAAGAAACTTCTCTTGCCAACTCTTCTCTCAAGACATTCAAAGAATTATCATGGTACCATAATCCACTGCATCTTCCTCTGGCTCTTTAGGGGACTCTAAGCGAACAATTTCTCTTCCCATGTTCCAAAGTAATTGATGCATCATTGCCTTGTTACATTCAATTTTTAACATACATCTACGGACTAGATTTTGAATCCTAGTATTTGTGAAGAAGCCACATCCATCTAATACTTTGATGATAAAATCTTTGTCCTTTCCAATAAAAAACAAGGAATATGGAGGAATAAATTTTTGTCATGGTCGTCTGGCAACAAATCATAACTTATTTTTTTAAGAATTTGATGGTTTGGGATTGCTTCTAATTTATTCAATTTATCTTTCCATGCATCAACACTTTCCTCCTCCTTAGATAAAGTAGAGACCAAAATTTCCAAGGCCAATGGAAGTCCTCCACAATGTTTTAATGCCCTTTTCGTGTGCTCTACATAAGCTTCAATTGGATGGTCTTAGCTAAAGGCACGCTAACTAAAGAGTTCAAGTGATTCATGATCATCCAAACATTCAATCCTATGCACCACATGAACTACTTTAGGATTCTTCAGCCACCACTCATGCCTAGTTGTTATAAGGATCTTGTTCCTCGTAAAGCTAATCTCGCATTCCAAGTATTGCATTTATTTGGTCTAATTGATCTACATCATCAAGAACAACAAAAATTCTTTTACAACATAGGGCCAACTTAATCCTCAATATTCCTTAATTACTATCATATATTTTTTTCTTATAGTTTATGATATCTAAAGAATAAACTATCTGAAGAAGCTATTTCTGTAAACGAACTATATCATTTGAATTTTTCACAAGTTTCACTTACATTTGTAAGAAAACTACTACCTACAAATCTTTTGAAATTTAAATTATAAATATATTTTGCTATTGTTGTTTTACCTATTCCACTAATCCCACAAATTGCATGTATACTAACATTGTTTGATCCATCTTTTAACCATAAATCAATGTCTCTAACTCGATGACGTAATCCAATTGACTTAGGAACAGTACTCAAAATTGTGGGTTTTAACTTTTCTTCCACCAAAGTAACAATTTCTTGTATGAATTTTGACTTATACCTGTCAAAATAAGAAGCACAATAACTATGATATTATTGAAGCTCATGACAATTAGTATGCAATTTTATATTTTTCCTACATATGTTATGCATCCATCGCAATTTGTGTTAAGAATTCTATCGATGATTTCTATGTTTGAATTTTAAATTTTGGGAGAAAGAGGATTAATGGAAAAAGATTAATTTTAATTTAATTTGTCAGGTTTAAAGAAGGAAAGGAATTAACTAGCATTTGCTAGAAGAATAATTAATTTTATTTTTAACTCTATTAACACATACTATTTTATTTTTTTTCATCTTCTTTGTGTTTTATATCACCGCGAAATATTTTTTTTTGAATGTAAAATTTTACCTTATATATATATTTTAGAGATAAATAACTTGTCACAAGCTTTTTCCATTCGATAAACCTTTTTTCTCCAGATTATTTTTTTCTTTTAAACTATAAGACTATATCTCGGTCAGTGACTGTATCTGCTACTTCTCTCAAAGCTGCCCTCCATTCTTCTATTTTGTCAATCCAATAACTTCTTTCTTCACTTGCCACTACTTTGAATCTCACTTCATGTCTCATAAATGACTTCCTAAAACTTCTACTTTGTTTTCTAACATCAGATGGATCCACATCATAAAAAACGAGTAAAACTTGATGTCTTGATGTCCTCCTGCGTTCGAGGATCATCACAAGTTCGTTAAGGCACCATTTGGAAGAGGCATATTCTCAACTCTTGAATTGCTCTCTACAATTCAAAGTCAATGTTTTCTCCTCACACTATCCCATCATCGTCTCTAAAGGTGTGAAATCCTGCACCGTCCAACGTTGTATAAAAGTGGTCGGTGAATGTCTTGCAAGTGTCTTGGCCTTTGAAGCTCAAGAACACATAATAAGTACACAGAGGAGGAGCCGAAGAAGAGGCGTCTCGGGAGGCTGTTACGGTACAAGCCATGGACCCTAGGGCTTCAACAGGGGATCAATCAAGAAATGGGAAATCTGTGCAATGTTTGAGAGTATCACAAAACACACAGCTTTACTTTTATTCATATCTATGCTATTATGGAGCCGATATTTAGTAAAACTTATTTTTTTTTTTTTTATGAAGTAGCAGTTTTGATGAAACTCTTATTTTTTAAATTGACAAAAATACCATTAAAACTAAATACATATATATTATTTTTAAAAAATATGAATATAATAGTTAATTTACAATATTTTTAAATTTAAAAAATTTCAAATTTAAAAATTTAGTAATTATGTTCAAATTTAAAAAACAATTAAGGTATTTTTTCTATTTCATAATTATTCTTTTTTATATTAACAAAAATAATTCAAAAGCTAAATACACATACACATATTAATTTTAAAAGTATAAATATTTCTTATTTAATAGTTATCATTATCTTTATATATATATATATATATATATCAAAATATATATATATATATATATATATAGTATCTATTAAAATGTTAGGGAAAAAAAATTCACATGCACCGCCTGAGCACAGGCTAGATATAATGGAGGAGACTCAAAGTCCAATTGAAATTAATTCAGTATATAATTAAATAAGAAAAAAAGAGGCAAATACTTTAGTAACAGGCAGGCCAATGAGATGATTATTGCTTACGGGCTTTCTTGCAATTAATTTTTTTTCTTTGACGAAAGCAAAAAATGATGGATAAATAGATAAAGCAAAGTAGGGGCAAGTCCTTAGCTAGCAAGCATAGGAAAAAGGATATAATATTAAGGCCTGTTTAGTTTGTCAAAATTTATTGAAACTTAAAAAAATTACAAATATTTTCCTACTTTTATTAACTTTTGTCATTCTCATTTTCTGTATATTTATTTTGAAACTTTCAAGGGTGTTTGGAGTGCCGAAAAACTAAAAAAAAAAAAAAAGTCAAAATGTGGTGTTGATATAATATAAAAGTGACACGTGGTGAATTTGATTGGAAAAATTTTTAAACTTCTCAATTTTTTTGGAATTTTTTGAAAAATTTGGGGCACCAAGTGGCCCCTAAAGGTTACCAACTTCTATCAAATTTTTTCAACTTTTTGATAAATTTTCTGATAAAATCTATTGGAAAGGTCATTCAACCGCGTTCCAATGGGTTGTGTCAGAAAAGTTTGGTTGGTCTTCTAAATACCAAAAAGTGATTGATACAATATACTTTTTCTACATTTTTTTTTGGGTACTATTTTGTCTCCCAAATAGCTCCTAAGGCAACAACAATCTTAAAGGAGGGAAATGTAGGGATGTCAAATATACCCATACCCGGTGGGTACCCGCCCCATTTGAAGAGGGTATGGGGATGTTAATAGCGGGGACGAGGACGGGTATGAAAATTTGAAATGTTACCCGAACAGGTACGGGAATGGGTACGATAGTCTCCACCCCGCCCTGTACCCGTTTAAATATTTATTTGTTAATTTTGTTGGCGTGGTGGCTCCTTTAGAAATCCCTTTAGAAGTGCCACATTGATTTCTCACAAAGAAGTAGAGGCCCTGTGAGGTTATAAATAAAGGCCTCTTCCTCTTTGATTAAGTGCACAAGTCAATGTTAAAGATTTATATATATTTTTTAATTTTATTTTAATATATATATGTAATATATATTTTTATTTAATATATATAATATTTATAATAATTTTAAATATTTGTTTTATACATATATTATATAATTTGTAATAGTTAGTATACTTGGCGGGTAAGCGGGGACGGGGAATTCATTACCTTGTGGGGACGGGTATGGGAAAAATTTTTTTCTCCGAAATGGGGATAGGGACGGGGACGAGGATGGGGACAGGGACAGGTAAGGGTATTGTTAAACGGGGACGGGGGAAGTCATACTCGCCCTATTGACATCCCTAAGGAAATGAGGCCCTTGGGTTAACTCCGAGTGGACCCTATAGAGAACACACATATTTAATTCTCGACTCAAGTAAGATATGTGTGAAGAGTCACAGACATCTCTTGGTTTATCCATCAGTTACACGATTCGTTAAGAATTGTAATGAATTGATGAGAGTTTGAGTTATAAAAAAAAAAAAAGGGAAGTGACTCGGGGAGGTGGAGTATTGAATGAAAGAGAAAGTAGAGAAAAGGAGACACTACGGGCAGAGAAAACAGAGAGGGAGGGAGCGAGGGAGGAACACTGCGGGTGAAAAAATAAATAAATAAATAAACGAAGAGACGCAGAGACAAGGGAAGGGATGTAAAGACTAGGAAGAATAGGATAAATTTTTGGCTAATCACAATGGTAATTTGATTTGCTGTTTGATATTTTAATTGAAACTCAAGTATTAATTATATTTTTATTATTAAAATTTTAATTTATATAATTTATTTGGGTTAAAAATCCAACCAGTGGACAGTTTGCAAGGACCATATGAACTAATTTAAAGCAATGCTTGAACTCTTAGGCTTAAAAAATGAAAAAAAAATTCCTCAACAAGGTTAGATTAATCACTGAAAAAGAAAATTGAAGACTATAAGGTGAAAAAAAAAAAAAACTCAATTGTTTCAAAAAGAAAAAAAAAAAGAGAGAGATAAATAGCTATTAGGCATAAAAAATGAAGGGTATGAAGTTTAATTTAAACCTAAATACCTAATCCAATCTACTGTTATCAGAAGATACAGGAAAAAAGGGAAACTATACAAGAAATAGGTTAGGAAAATGCACATGAGAAATACAAAGCTGATAAAAAAATTAATTAATTAATTAATTGATAAAAAGGCAAGACTAATGATAATAAAAACATATGCAATATGTGGGTGTTTTGTAGTTTAAAGTCAATCACCTGTTCAATTTGCCAATAAATAATACTTGAATTTGGACTGAGCACTTCTAACTTGCCAAAAGAGAAGACTGGTAATTATCAGTGCAAACTGGGAAATGATACGCAGAGAGATGCATATATATATATATATATATATATATATATATATATATATATCTTTTGATTTGACATTTATCACAATCATCACTAACATCATCACTTATTATAAATCTATATGACAAAACACATTCTTTACATTTGAAATCTGAAATTCAAATAAATGTATATATTATATTTTGTAAAATTATACAAATTATATATTATCTATTATTATTAAATAATGTTTGAATACCGATTAAACAAAGTCAACTAATTTTTTTATTTAAAAAATATATTTAAATTTAAAATTTTTAAAAATTTTATTAAAAATAAACATTTAAATTAAAATTTTAATTTTAATGTGGTTAAAACTTAAATTTTAAATACATATACTTTTATACTATGTATCATTTATGTAATAAGAAATCTTAAAATTTTGAATTTAAAATACTTTTAACTGTTAAATTTATTCAATCACCAAAATTATTTTTCTTTTTCCCTCACTCTTTTTATATTTTTTTAATACTTTTATGTAAGAGATTTTAAATTAATCTTTTAAAAAACGAGATAGTATTTATAATAAATAATAAAATTTTATACATTAATCTTTTTTGATTAATAATTTTTATTTTTATAGATTATTTTTATACTTTTTTATATAAATTTATTTTATAAATTTAAATTACTTACGTGTTAAATTATATTTTTATATTTTAAAGAACAAACAATCGCTAGAGTGTGTGCAGATATACATACATATATATATATATATATATGGGAAATCCGGCAAAAAGTAAAGTGGGTTGGTAATCGACAAAGCTGCCAAGAAGTTACGATACAGGGAGTCAATGACTCGCGTCAAGTCTATCCACTTGTTTTTTTTTTTTTTTGTCAACTAAAATTGACTGCGCACCGTGCAGATCTGCCGCTGCCTGATACGTAAAACAAATTGTTACGGTAGTATTTGATTTATTTTTTTATTTTTTATTTTTATTTTATGCGTTAATAATCTTAAAATAAGAAACTAAAAAATGATTTATTTTTCTTATTTTAAGATTTTCTTTGTTTTTTTAAAAAATTCTCAAAATGACTTTTTATCATTTTTTATTTTATGTGTAAACTCATTTTTAATTTTTAAAAATAAATTTTAAAAATACAAGTAACCAAATGAATTTTGAATGTTTTCGTTATTTTCAAAAGTGTAAAATGAAAAATAAGTTCAAAACAAAAAACAAAAATAAAAAGTAAAAAAATAAATCAAATGACCCTTACAAAATTTAAATTTTGTCCTCACAACATAAAACATAAATTAAGAAGTTACAATTTTTATAAATTTATATTAATTTATAGTCCAAAGCTGCAATAATTATTAAAAAAAAAACAAAAACAAAAACAAAAACGGGCAGAGATCGCAATAATATTCAACCCATAAACCCATTCAACTAAATTCAAATTAATTGAATTTGAATTCAATTAAAATTCTTGACTTACATAATTTTAACCCGTCCCCACCTCCCATCCTCGTCTTTGAAGGTGCCAAATCCTGCATTCAGCAAAGCTGTATAGAGGTGGTCGGTATCAAGAATACGTGATACGCAGAAGCGCAATAGGAGGCTGCTCTACCTCTTGCAAAATCCACCGAGCAAGGCTCTTAAGTGAAGGACTAAGGAATCAATGCAATCGATCAAGGCGCCATGCATATTTAGTTACGTAAGACGTCACTACACAAAGTTGTTTTATATAAATTGGAGGGCTGAGAAAACAAGATACATGCCACTGCATGACAACAGATCCTTAATCTAGCTACTAAAGGTGCGTTTCATTTACTAAAAAGTGTTAAAAAATTTTAAAAATTTTTAAAAGTTATTAACTTTTTATCTCACTACACGAATTATAAACTCACAAATTATCTCATTTTACCTCACTTTTTGTCGCTCCAAACGTATCCTTAATGACTCAAAAAGACAAAAATATAGAAGGCAGAAGCATAGATTTTTACTGTTAATTTAGATAGTGAAGTGGCAAGGGCATTGCAGAATGAGAGGACGAGTACAACTCACGAGAAAGCTCAGCCAAACCCAACTTGTTTATCATTTCTGAATCGATGTGGGCCACAAATTGGATTTCCACTTAGATTCAACTCCAGCAAGGAGCACATAGGTGACAGGACAAAGATTCCCCAAAATATCAACACTAGAAAGTTTGCAATTGGCAAGATTTAAGGTTACGAGGTAGCATGGCAAGGAAGGTAGTGAGAAATAAATCAGATGAACTCACCCCATCAGCCAAATCAATTCATGCATTACATGGCTAAATGAGATCCACCCAGGTGAATTGTGGACTTGAAGTACAGATGGAGAAAACAATGGTCCAAAGGTGAAATTTCCAGCCCACTAAAATAGTAATATACGGCACAGATAATAAGTTACTAAAATAAATTAATATAAAACTCTATTCAAACTTCAGTCCAAACAAAGGAAGTTGATGACCACATCAATGGTCCTAATCAAACCTGTACAACGTAAATAATAATGACAACATAGCCAATAAGCTATGCCCCTCATTCGAATGTAAATAATACATAAGCTATAGTAATGTAAAGAATTTCAATCCGAGCAACCTGCACTATAAAATCTCTCTGGCTATAACACGCAAGTCATAATACAAGAAGTCTCTGGCGATGACCCACATAACTACTCGATTGAAATAATGGTAAACAAAACAGAAGTCTCCTCAAGAACCACAACTCGGGTCCAACAAATGATAAATGAAGTAGGAATGGAAGAAAGGTGCCTAGGGCAACCAGTAGCCCTCTGGCTCAACTCAGTATGATTGCACTCAACTTTCAAAAAGTCACCTGGAACAGCAGGAATGAGCATGACGACCTAGTAGGTACAGTAAGTGTGTGCTTAAGTGTATAACAATATACCACAATTAAAAGTACACAATTATAATTAACCATATTAAGAAGTGAATGCAATGGTTAGGATGGGTGGCACTTATTATCACACGAGACCATTAGTCACACCATTTTCTGGATAAACGACAAACCTACACCGTCGAAAATGCAAATATAAACTCTCGTCAACTTATTTTCATGATCAGTCATCAAGGGCAATCTTCAGGCTACACCCTGGAATAGCATTCCATAACTCAGAATGACACAACACAGAGTCATATATCTCAACTGAGAATCATCTAATAATTTAAAATTTTATTTTATCATTCTTTTTTAAAATGGATCACGTCTCTATAATGGCAGTACTCACGACACGTCAATATAACAACACAATGGTAGCATGACATAATCATAATCAAATGATAATCCCAATCCCAATCAAGAATACAATAATGTATTAAACTCATAAACATATTAAGCAAGACAAATATAATAAACCGCAAAACCATTAAAAGCTTAATAACACCCATGTCACTAATGATACACATTTAAACCAAAAATGAGACACGGATCATCAACTTGCTTACTTTCTAATGTTTTGATATAAATTTTCAAAGATAACCAGTCGATTTCCTTGTAAACTTAAGAGATTTTTGAAATTTTAAACTTAAAAGAAGGTTTGAAAATGTGAGGATAATTTACTTTGTAAAGAGGAGCTCATAGGTTGAGAAAACGAAGGCAAACATGAAGCTTCACTTGGACAGAGCCCATCTGCCAACTCTAGTCCTGCATTACATGGCTAAATGAGATTCACACACAGTGAGTTATGGTCCAAAGGCAAAATTTTAGCCCACAAAAATATTGGTATAAGGCATGATACCGAGTCACTAAAATTGTGATATGCTCGATCAAAAAAAACCAAAAAATTCACTAAGAATAGAGTCAAAATTTTCAAATAAATCCAATTACCGCAGATTAACCAAATGCAGCATGGGGTATTACAACATCTATATACTAAAACCTAATCACTATCTACACAAGGTTCTTTTCAAAGGAAAAATTTTAAATCTGAAAATTTAATCCAAACAACTATAGTGATATAAGTTTAACGTGTCAGTTTTTCCATTTTATTGGCTCATTTACCATGCAAATCATGATGATGAA
Source organism: Vitellaria paradoxa (assembly GCA_019916065.1). Taxonomy (NCBI): domain Eukaryota; kingdom Viridiplantae; phylum Streptophyta; class Magnoliopsida; order Ericales; family Sapotaceae; genus Vitellaria; species Vitellaria paradoxa. The sequence continues at coordinate 7,624,280 of CM034238.1, forward strand.
GTGTATAATGGTTATATCTAATATCATATGTTGAGAGAGAGCCTACCAACTATGTGAAGCATTTTTATCTTTTATACGAGGAAGGAACTGTGGTAATAACTCAATTCTTGCATCTTTGACCATCTCTTTTACTTATTAATGAAAAACAATTACCAACTTTTCAAGCAACATATCAGTATCACAACTCCTCTAGGTTTGTTACTTATAAAATCTTCATGGGAAAATATAATGGCAGAAGAATTTTAATTTTAGCCAGGGCATTTATTGCATTAGTCACTTGTGTCATGTGTAGTGATAATCGTACAATGCTCTGACATGAACAAGAATTTCTGTGCCATTAACCTCCCTCAATGCTCATACCAAATTATCAAAAATCTACCAGAGTGTGATGATTGGATTAGAAATTAGAGCATTTAGATTTCAAGTAAACAAAAGGTGGGTAGCTTAGTGCGTGGAATCAGGCCAATTGTTGTCTGCGCATTACATTGAAAGTCGATAATTTTCCAAGAATATTTAACTAGTTGTGATGATAACAAAGGTCACACAAAAGAAAAAAAACAGGATAGAAGGTTTTGTACCTATAGTCTCATTAACATTTGGGTTTCAATTGTCTCTGATTTTCGGTTCTCTGTGCCGGTGCCTTCTCTGATTCTACAGTTTTCTGAATCCGTGATTTCTTCAATAACTACTGAAGAGCCTAGGAAGACTTTTTTTTTGCTCCGAGCGATCACAAGACTTTCATAGTCCATAGATACACCTCGAGGAATATAATCTATAAACTACATAAGTCAACTAAAATTCCCCAAATAAATAAATAAATAAATAAATAAAGAGAGAGAGAGAGATCCTAATGCACAAAAATCTTGCATTGCAGGGTCTGAGAAAGGTCAGATACAAACAACCTTTCCTCTACAAGTAGAAAGGTTGATTTCAGAGTTCAAACCCGTAATTCTCAGGTTGCAATGCAACAACTTTGTCACTGGTCCAAGCAACCCTTTAGAATTCCAAAAATAAAATTATAATATTTTTAAAATAAAACGGTATACCTTGGGAATATTTAAGGGCCACAAATGAAACAACAAAAATGATGATTTTGCTATTGATTAAATATTTTTTCCCCTCTTTTCATAGTAAATATTTATCCATGGATGGAGCCGGGGGTTAAATATATAATTTTATATTGACTATTTATTTCCCTAGATTTTCCAAAACTTCCTGTTCACATATAACAATGGCCTCTTTTAGAGATGAAATTTATATTTGCCCTCTATTTAAAAAAAAAAAAGAAGCTATTTGTGCAAATAACATACCAATTTATATATAAAATATTAGATTTGATCCTCTTAATTTTTAAAATCTGAATTTTTAAAAATGTTTTATGTATATAGTAATAACCCTTTCTATGTATATAATTAATATTAGATTTCACAACAGTTTTTACCACGAAAGTCATACTTGACTATTTTATTACAAATATACATTTAAAAACATAAATTTCATAAAAAAATTAAAGAAACTAAAATTTCTACTACAAGAAAGAGTTTATTTTCCCACAAAAATTGGGAACTTCTTGTCAATTATAAGTGGAAATTTTTTTCTACAATAAGCGAAGTTTATTTGTTTTCAAATTTATTTTCTCAATAAAAAAGAATTAAAATTGGAAAGAAGTATGGAACAACGTAATTACAGGATTAACTACTAAGAAGAATAATAAGGAATGATAGAACCAACACAAACCTTTGATAAAAAGTGAGAAATCATGCTATTTATTTTCACTTATTAAATTGTATTCATAACTTTACATTTGTTAAATAATAAATTATTAAACTTATTTAGTTGATTTTAATTTCAAATTTTATTATATATATATATATATTTTTACAAAATTATATTTCGACCATAATTTTGCTTCTCTAACCTAAAAGTCTGGCTTTGTCCCTTATTTATCAAATGGGATTGTGAAACCATACCCATTAGTCATTACTAACTTGGACATTCCTAATCTGAGCCACCTACCTTTTAAGCCTATATATATCTTAAGCTTATCTTTTTATTCATCAAATCAATCTACAAATAAAAGTAAAATCATTTTCTAATTTTGGGGATTTTTTTAATGCTTACCATTTAATTGTTGCAATTTGACTGGCCACTCTTAAATTTTTTATTAAAAAAAACTCATTATTTAATCTTAAATATTTGATTTTTATTTACTATATATCTCATAAATTCTCTCTACTTTATAAAGACACTTTTTCAAAGATCAGATTTTCTTCCTTTCTTATATATAAGCCAATAATTTCTATATCATGAGTTCAAATATATAGATTAATGGACCAAACATCAAAGTAAAATAAACTAAGTAGATCCCGATTTCATAAATATGAAAGTATTATCATCAATAAATTTAATTTTAAATCTTCCGAACTACTTATATGAGTAAAAAAAATTTTTGTTGGAAATCCAATATTTGATCTTTGGAAAGAAATTACTTAATTGGTTTGAAATATCTCTAATTTGGAATTCTTTGATCTCACGAATTATCCCTAAGCTGAAATTCTTTCAAAGACTACATTTTTTTTTTTCTTTTCTCGTATCTCATATATAACCAATTTCACAATTCTGTACAAGTTTAAATAAAGGGGTTCACAGAGCAAACATTCATGTAAAATAAACCAAATAGGTCCTAACTTCATAAATATAGAACTATTATCATAAATAAATTGAAGTGTGAATTTCTTTTTCTTGAAAACTGCTATATGAGTTTAAAAATACTCGTGTTAGTCAGATAACTTAAACAAAACACAGCAAACAAAAACTACTTTAGTCGGGTATGTAATATTACCATCAACGTCAGATTTTATATCCTCTATTGCATCACCATCACTGTTGTACTCTGTTTCCTCTGCTACTGCATTAGCTGTAAACCACATAAATCAACCAAAAAAAAAAGAAATTAAAGAAAAAAGAAAAGTTGACTATTGATTGACCTTTTCAATACATTGAGGCCGTTTGGAAGATCAAATAGTACAAAAAATTCAAAAAAAAACTATATTGCATAAGTTATTTTTTGGCATTTGAAAGACTAATTAAACTTTTTTGACACAGTCGGATTGAATGACCTGTATCCGTTCGAATGGGGTCATTCAATCCCGTTCAAACGAATTGGTCAGAAAAGTTGTCAAAAATATTGGAAAAAGTTGTTAGAAAGTTAAAAAACTTTGGTAAAAGTTGATAAAAGTTAAAATTTTAAAATAAAGGCACAGAAAATGAGAATGACAAAAGTTGGTAGAAGTACATAAACATTTGTATCTTTTTGTAAGTTTTAGTAACTTTTAGCAAACCAAATGGGTCCATATTAATAAAATGAAAAAATGGTGAAACTACTACACCCACCTCTTTTTGACCCAATCTGTCTTGACCAATACTCCAATCCCCTCTGTTTCGTCCTGCTCCAAGTCTTAGTGCGTAAGAAGTACTCGCCTTTACCTATCTGATAATCTGACCAATCAATATTGACGACATTCTGATGACAGATTGTAGAATTGTTGTCATACACAATCCGGATTCCAAATTCTTTTACCTTGCGCCACCTTGACCTCTCTACCCAAACATTCACTTTATCCCCAGTTTCAATTAACTGATTTGCTATCTTCCAATCACTTAACCATATTATTTCGTCCATGTTGGACCCTGTCACATAGCTAAATACCGAGGTATAGACCCAAGTTTGATCCCTAGTTTCATTATTGACCATAATGTAATCATCATCGCACATATAATATCTCAAACTTTCTTTATATCCATAGACAACACAAACATTGAGACTTCGGATCTTGAGATTATGAGCCCAAGGAACAATAAAGATATTGACGATGCTCCATCACTCTTTCTATCAAACCAACTTGGAATCTCACTCCCGTGAAGAAATATGTTGTATATACCACATTCATACAATCCCTGTGCCCATTCATTGAATTCACAATTTTAATTATTAATTGAATGCCAAATAAAGTGTTATGTGTCTGTGTATGTGCGCACAACACAGGGCTGAAACTAGGGTGGGCTAGGGGTGGCCATAACCCCCCTAAGTTTTGGAAAATACCACCCATATATATGAATTTTTGACTAAAAAAAATTATATTATAGTTTCGGCCTCCCCTTAAAATTTTAAAAAATGGTTAATCTTAGTCAGGATAACTCTAACAATAGTACACATATATTTTTAGGTTAAAAAATTTAGCTAAAAATTTAAGTTATGGACTAGTGTTCTTAAAATTTAATTATTTTTTCTTAATTGTTATATATAATATAAAAATTGGAAGGTCAATTGATTGTACGATCTATGTGTATATATTGGTTTATTTTTTATTTACCAAATATAATTCATAATATCAGTTATCATATTTTTTTTAGCCCCCTAACTCAAAATCTTGGCCTTGTACCTGCGCGCACATGTCGTGTGTGTGTGTGTGAGAGAGAGAGAGAGAGAGCACCTGGAGTACTGAAGCTTTCTTATGTTTTAATTGCGTTATCTCATTCTCCAATTCCACCTGCAGCATTCTACTGGGAGAATCTGGCTCAGCCAAGCCCAACATGTTAACCATTTCTGAATCAACATTTCCAACTGGTGCTAACTCAAATAATCCCCGGACTGCAACTAGTTCTTCACAACCAATACAGTGGAAACTTCGATTTGTGGATAGGTTTGGAAGATTTGCTAGCATTTTCAATTTCCTGCAGTGAGAAACATTCAGCCATCTTAAACTCATTGGAAGCTCCGGTAGGCTACAAATTGGATTAAACCTTAGATCCAACTCGTTCAAGGAACGCATAGTACACAGACTCTCTGGAATACTATCACTAGAGAGATTGCAACTGGCCTGATTTAAAGTTACTAAGCGGTGTGGCAAGGAAGTCAATGATAGATTTATTCCATGTGCATCAAACTTTTGCAAAGATTCCATCTTGCCAAGGTCAGGATGCAACCTGTCAAGCCTTGAGCAGCCATAAAGAATCAGTTTTTCAAGGAATTTCACTTGAAAAATTTCCTTCGGAAGATGCCTCAAATTTTTGCAGCCACTTAGATTCAACAAAACTAGGCGTCCCAGTTTCCCAATTGATTCGTGGAGCCGAACCAATTTTATGCAATCTTTAAGTATCAGTTCTTCAAGATTGGGAAGCTGTGAGAAGTCGGGGGAATTGGCAAGGGCATGGGAATGACTAAGATTAAGGATCTTTCAAGAATTTGAGCATCTGTAATAAAACAAATTAGGAGATTAGTCTCCAACAATATTAATATTGATCCCAAAATAACGAAAACATGAATGTCTTTTATTTTCTTAAATTTTCTAATTCACCAAATGTATGCAATCCTCATAGATCAATTTTGAAAATTAGGGATTTTGGTGTAGATGAGGGCATTGGTGAAGCAACAGTCGCACAAAAAAAAAAAAAAAGAAAAGAGACAATAGTTTCCAAATTTCATACGTCAATCCTCGAAAGAACCGAACTTAAAATGAGAAAAGGAGGATACATACCTTGGTCCCCTTCCAAAGTTGCTTCAAGCTGCTATAGCGCAAGTCAAGTGCAACCAGGTACCCTACAGGAAAATCACTTGTAATGGATTCTTGAGGGAATCCACGCCAATACAACCATCTTAATTCTTTAGGAAAGTCCTTATATCCTCCCTTGATTTCTGCATAATTGAGCTGCAGCAGTCTAAGTTCTCGCATCCTTGCAAATGCATCAGCTTTGAACTCTTCCTGATCTGAATTTCTTACAGTCATGTTTATTGGGTGCCAAGATAAGAAACCAAAACAACGTCGTTTCAATGAATTGCATTGGTTTGCAAACAATGAATTGTCACCAAGTTCTTCGAAACGGGCCCTCTTTTTGTTTCTAACACAAAAGCTTCTATTGGAACACTTGTCTTCCCCCATCAAGTGCATGTTAAGGAATAGGCCTTTAATTCTTTCCGTCCCCTAATAAAAGAACATTTTGGATAAGAAAAAAAAATATATTGATGCCTAAAACAAATTGATAGGTAAAGAAAAACATGTCTCTCACATTTCTTTCTTTCAGTACTTTAAAGGAATCCTCATTGTGCCACAATCTGCTGCGTTTACCCGGTTCATTAGGCGATTCTTGGCGAACAATTTCTCTTCCCATGTCTCGAACCAAATGATGCATCATCGCTTTGTTGTCTTCATCGATACTTAAAAGGCACCTATCAATGAGAATCTTCATCCCAACTATTGGATAGGTATCACATGCTTCTAGAATTTTAATAGTGAAATTTTTGTTCTTTCCAAGAAAAAAAACAAGCAACATAAAGGAACATATTCTTGACGGTGTCATCTGATAGAGTGTCATAACTTATTTTCAATATTTTCAAGATATTTATATCAAGAATAGCGTCCAGTTTCTGTAATGTGCTTTCCCATACTTCAGAATTTTCTCCACGTAGGAATGAACCTAAGACTTCAAGAGCTAAAGGAATCCCTCCACAATATTCAACTACCCTTTTTGAATGATTAATGTAACCTTCAATTGGATGATCTTGTAGAAACGCATGCCAACTGAAAAGCTCTAATGACTCATCCTCAGAAAATTTCTCCACCTCATGCATCTTATAACCTTTATAATCCTTCGACAGATCCTGGTGCCTAGTGGTCAAGATAATTTTACTTTTCGGATGAAAACAATCACGCATCCCAATTATTGCTTTAAGCTGGTCTTTCTCATCCACATCATCAAGAAAAACAAGAACCCTTTTGCAACCAATAGCGTCTCCAATCCTAGTGATTCCTTCCTCAACACTGTTTATTTTTTTATTTCCCCTTCCTAAAATGTCTGAAAGAAGTTGCCTTTGTAATTTAACTAAACCATTCGGCTGTTTCGACTTTTCTCTGACATTTTGCAAGAAAGCTACAAGCTTCAAACCTTTTAGAATTTAAATAATTATTATAAATATATTTGGCAATGGTTGTCTTGCCTATTCCACCCGTCCCATAAATCACTAATATGCCAACATCGTCTGAATCATGATCTAACCAGGAAATAATGTTTTTGACTCGGGTTTCCATTCCAACCATGTAGTGGTCAACATACAAGGCTCTGCGGTTCACATTTTTTCCAATTTCTTTGACAATTTCCTTGATAAATTCAGACTCCTCCCTACAAGTTACAGTTGGAAAGAAAAGCACAATAAGCATGTCATGAGTTAAAGTAACGTTAAGCTAGAGAGAGGTAACTAAGACAAAGCCAAACAGGTGAAATTTTAGAAATTATTTGTATATGCATGAGGTGCGAATGCTTGAAATAACACTACCTGGTAATTTCCAGTAAAATTGTTTTCATATCATATATTTGTTGTCATGTAAATTAATTGTGTCAAAGGAACAATGAATTAAATGGAAAAATGCTCGATACCCATAGGGTTGCCACATTATGTATTTATAAACATAAGAGGAATACAAAATGGGAAAACAAGAATAAAGAAGATAGACCAATTTCACTTCGTTAATTGTAAAATTTTCAATGCATTAATTACATAAAATATTTAGTCCAATTTCAGAATGCATTAACAAATTATTCCAGTCTAAAGGAGGAAATTACGTACCCATGATCAGCTACGACCATTCCTGCTAGATCAGCAACTTCTTTAAGTGCTGCCCTTCATTCTTTCACTTTCTTCCTCAAGCAATCCTTTTCCGTTTCGTCGGTTTCCAACTCGATTCGCTCTTCGTGCCTACCAAATGCTTCTGCAAAGCTTCCTCTTTGCTTCCTAACGTGGGATGGATCCACATGGTAGAAAACAGGTAAAATTACATGTGGTGATGTCCTTCTCTTGCGTTGGACGATCATCACAAGCTTATCAAGGCACCGAATGGAGGAAGCATAGTCTTCGGAGAACACAATTATTGAACCCCTCGCTTCTTCAATTGCTTTCTCCAGTTCTGAATAGCTATTTTCACCCCTCTTAATACCATCATCTCTAAATGTGTGAAGCCCAGCATCGGAGAGAGCTGTGTAGAGGCGGGCTCCGAAGGTGTTGCAGATTTCTTCACCTCTGAAGCTCAAGAACACGTGATAAGGACGACGCCGGGAAGAGGAAGAGGAAGCCTCTTGAGCTCCAACAAGAGCCATAACCACAAAAAACCAAGAGGCAGAGCAGAGTCACCAGAAGATACCCAATTCGAATCCGTGCAAGATTAACACTGAAGAACTTATAAAATAAACAAAAGAGGCAGACCAAAAAGATATCCAAAATCCAATCGGTGCAAGAAGATTTCTTAAAATACTTCCCTGTTTTGCTGAAGGAAAGTCCCTTTAATTTGGATTGAGCACTTTTAATTTAAAGATCAACAAAACCATATATTGAGGGAAGAAGAAGAATAATAAGGAGGAGATGGTGAAGTATAGAACAAGGGAGAAAAGTAAAGTACGCATTTCATCAACTGTTGGCAGAGAGAGAGAGAGAGAGAGAGAGAGAGAGAGAGTATTTTCTCCGAAAAACCAATATGATTTCACATGACTTGAAAGTTGACTGTTTATATTATATTATTATTTTTTGTTAACGGATCTAACGTTTTTCATTCTGTGCATGCACAAGCGCGTGTACTGCGTGGGCTCAATTGACATTCGCCAGAGAAGTCTTTCTCTAACAGCTAGATTCGACACGCGTTGCAATAAGGAAAATAATACTATTGAGCGCTGGCCCCACCTCGGTTCACGGGCGCCTGTACGATGGACCGGCTTATTAACTATTGTTGTTATCTAATTCATTTATTAATTATCGCTCTTAAATCTGTTTTTTATTTGTTTAGTTACAACTCAACTTCCCCTTTCACTTGTTAAATATTCGTTTAAGAAGACTTGTTATGACCGTGTTTGATTTCACTTTTATTTTCTATTTTTTTTGTTATTTTTCAGCATTTTATGACTTTTTTTATTAAAATTTAATTTATTGAAATGTAGCTTTTTAGGTGTATTAATAAAAAAAATTTTAAAAAATTCAAGTTCGTTTGAATAAAAACTATTTGTTTATTATTTTACTTTTTATCTAAGTAGACGTAAATTTTTTTTTTTATGAATACGATTAAGATGCTTAAAAGTTAAATCTTTTAAAAAAATTAAATTTTAGTTAAAAAAGTAATATAAGACAAAAAAAAAATTAACAAAAAAAAAGTAAAAAATAAAATAAAAATCAAACAAAACATAAATATCTCTTTAGAAATTGATTTTTTTAAAAAGTTGATGTATTCTTTATAATGCCTATCAAATATATTTGTAAATATATATAAATTTCTTCCATCAAGATCCTTGTCATTCTCTATGTCAAGTAAAAATTAAAAAAAAAATAAAAGATCGCATACATTAAAATAATTTTTTTTATCTCACCGATTAAAAAAAATTACAAAACTAATCATTTAACCATCATTTCAAAATATGAATCACCCGATAATAATCTAAAATCAAATAGTTACAAAGTTAATTAATTTTATTTTAAAAATAAAATTGTAATTGTTTAAATATATATAATATATTATATTAAATAATTATATAGCGAGTATTTTATAAACAAAAATACATACTAAATATTAAGTATTGTAATAAATTTCAAACTCATTCTAAATTTAATATTAAATTTTAATTTCAAATCCATCCAATGATAGTAAATATTTCCCAACAGTTGTTTAGTGTGTTTGATTGAATCAAATATTACCAGTTGGCATGCCTAGGAGCGCCGTCCTCGCCTCGCTTATCTCCCGGGACATCGGCCGATATTTTACCTTGTATATTGAATGTTCAAAAAATAATAATAATAGCTAGCCCTCCCATGTTTTTCTTTTGTGTTTCCTTCTTTCAGAATAAAAAAATAATAATAATAAAAATCAAAATTTTTAAAATTCGAATCAACTCAGTTTTTACGTTCGTTCGGCCTAATTAGAAAGAATAATGTATCGTTCTATGTGCTAAAAAATTTTTTAAAAAATTTTAAAAATTTTTAAAAATTATTTACATTTTATTTCACTACACGAATTACAAAACCATAACTTATCTCATTTTATCTCACTTTTTATCAGGTTCAAGGGGGCTGCAGTGAAAAAATCCACTGTAGGGGCTGTAGTGGAAAATGAAGGGCTGGGATCTTTTATACTTTAATTCAATAGTTCTAATTTAATGTAATTAAAATTATTTTTTTTTTAAAAATAAAAGTTTAAAAAATTTGATTGGAACACAATCAATACAGAATATAAAAGGTCACAAATCATTAAATTATAGAAGATCCCAGCCCTTCATTTTCCACTGCAGCTTCTGCAGTAGATTTTTTCACTGCAGCCCCCTTAACCTCTTTTTATCACTCCATACACACCCTAAATCAATCCAACAGTCTAAGTATTATTAAAATGTATATTATTACACCATCAATAATTTCTCAAAATTTTAATATAAGAATAACATTTTACATTCAAACAATAAAGAAGGAAAATGATGTTTCAAATAAACTCAACACAATAGTAAACTAATTTATTATAATCTTATCAAAAACTTGAAAAAAATACAACATTGGTGGATCATTAATAAAAAGGAAAAAAAAAAAAAAACACAAGAAAAGAGCACGAGCCCATCATGTTTTAACATTTGAGGATCGATTATTAATGTTATTTCACCTCTTCTGCTGATGGATGGTCTTTATGGTTTATTAGGGTTCGTAGTTTAATCTAGAAACTCTCGATTAAATAAAAAGAGTATAGATTTGAAAGATAAACGAAAATAAATATTGAATAAATAATAAAAATCAAATGTAAGCATGAAATGGATTAAAAATTTGATCATCCCAATGTAAATTCGTCAAAATTATATAATAAAATATTTTAGCTTGAAAAAAGGAAAAATATATTAAATATTCATTTTATATTATAATAATACATAAATAATAACAATTAATAAAAAAATATATAAATGCTATTAGAATATTTTTATAATATGTTTTATATTGATAGAATTTTTTTATTTTTATTTTTTGTTAAAATTATTTTTACTTTTGAGATCTAAGTGAATTGAGAACTTGCAAATTATTTTTATTTCATTAAAATTATTTGACAGTCATCTTAGTTTGGATTGAGAACTTTCAAATTAAAGATTGTCTAATCACAAGATCATCTCATCTATTACTTTACGTTTCTCAACGAAAAAATATCACACATTAATTCTTTCAATTATCAATTTGTAATATGTCTGTTTTCATATCTATCTATGTAATTTCAACAAATCTTATTCAAATAATATGCATATTAGCTAGAGAAGAAAAATATTAAGATTTAAATACTCAAAGATAAAATTATGTAAACAAAAAATCATGGCATAAAAGTTTAATTTATAAAAATATCCTTAGTTCATCGGAGTTATAGAATTAAAATGCGCTTAAAATTTTATACTAATGCTATGTTATTTAATAAAATTTTAAAATATTATTTTAATATAAAAGATATTTTTTAACTGATATTTACAGAAATTGATTAAATTTTGTTTATATTATAAAATATCATAATAAAAAATGATACATTCAAATTAATATTTTAAGAAGTTGAATATATGATATTTTTTAATTACCGAAACTAAGATGATACCAACTGATGACGAAAAAGAGAGCACGGGACAGAAAGTGAAGTCGGTGCACGATGAACTGTTGGTCAAATACAACAAACCAACAGTCGAAGCTGCCTAGCAGGGCGAAGCGAAGCCCAGGGGACCTCAACCGCCCAAAGTCTGGCGTGTTGGGATTTATCTATTTTGTTGAAGTTTTACTCTGACCTGCAACGGTAACTTCGTGGAAAGATTTAAAAGTCTTTTTGAAAGATGTAGTTATTTGTTTTGAAAAAAAAAATAATTTTTTTGGTAATTAAAAAATAATATTATTATTGAAAAGACAATTCTTTTAGAATCCTAAATTTGGATCGAACTGTTCCATTAAAATTTAACTCAGGTCATTAAATTAAAATTTAATAATCTCAAATTTAATGTCACTGAGCAAATATAAAATATCACCCTTCATTTTTTATCCAATTATCTTATCAGAATAAAATTCTAATAGAAGGACCTCTTGGTAAAATAAATATTTTACAGAAAAATAGTCTTACACACACTACTGAGTATTTTTACAGATATATACATATAAAGAAATAAACAGAAAAGAACCCAATATCTTATATAATTTAGAGCTAATTATTTTTATTTAAGGTAAAAATCACTCACGCTTCTAAATTTTGAAAACTTGCCCTTTCTATCCTTGTACTTTGAACAAATTGAAAATGTTAAATAATTCGTCAAAAATTCGTTTAAAAATATGAATTTTTGATAAAAAATTAAAAATATTTAAATAAAAATATCCTAAAAAAAGATTTGTTTGTATTGGTATAATCTAAATCGCGATTAAGCTATTATTTAAATTAAAAATAGATTTCACCAATCCGTATGTTAGTACAAGAAAAAATATTTTGTAATTTTATTCAATCACTAATCGAGATAATAAAATCAAATCATGTAGCTAAAGAAATACTCTTCAAACTTAAACCTTATTATTTTGTGTATGTTAATAATAGGAAACTTGAGCACTCATTAACATTAAGAATTCGAAGTCAAAACATTAGAATGGATGAAAATGCCAATAGTTTAAAATTTTCTTAAAAAGTACGTAATATATATTAGCTAACCAAAAACTTAGAAGTTAAAATAAAAGATGTTGATGTTGGTATAGTAGAATTATATGAACCAAAATCATGTAATGCTGAATAAAAAGATTGATAAATAAACAAGATCTAAAAATACTAAAAAAATGAGAATTTAAACTTTCACAAAAGAATAAGAATATTATTGAAAATCAATTGAATTCTAAGTATTAGAAAAAACACTCTATTTCAAAGAAAATACATTAATCTTAAAGTAAAAGGTATTTCCAAATGAACAACTCTATAGGTATTCAAACTAGTGTTTTTATAGATACCTCTAATGTGGTAAAAGAAAGTAGAAAAATTAGATTAAGACAAATTCACGTCCCGATCCTTCTTGAAAGTTCTTGCAATGAAGAAGAGCAAAAATTTATCATTTTTAAACAACTAAATATGAATACAGAATTAATATTCTTTTCTTATAATTAAAATAAGACAATATATTATTGTATAAAAGTGACATTTGAGTTTAAAGGTTATAAACCAAACAACGTGCATGCTCAAGTAGATACTAAAACAACCACATTGGTATGTCAATCCAACGCGATATCTAGAGAATTTTGGATTTTAAATTAAAAAATTCATTCTTAGCTTAAAAATGCTAATGATACTATATTAATAATTAATTTTAAAACAAAAGATATTTAATTTATAGTAAATACTACCAAAGGTAGAAAGTCTTTTTAAACACCAAAAGTCCCATGCTTCCCTCTTTTACATGAAGATATGCTTTAAAGAATCAAAATTTTAACTCAATATTATTCTATGAGTGTATCTCACAATTATGCGAGTTTAATTGATATAACAAAATCTTATTAGACTTAGTTAAAGACTCAATGATTCAATACGAAGCAAAGAATTTGTACCAGTTCAGCACGATAAATCTTAGCTAGTCGCATTTTTTAAAAGATTTATTAAAAAGATTTAACTAAATAATTCACCCAACACTTTAATTTCTCATGAGTCAAGTGGCTTACATGATTCCTAGTAAAAAAGGAATACTCAATAGGGGAATTTATTATTTCATTAATGCTATATAATCAAAATAATATGCCAAAAAAGCTTTCTAAAATGAGGTGGAAGCCTTGTAGACCTATCAATTCAAATTAATAAGCCCACAACAGTACAATTTAATTATAACACAACCACTTACACATCATTTTGAATATATCATCTGATTAGAAGAATAGCATTCTTCGTATTCTTCCCTAAAACCTACCATTTAGAGATGGACCTTGGTAGATTCTCCGCGAGCGTCATTTATTAGTTTGGGTAGATTTTTAAATTTCTCAATGCAAACATGGCTCACAACGTGTGTAGAGTCTCCACGTCATTTAGTTGGGGGTAGAGATGTTTAAACTTCTCAAAGTAATCATTGCTCACAAGCCAAAACTAACTTTAAAAAAGGAAATATGTTTTTGGTAAAATGAATGGCACATATGAGATCAATAATGCCACAATACCGTAGGATATGTTGGATCTTGAAAGTTGAGTATATATATATATATATATATATACATGAATTTGTCTTTAGCGAATCCCAGTAATGTTGCAATTCAAAATTCTCTAAAATCCAATATCTTTGAACAGTGCACTTCAGGTTTCAGTTAAACAGAGTCGGGTGGCTTAGTGCGTGGATTCAGATATTAGATACATTTATCCAAAGTCTCAGCAAAAATGAAATAGAGAACAAGACAACGCGGAATTGAAGAATACATATGCACCTACTGGATTCCTTAGTTTGTTCAATGACAGCTGGCAGAGCCCACGAAGCCTCAGTTTGTTCACTGGCTACTGGAAGAGCCCAAGAAGCCTCTTTTTCTGCTCTGAGTGATCCCAAGGCCTACAGAGATCACATTCATACCCGAGTATTTAACTGGTTGTGACGATAACAAGAGGTCTCACAAAGATAAATTACAGGATTTTGAAGAATTTGTACCTATAGTCTCATTCACATTTGGGTTTCAAATGTCTTTGATTTTCAGCGACCTCCACTCTGGTGCCTTCTCTGACTGCAGAGTTTTCTGAATCCGTGATTTCTTCAATAACAACTGAAGAGCCTTGGAAGACTTTTTTTCTGCACCGAGCGATCCCGAGACTTTCATAGACCCTAGGACCTACTCCAGTCAAAATCTGTAAACTACGTAAATCACCAAGAATTCCCCATAGAAAATAATAATACCTTTTTAGAATAAAATTTTTTATGTTGGGAAAATTTAGGGGCTGCATATAAACAACAAAAAATGATGATTTCGTTTCTGATTAAATTTTGTTCTCTTTTGATATTAACTATTGAGAAATAGGATTGTGAAACCGAAACTACTAGTAACTTAAGACATTCCTAATCACCCACCCAACCCTTTGTGTCTATATTTGTATTAACTCTATCTATTTAATAACTTTTTAGTATAAAAAATATATAGTTGGGAAACATTTTGGAACCACAAATATAAGAGAGAGAGAGAGAGAGAGAGAGAGAGAGAATCTTGTAGTCGGTTTTATCAATTAGGATGTTGAAGCTTGTACCCACTTCTAATCGCTAGGAAATTTCCAGTCTAACCTGCCCAGCTACGCTTAAATCTCTGCATCTTTGTAATGATACTTTTGGTAATTCTAACCATCTATTTATTTATCAATCAATCTAATTACATAAACTATTATTTGATAGGTCATTTTAATTTTTATTAAAAAAATAATTGTTTGACTTAAGACATTTCAATTTTTATTTACCATCTAATGAATTACCTGTAATTTGAAAATATTCTTTCCAAAAATTACATTTTTTTTTTTATTGTTTTGTTTTCACATATAACCAATTTCACAATTCTGTACAAGTCTAAATATATGGATTAGCAGACTAAACATTAAATTAAAATAAACTAGATAGATCCTAACTTCATCATAAATATAGAAGTATTATCACAAATATATTGAAGGTGTAAATTTTATTTGAACTATTATATGAGTTTAAAGAATACTAATATTAGTCAAATAAAATACACACAACACATCAAACAAAAATGACTTTTTTTGGGTGTATAATATTACCATCGCTGTTGTACTTGATTTTCTTTATTGGATCACCATCACTGTCGTACTTTATTTCCTCTGCTTTTGTATTAGCTGTAAATCACATAAATTAATGAAAATGTTAAATAAAAATGTCGTTATTCCATAAATAAAAACATAAATCTTCATTTGTGGACTACGAACAAAATAAATGAAAAGGTGAAACTATAAACCTACCTCTTTTTGACCCAATCCTGCTTGACCAATACTCCAATGACTCTTTCCCTTTTCTCCAAGTGTCAGTGCGTAAGAAGTACTCGCCTTTACCTATATGATAATTTGACAAATCAATATCAACATTCTGATGACAGATTGCAGGAGTGTCGTCATACAAAATTCGGATTCCAAATTCTTTTACTTTGTGGTCCATCGACCTTTCCACCCATACATTCACTTTATCCCCAACTTCCATTAACTGAGTTGCTATCTTCCAATCACTTAACCATATTGTGTCTTTGTTTATACGGCCGCTAAATATAGGTGTATAGACCCAAGTCTGATCCCTCGTCTCATTATTGACCATAATAAAATCATCATAACACCCAAAATATCTCAAATTTTCTTCATAACCATATGCAACACAAACACTGAGGCCTTGGATCTTGAGTTTAGGAAGTGGAGGAATAGTAAAAGATATTGACGAGGCTCCATCACTCCTTCTGTCAAACCAACTTGGAATCTCACTCCCACGGATAAATATGCTGTATATACCACATTCGTACAGTCCCTGGGCCAATTCATTGAATTCACAATTTTAACTTGTCAGTGAAAGTGCAAATAACAACCGATGCATGCACGAGAGAGAGAGAGAGAGAGAGAGAGAGAGAGAGAGAGAGAGAGAGAGCACCTGGAGTACTGGAGCTTTCTTATGTACAATACCATTTATCTCACTCCTCAATTCCACCTGCAGCACTCTATTGTTTTCCAGCTCAGTCAGGCCCAACGCATTAACCATTTCTGAATCAACATTTCCAACGGGTGCTAACTTAAATGATCCCAGGACCTCAACTATTTTTTCACAGTACATACTGTTGAAAACTAGTTTTGCAGGATAGTTTGGTAGATTTGTTAACATTTCCAAAGACCTGCAACCACTAACAGTCAGAATTCTTAAACTCATTGGAACCTCCGGTAGGCTACGAATTGGATTAAACCCTAGATCCAACTCCTTCAATGAGGACATAGTACACAGATTCCGTGGAATATCATCACTAGAGAGATTGCAATTAGCCAGATTTAAAGTTACTATGCCGCGTGATAAGGAAGTCAATGATAGATTTATTCCGCTTGCATCAAATACTTGTAAAGATTCCATCCGGCCAAGGTCAGGACACAACCACTCAAGCCTTGAGCAGCCAGAAAGAACCAGTTTGACAAGGGATTTCATCTGAAAAATTTCCCTTGGAAGCTGCCTTAGATTCTTACAGCCTCTTAGATTCAACACAGCTAGCCGCCTTACTTTTCCAATGGATTCATGAAGCCCAACCAGCTTTGTACAATCCTTAAGTATCAGTTTTTCAAGATTTGGGAGCTGCGAGAAGTCGGGGGAATTGGCAAGGGCGTGGGAATAACTTAAGTTGAGGATCTTCAAGAATTTAAGCGTCTGTCATAAAACAAATTAAGCAATTAGTCTCTACCAATATTAATTTTGATCCCAAAACACGAAGAAGATAATTTTAAAAAATAAAACTTCCGTTCCCTGCTAAAACTGTTCCAAGCCAAATATTAGCCAAGCAATTTTTCTAGGGAACTTATTTGCATTTTTGCAGCCTTTTAGATTCAATAAATTATCCGTCCCTCATTCCCCCATGCAACTAGTAAGGCTGTGTTTGGGTAGAGCATTTGTCAAGGGAAAAAGCAAAGGAAAGGGGATCTAAAATTACATCTTTTGTTTAGTTTGCAGTGAAAAATGGAAGGGCAATGCATGGAATTTAAGAAATTAAAAATAATTAAATTAGAAAACTGATGTACGCTACACACAGCAATGAGATTTTGTTATGGAAATTTTATACTCAGTTACGAACACTTGTCAAGAATATTATTTGGTTAGTATTTTCCATTTATTTAGAGTTGGTTCCTCTTGTTTATTTTGTTTTCTTTTGGGTATATATATATTTTTTCTTTTGCGTCAAATTTATTATTATTATTTTGTATTTTTCTCATTTTCTAGTGATTTCTTATTTTTCCTTGATTTCAGTCTTATTAGGATTCTGTTAGATCTTCTATTTAGGCATGTGCAAAGCCTACGAGCTATTGGGTTTATTTTGAATTGAAGAATAATTTCATCAAGCAGAGTACCTTCAGGTTTCCTTTGTGATAATAATTTGGGTATTCCTAGACTAGACAAAATATTGCAATATTTATCTTGTTTCCCTTTAATTTTACACGCTTTCCTACATCAATTGGTATCACAACTAATCATGGAACCTCGAGGAACAGGCAGAGGTAACAGCACGTGCCCTTGAACTACCTTAGTTGAGCAAGTGCTAGAGCGTGATGAATTTTTATGAGAGGCTTGATGGGAAGAGCATTTCCAATGGCTGGAAAACACAATTGGGATGTTGGTCCAACAGATGACCACCATAATTGTCGGGAATCAAACTCATAATCCACCACTAAATCATTCTTCTAGAGAAAAAGAAGAACATCCAGAAAAGAAATTTTTATTCACCTCAATAATGATTCCCGATCCAATTGTGGAATGGAGTAAACAACTAGTTTCTTTATAAAGAATGACCAACAATTAAAGCAATTCTTTTCCTGTTGAATCTCACACAGATTGGAATCCACCTCTAATACAAATTTCTCTTAAAACCTTATCATATACCTTTTCTAAGCCGATAAAAATTATGTGAAAAATCTCCTTCTTTTCTCTCTATTTCTCCATCAATGTTCTCTTGAACTAACTTCTTTACCCACACCCATTCATTAATGTGGGGAACCCTTCTCACCACACACTTAGGCACTGATGTGGTGCTGCGCTTTGAGAGAATGCCCTTGCCTATTTTTCACTATGCCCAAGATCTAATGTAGCATGTCGCATGTGTAGGATGCCATAAAAAGTTGGTCAAATTATCTACAACACCCCTCATCTACTCAGACTCGAGTCAAGAGCACTCAAAATAGTACCATTAATTTTTACATATACCAATATATATATATATATGAAGTCCGTTTTTGTCAAATAAAATCTAAGTTAAAATCCCTATTAGTTTCATGAACTTCAACCAAATGTATGCAAGCCTTATAGATCCAATTTTGAAGACGAGATTATGGTGTAGTTGAGGATGTTGGTAAAGCCATGGGGCAGAAGGTTGAGTGGAGAAAAAAAAAGGGATAATTGTTTCCAAATTTCACATGTTAATCGTCAAAAGAACAGAGTGGAGAAACAGAAAAAGGAAGAAAACATTTGAATCATATATACCTTGGTCCCCTTCCAAAGTTGCTTCAACTTACTATAGCGAAGGTCAAGCACGACCAAGGACTCCACAGGAAAATCACTTGATAGGGATTCTAGAGAGAATCCATGCCAACACAACCATCTTAATTTTTTAGGGAAGTCCTTGTAATTCCCTTTGATTTTTGCATTATTCAGCTGGAGCAATTCTAGATTGCGCATTCTTGCAACTGCATCAGCTTCTAGCTCTTCGTGATCTGAGTTTCTTACAGCCATGTTTATTGGGAACCAAGATAAAAGACCCAAACAAAGTCGTTTCCATGAATTGCCCTGGTTAGCAAGTGATGAATTGTCACCAAGTTCTTCGAAGCACTTCCTTTTCGTATTTTGAGCATGAAAGCTTCGATTAGAATGCTTTATTGGCATGTCAAGGAATAGTCCTTTAATTTTTTCTGTTCCCTGCGATAAGAGAAAACGCTCTAGATAAGAAAATAAAACAAATTTGATGCCTTAAAGAAAATTACAGGTAAAGGAAAAACATGTTTCTCACAATGTTCTCTTTCAGTACTTTATAGGAATCCTCATGGTGCCACAATCTACTGCGCTGCCCCAGTTCATCGGGCGATTCTTGGCGAACAATTTCTCTTCCCATGTCTCGAAGCCAATGATGCATCTTTAGCTTTTTATTCTCAATTTCTAACATGCATCTATCAATAAGATTTTGAATTCCAATTAATGTGAAGCAACCACATCCATCTAGAATTGCCCTTACGCAATCTTCATCCTCTCCAACAAAGAAACAAGCAATATCCAGGAATAAATTTTTGTCATGGTCATCTGACAAAGAGTCATAACTTATTCTCAATTTTTTCAAAATCTGATTGTCAGGGATTGCTTCCAGTTTCTCCAATGCACTTATCCATACTTCAACGCGTTGTTCCCCACGTAAAGTAGAGCCTAAAACTTTCAAGGCTAGCGGAAGCCCATCGCATTGCATTATTGCCCTTTTAACATGCTCCACATAAGTTTCAGGTGGCTTGTCTAGGTAGAAGGCATGGTGGCTAAACAACTTAAATGACTCATAATAATCCAAATATTTAACCTTGTGCACCATATGATTACAAACAACCTTTAATAGCCCCTCATGCCTAGTTGTTATCAAGATTTTGCTTCCTGGGTACAACCAATCTCGAAATTCCAATACTAAATTTATTTGGTCTATTTGATCCACATCATCAAGAACGACAAAAATTCTTTTACGAAAAATTGCATGTTTAATCCTATCTACTCCCTCATAAACATTGTGTATTTTTTGCTTACGGTTAAGAATGTCCAAAAGAAGCTGTTTCTGCAAACAAACCAAACCATTCGGCTGTTCACAAGTTTCTCTTACATTTGCAAGAAAACTGCTACCTCCAAATTTATGAAAGTTCCTATCATAAACATGTCTTGCTATTGTGGTTTTGCCTATTCCACCCATCCCACAAATTGCCAATACATTGAAATTAGTTGATACATCTTCTAACCACAAATTAATGTCTCTGGCTCGAGCTTCTAATCCAATTAGGAAAGGGCCATTGCTCGAGATTGTACGCTTTAACTTATCTTCAATTACTATAAGAATTTTTTGGATAAATTTCGACTCATACCTGTGACAACCAAGTAAGAACATAAGCATAATGAGCGTAATGTTACTTGAATTTCAAATACTATGCAAGTTTGTGTTTTATCATAATTCAAGCCAAACCATTCAAGATGTGTTATGTATGAATTTGTTATTCAAGCATGCGGCAATTCTTTTTCATTTCAAATTCAAATTTTTATGTGCTCATAAGCAATAAAATGGTTTTAAATAGTTTATTTTAGTAAGAATGCTATATCTTAAATGTGAATCCATTGCATCATTTATTTGACCAAACCAAATCAATGGATCAAATGAAATAATCATTCTTATTAGCATGCATTCACAATTAATTCCTTCAATAATGAATGTTGTTTCAAATCTAAGACAAAATTTCAATTGTACAATGTATCAAATTACTATGAATACTCAAATATAAGTTTTAACGATTGACCTATTAAATATAGTAACACAAAAATCATCATGGAGGTGCTAAGTAAACCTAAGACAATTTTAATTGTGCAGTATGTCAAGTTCCTATGAGTACCATTTAAGTTTTACGAATTGACCTATTAAGTTTAATAACACAACAATCAAAACGGAGGTGTCATGTAGAACCAAAAAATAAGAAAGGAGGTTAGAAAATTACCCGTCAACTTGATTTTGGAGAACCATCCCTGCTAAACCTGCAACTTCTCTTAGCGCTGCTCTCCATTCTTTTATTTTGTCCATCCAATGACTTCTTATTTCATCTACCTCTGCCTTGAACCTCTCTTCAAGTCTTAGAAATGACTCTTTGAAACTTCCACTTTGCTTTTTAACATCAGATGGATCCACATGATAGAACACAGGTAGAACTTGATGTCCTGATGTACTCTTGCATTTAAGGATCCTCACAAGCTCATCAAGGCACCATCTCGAAGACGCATAGTGCTTCGAGAAAACAATTATCGAAATTCTTGACTCTTGAATTGCTCTTTGCAATTCAATGTCAATATTTTCTCCTCTTTCTATTCCATCATCATCTCTAAACGTGTGAAACCCTGCATTATCTAAAGCTGTATAGAGGTGGTCAGTGAATGTCTTGCGGGTGTCATCACCTCTGAAGCTTAAAAACACATCATAAGCACAGTGACGAGTGGAAGAAGAGGCTTCTTGGTCTCTTACAACAGCCATTACACAAAGAAGGACCAATACATTAATGCAATCTGTTGAGGCAACATAGAAATTCTTAGATAGATATTAAATACAAGGATTTACAACAAAGCAGGTTAAACAAAATCTAGTAAAGAAACAATGAAAATGCTCTCTTTACTAGTTGATCAATGGTTTTTCCACAAGGTCGGACCCGACTGAATGAACACTAGTAATGTAAAAAGAATAATTGATGATTGATCATGGGTCCATGAAAAGATTTTTGTGCACAATAGAAAGAACCCATTTTTTTGTTGGGTCGGTGGGATCTTATGTTTATGAATACAGCTAAAAATAGGTGACTTTTGGAAAATTATAATCTGTGAATCAATTGATAAAGGGTAATCAACAATAGGCCGGATAAATACCAAACTTTATTTGATCGAAACTTTGATGGCCTAATGCAATCATATCATTAATCTATCCAAACAATTATCCTAGCGGAGTCATTGATCTTGCCCATCATATATAAAAGAATCAAGCTAATTTAAAACACTGTTTGAGCTTTAAGGCTTAAAATAAATTTAAAAAAAAAAAAGCAAGAAGAATCCCTCAATAAGGTCATATGAATCACTGAATATCGAATAATATAAAGGAAAGAAAAAAAAAATCAATCGCTTCAAAAGAGAGAGAGAGAGAGAGAATAAATAACTAATTAGGCATAAAAAAGAAGGATATGAAGTTTAATTTAAACCTAAATAGTTTAATCCAATCTAAAAAAAAAATAACATATGTAATATGTGGTGTTGTGTAGTTTAGAGTGAATCACCTCTTCAATTTGCCAATGAACTGTAGCTTGAATTTGGACTGAGTACTACTTCCTGCCAGAAGAGGAGACTAGCAATTATCAATGCAAACTGGAATGATATGCACAGAGAGAGCGAGAGAGAGAGAGAGAGATGGGAAAAAAGTTAAGTGGGTTGCTAATGGAAGCTGCTGCGAAACTAGAGCATTGGCAATGGAAAGCTGCTAAGAATAAAGTGAGAACTCGCAAAACAGGAAGTCAATGACTCGGGTTTATCATTTTCTTTTCTTTTTCTTTTTTACGGTCTGTTTAGACACGCGATGTTAAAAATTTTTAAAAATTTTTTATTTTTTATCTGACTGTACAAATTACAAATTCATAATATATATTAAATTTTTTTTTTCACTTTAAACACTCTCTTAATTAAAATAGACTCCTTTACTGCCGGTCTTGTTTGAATTTATCATCAAGATAACTTAAAAGCCTTTTTTTTTTTTAAGTCTAAACTACTGTTGCTTCAACTGGATTGAGAATGTGTTTGTTTAGATCGGTTTTCACGATGTAAAATGTTAAAAAATTCTAAATATCTCTAAATATTATTCACGTTTTATCTCACTATACGAATTATAAACTCATAAATTATTTTCTTTTATCTCACTTTTTGTAACTCCAGACACTCCATTTGTGGTAAGAATTTGGAAAGCAAAAGGCACAACAAAAAAGAAAAGAAAAGAAAAGAAAAGAAAATATAACTTTTTTAGCTCGTTTGTTAAATTATCAAAAAATTCTAACTTTTATATTTTTCTAATTTTTTCTATCACAATTTATTAAATATATAACTTTCTTCTCACTCACAAACTCGCCGACGACTTTTTTCAATTCTTTATAATTTTTTTATTTTTTTTAACTTTTATAAGTTTTTACCAAACACATAATATGGACAAGTGTCAACATTTAAATAAAAATTATTAAAAATTGACAAAAACTTGCATGCCAAATGGACCCTTAGTTGGTTATAAAATATAACTAGATAAAAATTATTCATTAAATACCTAATTATTTATTTATTTTACCAATTAAAATAAACACCCAATTTGTATACAAAAACCTTTTTATATACAAATGAATATTGACAGAAATGAATCATAAAAAACTACCAACTCTATAAATACTTGTAAGCATATTTTATTATTATTCTATTTTTTCAAAATGGTGTCCGTAATAGAAGAAAGTTTCAAACTTAACTAACAAACTACAGGTCTGTAAATTACAAATCTTTGAAAATTAAATTATACTATATTAATTTAAAAAATATTATAATAAATAAAAAATATTTTCATCATATTTATATGTTTTCAAACAAAGTGAAAAAAAAAAAAAAAACATTAACATGTCAGTAAAAAAAAAAAAAGCAAATGTTTCATTTTTTTTTTTTTGGCAAAAGTCAAGTCAAATATTAAAAATATATTTTTGATTACAAATTTATAATTAAGTAAAGGATTTTATTAAAATAAAATCAACACATAAGATTCATTAATGGCCATTGAAAAATAAAATGTGAAAAATTTAAATAATGTGTAAGTCAAGAGTTCACAAATCCGAAGCACATGCGGAACGAGGTCTGCTGCCGACCTGCCGAAGCCCTTGTCATTCGCAAAGGCTCTGTTAAATTTTTTCCTTTTTCTTTTTTTCCCTTTTTATTTTATTTTTATTTTTTTTAACTTGTACAGCATGTACTATACTGGGGCAAACCAGCCTTAAGACTGCCCTGGGCTTTAATTTTGATAGTCTGGTTCAAATAAAATTTTTTTAATTCAATTTTTTTTAGATTTAATTTTTACTTAAATTTTTATAATTCACCTCACTCTACTTAAACTCTTTATTTAATATAAATTTTTATCACCCAACCAACTCTTCCTTTTAACCCTTTATTCAATTGAGACCACCTTAAGTCTTAATTCTGCCCTTGGTCATTGAATACTTCTATTCAGTTGACCCTAAAATTTAAGTCTTGCCCCTGGCACTATAGGGCTACTATATATGCATATACACACACAAACTTACACAAGCCCCTAACATTAACCGGTGCTAGTCTGCTTTATATGTTTGTCTGGTGGCTCCGGATAGAACTGTCTTATATTCAATCCGAATTATTAATAATATTACTATTATTATTATTTAAAAAGCACATCTTATATATATATATATATATTTAATAGCAGCTCCGGCTTTCTTTTTTTAAGTTTAAAAATAATTAATATTTTATTTACTTAATAATTTATTTTAATAATATTTTTAAAATAAAATTATAACTTTATTAATTGTCATTTTCCTAATTGCTTGGGTGATTATGAAAGACGATTTAATTGAGAAAATCTTAGACCCTAGATTTTGTTTGGGTAAAAAACCAAAAAATATGATTTTTATTTTATTTTTATTTTTATACAAACTAGGATTTAAAAAAATAATTTTATTCCATTCATCCACAGAAACCAAAAGTACTTAGGAGGGTATATTTATAATTTTAGCATGATATATTTTTCGATTTGTGAAAAAAATAAAGAAAACTAAATAGTAAGTTTAAAATCTTCTCCAACATTGTTCAAAAAATTGAACTCCATTTTATGAAAACATGTAAACAAGCGCTCAGGATAAGAAGTTAATCCAACTTTTTGTCAACCCTTTGTTTCAAAGTGTATAAGGGAAATGCTTTATTTAACGATTGATCTATGGTTTCTCCACAAGGTCGGACCGACTGAATGAACACTAGTAATGTAAAAAAAATAACTGATGATTGATCATGGGTCCATGAAAAGATTTCTGCACACGCTAGAAAGAACTTATTTTTTTTGTTGGGTTGGTGAGATCTTATGTTTGTGAATACAGTTAAAAATAGGTGACTTTTAGAAAATTATAATCTGTGAATCAAATGATAGGGGGTAATCAACAATTGGCTGGATAAATACCAAACTTCATTTGATCAAAACTTTGATGGTCTAATGCAATCATATCATTAATTTATCCAAACAATTATCCTAGTGAAGTAGTTGATCTTGCCCCTAAAGCATAGAAGAATCAAGCGAATTTATAGAACTGTTTGAAATCTAAGGCCTAAAATAAAAAAAAAAAAAAAGGGCAAGAAAAATCGATTAATAAGGTCAGATGAATCACTGAAAATTGAAAAATATAAAGGGAAAAAAAAAAAGAATTGCTGAGAGAGAAAGAGAGAATAAATACCTAATTAGGCATAAAAAAAGAAGAAGGATATGAAGTTTAATCTAAATCTAAATAGTATAATCCAATCTACTGCCATCAAAAGAGAAAGGAAAAGGGAAAATTATACAGGAAATGGACTTGGGGGAAAAAAAAAAAAGAGCAAAAGTAATGATAATAAAAACATATGTAATATGTGGGTGTTGTGTAGTTTAGAGTGAATCACCTGCTCAATTTGCCAATGAACAATAGCTTGAATTCGGACTGAGCACTACTTCCTGTCAGAAGAGGAGACTAGCAATTATCAATGCAAACTGGAATGATATGCAGAGAGAGAGAGAGAGAGAGAGAGAGAGATGGGAAAAAAGTTAAGTGGGTTGGTAATGGAAGCTGCTGCGAAACTAGGGTATTGGCAATGGAAGGCTGCTAAGAATAAAGTGAGAACTCGCAAACAGGAGTCAATGACTCGGGTCTATCATTTTATTTTCTTTTTCTTCTTCACGGTCTGTTTAGAGATGTGATATTGGTTGAAAAATAGTAAAAATTTTTAATTTTTATTTCACTGTATAAATTAAAAATTATAATATTTATTAAATTTTATTATTTTTTTCACTCTAAACACTCTCTTAATTAAGATAGACTACTCTACTGCCGGTCCTGTTTGAATTTATCATCCAGGTAACTTAAAAGCTTTTTTTTTTTTTTTTTAAAGTCTAAAATACTGTTGCTTCAACTTGGTTTAGATCGGCTTGCACGACGTAAAATGTTAAAAATTTTAAAAATTTTTAAATATTATTCACGTTTTATCTCACTACACGAATTATAAACTCACAAATTATTTTTTTTATTTCACTTTTTGTCACTCTAAATGTCTCCTTTGTGATAAGAATTTGGAAAGCAAAAGGCGCAACAAAAAAAAAAATATAAATTTTTAGCTCGTTTGTTAAATTATCAAAAAATTTTAACTTTTATTTTTTTCTAATTTTTTCTATCACAATTTATTAAATCTTTTGCTTGCTTCCCACACACAAAATCACTGACGACTTTTACTAATTTTATATAATTTTTTTAATTGTTTTAACTTTTATAAGTTTTTATCAAATACGTAATATGGACATGTGTCAATATTTGGATAAAAGTTGCTAAAAATTGACAAAAACTTGCATGCCAAATGGCTCTTAGTTGGTTATAAAATATGAATAGATAAGAATTATTCATTAAACATCTAATTATTTATTTTACTAATTAAAATAAACACCTAATTTATAGATAAAAACTTTTTATATACAAATGAACATTGACAAAAATGAATTATAAAAAACTATTTTTTAGTGATCAATCACTAAAAAATAAAATTCAAGAATATAAAGAAAAGAAAAAAACTCAATAGAGAGAGAGAGAGAGAGAGAGAGAGAGAGAGGAGTGTGTGTGTTTGGGGGAGGGGGGGGAATTGGTGAGAAAAGTAAAGTGGGTAGGCATGGAAGAAGCAGCCAGGAAAGTAAAATGAGAAGGCGCGAAATAGGGTCAGGTCAACGGGGTGGATAGGGGACATGTATGATCTTTCCTGTTCTCGTCCCCGTTTAACAATACTCTTACCCATTTCTATTTTCGTCTCCGTTTCGGAGAAAAAAATTTTTTCCATACCTGTCCCCATTTTGGAGAAAAAAATTTTTCCCATACCCGTTCTCACAAGGTAATGAATTTCCCGTCTCCGTTCCCGTCAAGTATACTAACTATTACAAATTATATATTATATGTATAAAATAAATATTTAAAATTATTATAAATATTATATATATTAAATAAAAATATATAGTACATATATATTAAATAAAAATTAAAAATATATATATAAATCTTTGACTTTGATCAGTGCACTTAATTAAAGAGAAAGAGACATTTATTTATAACCTCACAAGATCTCCACTTCTTTGTGAGAAACCGATGTGAGACAACAAAATTAACAAATAAATATTTAAACGGGTACGAGGTGGGGGGTGGGGTGGGAACTATCGTACCGGTACCCGTCCCCGTACCCGTTCGGGTAACATTTCAAATCTCCATACCCGTCCCCATCCCCACTATTAACGTCCCCATACCCTCCCCGAACGGGACAGGTAAAGCGAGTACTCACTGGGTACGGGTATATTTGACATCCCTAGGTCTTCTTCTTCCTCTAGGAGAGCTAGTATAAACTATCAAGGGTATGCTTGGGTTAAAAAATTAAAAAAAAAATCGATTTTTTTATTTTTAGGCAAATTTAAAAAGTACACTTTGTTAAAATTACGTTTATATCTTCCTAACTAGCATTAGTTTTTTTGTGAATAAATCGAATAAAATTAACTTTCTAAACCTAAATTTGCCAAAAAAAACCCTAAGTTCTCTCAATTAATTAAAAAATAGTAAAATTATATGTTGAAGCAGAGTTTAACAATAGTGTTGTCTTTTTACTCCATTGCTAAACTTTATTTGTTAAAAAAAAAAAAAGTTAGCTGACAAACGCAAAAAAATCAGTCTTTTGTAATTAATTTTTTTTTTTAATTTTGATTAATATTTTTACCATTCATATTTTATTACAACCACACTACGGCTATGTTTGGGATGAAACAAAAGGTCAGAATTGAAGACGAGAGGGAATGAAATGAAATATTCATTCTATTCTTCTATTTGGTTACTAACATGAAAATAATAAAAATAGAGTAAACATTTAAATTTTCATAATTTGATTACATGTTTTAAATATAATGAAATAAATTAAAAATTAGTAAAATTATTTAAAAAAAAAAGACACATCTTTGATCTTAAAAAAAAAAGATTAAAAAAACATTTTCTTATCTATTTTCTTTTGTTTGGATTTTCTCCAAACAAAAACTAATAAAGAAAAAAAAAATAGAGCCACCAAACAGATGCACACAAAATAGAACTCCAAAAATAAAATAAAATAAAACTAAAATCATTTAAATTTTGTTGGACTATGTTTACCTTTAAAATGAAATTCCTTTATTAACACATTACTTTTTAATTAATTTTGGAGGATTAATCTAACAACTAAAAAAAAAAAAGATAATTGATGATATTTTCAATGGAAACATTTTCTAATTCTGAGTTCAAAATGCATACAAAATGTCAATGCTTCTTTTAACATCCTCTGTTGAACCAAGCAAATCAACTACAAAAGTCATTAGCAACGGATAAGAAATTTTCCTTCTCTTTTTCACTTTCATCCTTACCTTTCCGTCAAATACGAAAGGAAAATTCAGGGTGTTTTGACAATAACCCTTTTTGCAGCAAATATACGAATTGAGGGTGGAGATCGATGTATATAAGTCGTCCAATGCACCATTTTGTCTTCCTCATTTTTTGTTTTCTCCATCAATCTACTTCCTCCTGTGGACCGCCTGCAAACAATGACCCCCCCCCCCCCCCCAAAATAATAAAATAATAATAATAAAATGAAATAAATTAACAGAAATCACCACAGAAATTACGAAAAAAATTTAAATAAAGCAAAATTAATTCTTGTTTCTTGTGGCAATTATTAATTAATAAAATAGAAAGCAAAAGCTAGGAAAAAAAGATGGGAAAACTAGGGCTATAAGAAACTGCAGTAGAAAGATCCATTGTAGAGGGTGCATCCATGGGCGGTCCAAATTGAATTTTATTTATTTTAATGTTCTAATTTAATTTAATTAAAATTAATTTTAAAATAAAATAAAAGTTAAAAAAAATTGATTAGAATATACTTATTACAAAATATGAAAAGTCATATCACATTAAATACAATTTTATCTCGATGCATTGCCGTGCTTCAAATTAATGTACGAACGACAATAAATTCATTTAATGTAGGTGGATTTCTTGCCTCTTGCTTTCATTAGGAGAAGCTTTGACTGCTGCAGCACTCAAGGACTCCTAACCTCCGGCCTCAGCAAGCGCTGAATTGCATGTTCCCAAGGATAAGCTCCTAGATAATGAAGAAAAACTTCTCGAACTTCCTCTGTGAAGAAAGCAAATTAACCACAAAAGTTCACAGCAATGGATAAGAAAAATTTCCCTCCCTTTTTCACTTTCATCCTTACCATTATTAACTTAATTGCTCAACAAAAAAGAAAAAAAAAAAGAAAAAACAAATAATTTAACTTAATTTGTGGAATTAGAAGATAAGCACATGTTGTTAGTGTAGAGTCATCGAATAAATTTTTACCCCAATCTGAGCTATTCCATTGATCATGTCTTGACGATTCTTCATTTGAATAATAATGGTAAAGGGATAGGAAATGAGTACATCCTATACGACAATATCCGTAAACAAAATCTTTAAAATTTAGATATGGGGAGTTTTGTTGCTGGGTTAATTCTTCATTTTCGTCATCATAATAGACAATGTTGATGCCACACTCTTTCACTTGAAAACCAATACCCACAACCACTGTTACATTCACTTCATCGCCAGCGTTCAAATGGAATAAGTTTCCAACCTTCCATTGGCTTAACCATATTACATGCTCATCCCCTTCTGGAATGACAAAATATGTTGGATCATAGATCCAGTTGCGACCCTTACTCTTATTACTTATTTTAGTAAATAATGGAGGAGGGTGCCAAATCTCTTTTTCATTGGAAAGTGCATACACAGAGTAAACATTCAAGCTTTTGATCTTCTGATTGGGAAGTGAACAAGAAGGCACAATAAATGATAAGGAAGAGGAGGAGGAAGAGGAGGAAGGCCCTCCACTACTACTACTGCTGCTGTTGCTGAACCACCACCCTTCTGGAATCTCTTTTCCTGGAATAAATGTGCTGAATATAAAACCATATTCACGCAATCCCTATTCCACCCAAGTTGTAACTGTTAATTACATGTGTAAAAAAAAACACACACACACACACAGAGAGAAAGAGAGAGAGAGAGAAAGAGAGAGAGAACACCTGAGTAGGAAGCTTCTTCAATTTTTTTAAATCAAAATACAACCCAAAGAAGTTCATTTCCGTATTAGCCAGGGAATCTAAGTTGCATAAGCCCAAACTGTCCATAACAACTGTATTGACTTTTTCTATGGGTTCCAACTTATAATTACCCGAATCCAAATTCCATTCAGCCCCTTTAACATCTTCATTAATACTCGCTATGAGGTCAGGCGAAGCTGTTATTCTTTCCAATGATCTATAGCCCGCTACACTCAAATAAACCATCCTTGGTAGCTCGATGAGTGATTGAAGTGTCGTGCACGATCTGACGCTAAGCTTCCGGAGTTTAGTAAAACTTCTGACACAATCAGGTAGCTTAGAAATTGGATTTCCACTTAGATCTAAGTCCAACAAGAGGGGTAGGGAACTAAAATCCCTTGGGAAAGCATCATCAGAAAGATTACAATCTGCAAGACTCAGTGTTACTAAAGATCGAGGTAACATTGGCCAAAAGGATGTTTCTGGAATTTTTCTAGACAATGGTGCCAGAGCTCTAACAAATACATCCCATGGCGTGGCCTTCTGACTAATGGAGACTAATTGATTTATGGCAGTTCCATCAGCATGAAACACTTTCAAAGATTCCATCATTTTCATCTTTGCTGGCAATTGGACCAAATTTGAACAACCAGATATAATAAGTCTTTCAAGAAATTTTAGCATAGCTATGCTTTCTGGAAGTTTTCTAATATTTATGCAATCCTTTAGATCCAAGAGAACTAGTCCCTCAAGGTTTCCAATCGATTCATGAATCTCAACCAAACTTGCACAATCTTCCAGAATAAGCCTTTCTAAATTCGGTACCGCAACAAAGTTCAAAATTTTAACAAGACTAGGAGAATGACTGAGAACAAAGGTTTTCAATGACCCAAGAACCTGTACAGAGAAAATTATAAGGTTGTTATGATATTCTGCAAAGACCCTCTAAAAAAAGGAAAACACGGCGGAAAATATTGGCACCATACCTTGGATCCTTTCCAAACTTCTGTTAACTTGCTATAGCTCATGTTAAGAACAACTAGCCTCTCCAAACATAAATCTTTGGGTATATATTTTAAAGGGAATCCATGCCAACACAAGTATTTTAGTTCTTTAGGAAAATTTTCATAGTCTCCTTTCAGCTCTACATAATTGAGCTGGAGTAACCTTAGTTTGTGCATTCTTCCAAATGAACTAGTTTCCAAGGTTGCCTTATTGAAATCTCCAAAAAAAGTATCTACAAAGTTAAAGAGGCGTCTTTTTTTATTGGCAAAAACAATTTTTCTTGTAGAGTTGCCTTCTTCCAAGTTATACATGCTAAGAATGAGGCCTTCAATTGTATCAATGCCCTAAGTGAGATGGAAAAACAACATTAGAGAAGCATTTGCATAAGTGCATAAAATGTATAAATATGGATAAGATCAAATATTGGCTCTTACCGTTTTATGTCTCAAAACTTTGACGGAATCATTATGATGCCATAATCTGCTACGTCTCCCGGGCTCTGTTGGTGATTCTTGGCGAACAATTTCTCTTCCCATGTCTCGAAGCCAATGATGCATCTTTAGCTTTTTATTCTCAATTTCTAACATGCATCTATCAATAAGATTTTGAATTCCAATTAATGTGAAGCAACCACATCCATCTAGGATTGCCCTTACACAATCTTCGTCCTCTCCAACAAAGAAACAAGCAATATCCAGGAATAAATTTTTGTCATGGTCATCTGACAAAGAGTCATAACTTATTCTCAATTTTTTCAAAATCTGATTGTCAGGGATTGCTTCTAGTTTCTCCAATGCACTTATCCATACTTCAACGCATTGTTCCCCACGTAAAGTAGAGCCTAAAACTTTCAAGGCTAGCGGAATCCCACCGCATTGCATTATTGCCCTTTTAGCATACTCCACATAAGTTTCAGGTGGCTTGTCTGGGTAGAAGGCATGGTGGCTAAACAACTTAAATGACTCATAATAATCCAGATATTTAACCTTGTGCACCATATGATTACAAACACCCTTTAATAGCCCCTCATGCCTAGTTGTTATCAAGATTTTGCTTCCTGGGTACAACCAATCTCGAAATTCTAATACTAAATTTATTTGGTCTGTTTGATCCACATCATCAAAAACAAAAAAAATCTTTTTATGAGAAACTACATATTTAATCTTGTCTGCTCCTTCATAAACATTATATATTTTTTGCTTACGGTTAAGAATGTCCAAAAGAAGTTGCTTCTGCAAACAAACTAAACCGTTTGGTTGTTCACAAGTTTCTCTTACATTTGCAAGGAAGCTACTACCTCCAAATTTGTGAAAGTTCCTATCATAAACATATCTTGCTATTGTGGTTTTGCCTATTCCACCCATCCCGCATATTGCCAGTATATTAACATCAGTTGATGCATCTTCTAACCACAAATTAATGTGTCTGGCTCGAGCTTCTAATCCAATTAGGAAAGGACCATTGTTCGAGATTGTACGCTTTGACTTATTTTCGATTACTGTAAGAATTTTTTGGATAAACTTCGACTCATACCTGTGACAACCAAATAAGAACTAAGCATAATGATCGGCATAGCAGTACTTGAATTCAAAATACCATGCAAGTTCATGTTCTATTAGAATTCAAGCCAAGCCATTCAAGATGTGTTATGTATGGATTTGTTATTCAAGCATGCGACAATTCTTTTTCATTTCAAATTCAAATTTTTATGTGCCCATAAGCATAAAATGTTTTAAATAATTTATTTTAGCAAGAATGCTATATCTTAAATGTGAATCCGTTGCATCATTTATTTGACCGAACCAAATCAATGGATCAAATGGAATAATCATTCTTGTTAGCAAGCATTCACAATTAATTCCTTCAATAACGAATGTTGTTTCAAATCTAAGACAATATTTCAATTGTACAATGTATCAAATTACTATGAATACTCAAATATAAGTTTTACCAATTGACCTATTAAATATAGTAACACAAAAATCATCATGGAGGTGTTAAGTAAAATCTAAGACAATTTTAATTGTGCAGTATATCAAGTTACTATAAGTACCATTTAAGTTTTACGAATTGACCTATTACGTTTAATAACACAACAATCAAAACGGAGGGGCCATATAAAACCAAAAAATAAGAAATGAGGTTAGAAAATTACCCGTCAACTTGATTTTGGAGAACCATCCCTGCTAAACCTGTAACTTCTCTTAGCGCTGCTCTCCATTCTTTTATTTTGTCTATCCAATGACTTCTTATTTCATCTACCTCTACCTTGAACCTCTCTTTAAGTCTTAGAAATGACTCTTTGAAACTTCCACTTTGCTTTCTAACATCATATGGATCCACATGATAGAACACAGGTAGAACTTGATGTGCTGATGTACTTTTGCGTTTAAGGATCCTCACAAGTTCATCAAGACACCATCTCGAAGACGCATAGTCCTTCGAGAAAACAATTATCGAAATTCTTGACTCTTGAATTGCTCTTTGCAATTCAATGTCAATATTTTCTCCTCTTTCTATTCCATCATCATCTCTAAACGTGTGAAACCCTGCATTATCTAAAGCTGTATAGAGGTGGTCAGTGAACGTCTTGCGGGTATCATCACCTCTGAAACTTAAGAACACATCATAAGCACAGTGAAGAGTGGAATAAGAGGCTTCTTGGTCTCTTACAACAGCCATTACACAAAGAATAACCAATAAACTGATGCAATCTGTCAAGGCAACACAAAAATTCTTAGATAGATATTAAATACAAGGATTTACAACAAAGCAAGTTAAACAAAATTTAGTAAAGAAACAAGGGAAATGCTTTCTTCACTGGTTGATCTATGGTTTTTCCACAAGGTCGAACCTAACTGACTGAACAGTAGTAATGTAAGAAGAACAATTGATGATTGATCATGGGTCCATTAAAAGATTTTTGCGCACACTTGAAAGAACTCATTTTTTTTGTTGGGTTGGTGGAATCTTATGTTTATGAATACAGCTAAAAATAGGAGACTTTTGGAAAATCATGATATGTGAATCAATTGATAGGGGGCAATCAACAACTGGCCAGATAAATACCAAACTTCATTTGATCAAAACCTTGATGGCCTAATGCAATCATATTATTAATCTATCCAAACAATTATCCTGGCGGAGTCGTTGATCTTGCCCCTCATATATAGAAGAATCAAGCTAATTTAAAGAACTATTTGAGCTCTAAGGCTTAAAATAAATTAAAAAAAAAAGCAAGAAAAATCCCTCAATAAGGTCAGATGAATCACTGAAAATCGAAGAATATAAAAGAAAAAAAATCAATCGCTTCAAGAGAGAGAGAGAGAATAAATAGCTAATTAGGCATAAAAAAGAAGGATATGAAGTTTAATTTAAACCTAAATAGCATAATCCAATCTACTGTTATCAAAAGAAAAAGGAAAAGGGAAAACCATACAGGAAATGGCCTTAGAAAAAAAAAAAAAACATATGTAATATGTGGTGTTGTGCAGTTTAGAGTGAATCACCTGTTCAATTTGCCAATGAACTATAGCTTGAATTTGGACTGAGTACTACTTCCTGACAGAAGAGGAGACTAACAATTGTCAATGCAAACTGGAATGATATGCATGGAGAGAGAGATGGGAAAAAAGTTAAGTGGGTTGGTAATGGAAGCTGCTACGAAAGTAGAGTATTGGTGATGGACAAGCTGCCAAGGGTAAAGTGAGAACTCCCAAAACCGGAAGTCAATTAGTCGGGTATATCATTTTTCTCTTTTAGGCTCTGTTTAGAGATGTGATGTCATCAAATTACAAATTTATAATTTTTATTGAACTTTATTGGCTTTTCCCACATTTAACGTGCCTTTAATTATTATAATTTTTATTGAACTTTATTGGCTTTTCCCACATTTAACGTGCCTTTAATTTAATAGACTCCTCTGATGCGAGTTCTGTTTGAATTTATAATGAAGGTAACTTAAAAGCCTTTTATTTTATTATTATTATTTTTTTAAGTCTAAAAGACTGTTGCTTCAACTTGACTGAGGATGTGTTTTTTTGTGGTAAGAATTTGGAAAGCAAAATGGCACAGCGAAAAAGGTAATAATAATAATAATAATAATAATAATAATAATAAGAAAGGAAATTATAACATTTTTAACTCGTTTGTTAAATTATCAAAAAATTCTAACTTTTATATTTTTCTAATGTTTTCTATCACAATTTATTAAATATATAACTTTCTTCCCACTCACAACAAAACCACCGACGACTTTTTCCAATTCTTTATAATTTTTTCATTTTTTTTAAATTTTTATAAATTTTTACCAAATACATAATATGGACAAATGTCAACATTTAGAAAAAAATTACTAACAAAAACTTGCATGCCAAATGGAGCCTTAGTTGATTATAAAATATAAATAGATAAAAATTATTCATTAAACACCTATTTATTTATTTATTTATTTTACCAATTAAAATAAACACCCAATTTGTATAAAAAACCTTTTTATATACAAATGAACATTGACAAAAATGAATCATAAAAAACTATCAACTGTATAAATACTTGTAAGCGTATTTTATTATTATTCTATTTTTTTTCAAAATGGTGTCCATAATAGAAGAAAGTTTCTAACTTAACTAACAAGCTACTTTTAAAAATTAAATTATACTATATTAATTTAAAAAATATTATAATTAATAAAAAATATTTTCATCATATTTATATGTTTACAAACAAAGTGAAAAAAAAAAAAAAAAAAACAGTAACATGTCAGTAAAAAAAAAAAAGCAAATGTTTCATTTTTGCTTTTTTTTTTCTTTTTTGCAAAAGTCAAGTCAAATATTAAAAATATGTTTTTGATTACAAATTTATAAGAGTAAGCAAAACCTTACTTTTATAAATGAGAGAACAATATATCACACTTTCGATAATGTGTGGGAGCTCAAAAAACATATCATGCATTTTTTTCTTCTTCTTTTGAAGAGGTAAATATATCACACCACTTTAATTACTTAATTAAGTTATTTTTATTAATATCATTTATTATTTTTTTATTATATGGTGTATTGTTTAAAATAAAAAAATATAATTCAATATTAATATTATGGAAATTAATGCTTAAACCATTTATGATCTTCAATACATATATAAATTGTTTATAAAATGTAACATAATACATTAATCAGGAATTTAATGTGTACTCAGTAAGTAGTGGGTGACGGGTACCTTATTATTAAATCATTTATTACCTTATTTTAAATTCACCTAAATATTAAATTTTAATCCAAAAACCGTCTTAATCATATTAAGGTAGTTAGTTTCTAACAT
The DNA here is from genome assembly GCA_019916065.1 of Vitellaria paradoxa. Classification (NCBI taxonomy): domain Eukaryota; kingdom Viridiplantae; phylum Streptophyta; class Magnoliopsida; order Ericales; family Sapotaceae; genus Vitellaria; species Vitellaria paradoxa. Next base: position 7,661,524 of record CM034238.1, read on the forward strand.
GTTTTTAACGGATTTAATTAGACGAGTCGGATACCCTTCTTTACTCGTTTTCCCACTTTGATGAGCTAACACATTCATGAACTTCTTGGCTCTCACTTTTACTAAAATTACCATGATCACTGAAGTAAGCTGCTGCTCCTAGCGGAAAGAATTCTGGGAAACTAACGCCGGCAGAGTCTCGCTGCAGCAGGATTTCCTCTTCCTTTTCCTCGTCTTTTTCCTCATACACAAGGTTGATACCGCACTCCTTTACTTGAAAACAAACGTCGACACTACTGGTCACTTTCACTTCGTCACCAACATCCAACTGGAATTGGTTTCCTGTCTTCCACTGGCTTAACCACATCACATGTTCGTTCCCTGCGTCTGGAATGACCAAATAGCATGGGCAATAGGTCCACTTGAGATCCTTTGTCTTATTACTTATTTTTGTAAATAATGGAAGGGGGAACCAACTTGCTCTTCTTGGAAAGTGCATAAGCAGAGCACACATTCAAGCACCGGACCCTCCTCCCATGATTGGGAATTGCAGGCACAGCAAATGATAACGAGGAGGAGGAGGAGGAGGAGGAGGAAGAGCACCCTGCACTACTACCACTACTAGTGTTGCCGGACAACCACCCTTTTGGAACCACTCTTCCTGGACTAAATGTGTTGAATATACCATATTCTTGCAGTCCCTGTTCCATTAAACTCGCACAGTGATTAACTGTTTGTTTAAGTACACAGACATATACATTATACACAAAGTAGAAATCAATACACAGAGAGGGTGAAATTAAGCACCTGAACGGGAAGTCTCATTGGTCTTTCCAAGCTAAACTCATAGAATGGAATGAAATTCATCTCTGTATTAGCCATGGATTCCAAGTTGCACAACCCCAAACTGTTGATGATATCTACATCAACCCTTCCTATGGGTTCTAACTTGAAACGACCCTCAAACTCGACTAGTTTGCCGTTTTTATTTAGCAATTCCATAAAGCAAGCTGCCTGAGGCGCAAATGTTACTCTTTCCAAAGATGTTCAATGACATACATCCAAACAAGTTACACTTGGTAGCCCGAAGAGCGACTAGAGTTTTGTGCAATAAGTAAAGGAAAGCATATGGAGCCTGTCACTTCTGACACAATCAGGTAGTTTACAAATTGAATTTCCTTTTAGATCTAACTCCAACAATAAGGGCAGAGAACTAAAATCTATGGGGAAAGCGTCATCAGAAAGATTGCAATATGCAAGGGTTAGTGTCACTAAGAGCGCGGTAAGGAAGACAGTGACAATTCTAAATTTTTTCTAGGGTTCAAAGCCCAAGCCTTAGGGTCCGGTGTAGTTCTATCAGCACGAAACACTTTCAAAGGTTTCATATTTTTTTATCTCTTCTGGCAACTCAGTAAGATTTGAACAGCCAGATATAATTAATATTTTAAGAAATTTTAGCATACCTATACCTTTTATTAGCTTTCTTAGATTTACACAATCCTCCACATTCACAAAAATTAGACCCTCTAGGTTTCCAATAGATTCACGAACCTCAATCGAACTTACACAATTTTTCATAATGAGCCTTTCTAGATTGGGGAGTGCGCCAAAGTTTGGAGTTTTAACAAGGCAATGGGAATGACTGAGATTGGAAATGACTGAGATTAAGAATTTTCAATAATCCTAGAATCTATAAAGAAGAAAAAAAAAGAGGTAGAGTTTATTTTTCTATAGATATCCTTCCAAAAATTGAAAAAAAAAAGGAAAAATTTACTGGCACCATACCTTGGTTCCTTTCCAAACTTTTCTCAAGTTATTATAGTGCATATTAAGAGCAACTAGACTTTCCAAGAGAAAATCATTTGGAATAAGTTTTAGAGGGAATCCACACCATTTCAACCATTTTATCCCTTTGAGAAATTCTTTGTAGAGCCCTTTCAGTTCTACATATTTGAGCTTGAGTATGTTTAGTTTATTCATTCTTGTAAATGCACTTGTTTCCAAAGCCACCTCATTTGAATCTCCATAATGTGTGCCTGTTGAGAGCTGAAAGAAGCCAAAATGACACATTCGAATGTTGCTTGTTTTGTTGACACCAATAATTTTTCTAACAGAACTATCTTCCTTCAACATATGCATATCAAGAACAAGACCTTCAAAATTTTCAATGCCCTAGATGGAAAAAAAAAAAAAAAAAAAACAAAAAAGAGAAAAAGAGAGAATTTAAAAAAAGATAACATATGGAAAATTATAGTGATAGGTGCACAAAAACATATATATATATATATATATATATATAAGAAATTTCTCTTACCAACTTTTCTCTCAAGACATTCAAAAAATCATCATGATATCATAATCTACTACATCTCTCTCTCGCTCTTTAGGGGATTCTAAGCGAACAATTTCTCTTCCCATGTTCCAAAGTAATTGATGCATCATTACCTTACTACATTTAATTTTTAACATACATCTACGGACCAGATTTTGAATCCTAGTATTTGTGAAGAAGCCACATCCATCTAATACTTTGATGATAAAATCTTTGTCCTTACCAATAAAAAAAAAAGAAATATGGAGGAATAAATTTTTGTCATGGTTGTCTGGCAGCGAATCATAACTTATTTTTTTAAGAATTTGATGGTTTGGGATTGCTTCTAATTTATTCAATTTATCTTTCCATGCATCAACACTTTCCTCCTCTTCGGATAGAGTAGAGCCCAAAATTTCCAAGGCCAATGGAAGTCCTCCACAATGTTTTAATGCCCTTTTCGTGTGCTCTACATAAGTTTCAATTGGATGGTCTTTGCTAAAGGCATGCCAACTAAAGAGTTCAAGTGATTCACGATCATCCAAACATTCAATCATATGCACCACATGGCTAAAGGCACGCCAACTAGAGAGCACACGGATTTGATTCTCGACTCAAGTAAAATATGTGTGAGAAGTCGCGTACATTTCTTGTTTTACTTATTGGTTACACGATTCGTTAAAAAAATTGCAATAAATTGATAAGAGTTTGAGTTAAAAAAAAAAGGAGGGGAGGGGAATGAGTCGGGGAGGTGAAGTATTAAATGAAAGAGAAAGTAGGGAAAAGGGAGACACTACGGGCAGAGAAAACAAAGAGGGAAGGAGCGAGGGAGGGACACTGCGGGTGAAAAAAAAATTAAATAAACGAAGAGACGCAGAGACAAGGGAAGGGAAGTAAAGACTAGGAAGAATAGGATAAATTTTTGGCGAATCACAAAGGTAATTTAATTTGCTGTTTGATATTTTAATTGAAACTCAAGTCTTAATTATATTTTTATTATTAAAATTTTAATTATTAAAATTTTAATTTATATAATTTATTTGGGTTAAAAATCCAACCAGTGGACAGTTAGCAAGGATCATCTGAACTAATTTAAATTAGAATCAAATTAATTTAAAGCACTACTTGAACTCTTAGGCTTAAAAAATGAAAAAAAAAAAAACCCTCAATAAGGTTATATTAATCACTGAAAAAGAAAATTGAAGACTACAAGGTGAAAAGAAAAACTCAATTGTTTCAAAAAGAAAAAAAAGAGATAAATAGCTATTAGGCATAAAAATTGAAGGGTATGAAGTTTAATTTAAACCTAAATAATATAATCCAATCTACGGTTATCAAAAGATAAAGGAAAAAGGGAAACTATACGGGAAATGGGTTAGGAAAATACACAGGTGAAATGCAAAGCTGATAAAATAAATAATATATTAGTCAAAAGAGAAGACTAGCAATTATCAGTGCAAACCGAGAAATGATACACAGAGAGATGCATCTATATATATATATATATATATAAAATACATCTTTTGATTTGACAAAAGATTTGACATTTATCATAGTCATCACTAACGTCATCACTTATTATAAATCTATATAATAAAACACATCTTTTAAATTTAAAATTTAAATAAATATATACATTATATTTTGTATAATTATACAAATTATATCTTACATATGTTATCTATTATTATTAAATAATGTATGAACACCGATTAAACAAAGTTAACTAAATTTTTTTATTTAAAAAATATATTTAAATTTTAAATTTTTAAAAATTTTATTTAAAATAAACATTAAAATTAAAATTTTAATTTTAATGTGGTTAAAACTTAAATTTTAAATACATATACGTTTACACTATGTATTATTTATGTAATAAAGAATTTTAAAATTTTGAATTTAAGATATTTTTAACTGTTTATTAAATCACCAAAATTATTTTTCTTTTTTCTCTTCCTCTTTTTATATTTTTTTAATACTTTCATATAAGAGATTTTAAATTAATATTTTAAAAAACGAGATAATATTTATAATAAATAATAAAATTTTATACATTAATATCTTTTGATTAATAATTTTTATTTTTATAGATTATTTTTATACTTTTTTATATAAATTTATTTTATAAATTTAAATTACTTACATGCTAAATTATATTTTTACATCTTTAAGAACAGACCATTGCTAGAGTATCCGCATATATACATATATACATATATATATATATATATATGGGAAATCCGGCAAAAAGCAAAGTGGGTTGGTAATCGACGAAGCTGCCAAGAAGTTACGATACAGGGAGTCAATGACTCGCGTCAAGTCTATCCATTTGTTTTTTTTATTTGTCAATTAAAATTGACTGCGCACCGTGCAGCTCTGCCGCTGCCTGATACGTAAGATAAATTATTACAAAATTTAGCGGTCATTTTATTTATTTTTCTCTTTTTATTTTTATTTTTATTTTTTATTTTTTATTTTAAACTCATTTTTTATTTTATACTTTTAAAAATAAAGAAAATAATTTAAAATTGGTTACTTGTGTTTTCAAAATTTATTTTCAAAAATTTAAAATGAATTTACACATAAAATGAAAAATAATAAAAAGTCGTTTTGAGAATTTTTAACAAAAAATAAAAAAAATCTCAAAATAAAGAAATAGAGTATTTTTTATTTTCTCGTTTTGAGTTTTTAACACATAAAACAAAAACAGAAAATAGAAAACAAAAAAGTAAACCAAATACCACCTTAAATTTTGTCCTCACAACATAAAACATAAATTAAGAAGTTACAATTTTTATAAATTTATATTAATTTATAGTCCAAAGCTGCAATAATTATTAAAAAAAAACAAAAACAAAAACAAAAAGGGGCAGAGATCGCAATAATATTCAACCCATAAACCCATTCAACTAAATTCAAATTAATTGAATTTGAATTCAATTAAAATTCTTGACTTACATAATTTTAACCCGTCCCCACCTCCCATCCTCGTCTTTGAAGGTGCCAAATCCTGCATTCAGCAAAGCTGTATAGAGATGGTCAGTATCAAGAATACGTGATACGCAGAAGCGCAATAGGAGGCTGCTCTACCTCTTGCAAAATCCACCGAGCAAGGCTCTTAAGTGAAGGACTAAGGAATCTGTTGGGCATAATAATACTAAAGCTGTACTCTTGCCGAACAGGTTTGGTCTGGTGCCACGTGGCGTGGTGCCGAGCAAATTCACATAAGCCACTTAGCCACTTTGCCGAGCACGTTCCGTTTGGACACGTGGCATCCCGCCGAACAACTGATTATTGGCACGAGGGTTCCACGTGAGTGTTATACGTGAGTACACGATTTAGAGTTAGTGCTCCAAAGAGTACCCTGAATCTCGACATCAATAAACAATGTATAACCACGTGGCTATAGCCGAGGAATCTAGTTTGCTCGGCCTATATGTCGATGGCCAGTAAATGTCAAACCTAGGGCCCACAGCCTTTAAAGAAGGCTCATGACCATAAATGCACCTTAGTTAGGATTGAACTAGGTACTTGTCTCTGGAGATGTAACTAAATCGGTCTATCTCGTTACGATTCGGTGGCTGATGCAACAAGAAGACAGTATGACCCTGAAATTCAGGTTGTAATGCCGTGTTAAACCACCAGAAGCATTAAATGAAAGGCACGGTGTATTTATGAGGGGTCTGAGGCATTAAATGAAGGTGAAGGGCATTTAAAGCAAGAGTGTAAAAGAGGGACACGGCAGTGTGCGTAATGTCGAGTCATAGGTATGCTGTAATCATTACTCAGACCACTATATATGGATATACAACTGAATCACGGAGGTAAGCTGACTATTGCCAACTTAAACTTTGACTCCTTTATTTTCAGAAAACTTTCTTTCTTGGGTGACTTGCTGACTTAATCATCGGAGGGTTTTCCGGCCTGAGACCTCCTCTCCGGCCGTCACCTTTCTTTCTGTCTTTGTTCGGCAGGTCGGCGATTGCATTTCCGGTTGGCGTGGTCAGCAGTTCCGGCGGTAATTTCTACTGCCGAACATTTGGCGCCCACCGTGGGGCTCGTTGTCTAGCCCATCGTCGTGTTCACTAGCTTTTTTCTTGTTTCTTTGTTAAGTCTCCAGTATTTGTCCACATAATGACTTCAGGAGGAAACACTACCCCACCACCATCTCCACGGGTAGGAGACACTTCCACTCCTGCCAAAACTAAAGGGAGTGCGTTGGTTATCCGGACTCCAGGTCTGGAGTCCGCCCGGAAAAGAAAAACGGAGGATCCTCAGGTACTGAAACGGAGAGAAGAGCTGATGGCTAAGGCCAGTGAAAAGCAGGCAGAACTGGAGGAGATTCTGCTGGAATTGAGTAAGGAAAAAGGAAAATCCCCTGCTAGCCATACTGCTGATTCTGGTCAATCCGACTCGGAATCTGATGAAAGTTACGATGCTCTTTACGAGGACCCCACTGATGAGGATGACGGGGACACCCATGAACAGAAGGAGGTGCGCTCTCGCTCGCGACGTGATGTCTCTCCTTCTAGGAAGGACTCGCGCCGTGCTAAACCGGTCGCAAAACGTGACGTGAGATCCAATGTTGACGCGCCCATCAAAGCGCATCACCAAAGGAATTCCTCAAAAAAGATGCTGGAGGCGCACTCAGAGGAGGCGGATAGCTCGGACCAAGAAGAGCTAACCTTAAAGCGTAAGAAAGCGGGAAAGGCAAAGATGGAAGACTGGGGGCAAGCAGAGGAATGGAGTGCTCAGGGCCAGAGCACACGAATGATGGCAAGGAAAGCCTTGGGGCGAATCTCTGCCTCCCCATTCGTCGATGAAATAATTGATGCGGAGCCTCCGGAGAAATTCCAAACTCCGAGGCTTAATCTCTACGATGGGAGAACTGACCCCCTGGCCCACTACCGTCATTACATGCAGGCCATGACGTTATGGAACAGTAACGACCACCTCATGTGCAAAGTATTCCCTTCCAGTTTTGGGGATACAGCGCTTCAGTGGTTCCATAAACTGCCCCCTGGCAGTATTCAGTGTTGGCAGCAACTGGCGGAGGAGTTCGTTACCCGGTTTCTGGCTAACACAAAACAGCCTAAAACCGCTGACGCTCTCCTCACAATGAAAAGAAAGTCCGGGGAATCATTGAGAGATTATTCCCGCCGTTACCTGGAGCTCTACAATGAGGTGGGAGAATGCTCGGAGCAATTGGCGGTCACCTCGTTCAAATTGGGGTTGCGGAAGGAGGATAGGCTGTGGCTCTCCTTGACCAAAAAGCCAGCAGCCAACATGTCGGATCTTATGTGTCGAATCGAGAAGTACGCCAAGGTTGAGGACGAGACACAGCCGGCCGAGCAGAAAGAAAGGAGATCCCAGGGCCAGACAAGAGAGAAAAGACGGGGAGACGGCCGCCGATTCATCGACGAGGGGAAGTCAGTCTTCGAAGCGGTCAATACGGTGTTCAAAGAGCCAATCTTCAAGATCCTTCCCCAAATAAAAAATAGGCCATATTTCAGATGGCCCGGAAAGCTGCCGGATTTCCCTGGAAATGAGAATTCCAAAAACTACTGCGCGTATCATCAAGAGAAGGGACATCGCACCGGAGCCTGCCGATCGCTACGACATCATCTAAAGGAATTGGTGCGCAGAGGCCACCTTAAAGAGTTCGTCGATGAGGGCAGAACCAGAGAAGCAGCCCCACAGGATAGAGAGCCAAGGAGGCAACGAGAAGAGACTGCCGAGGAGGAGGCAGCCGAAGAGGCACAACCCCCACCAAGGGCCCGGGCGCGCAGAGATGTCCCGAGACCTGCAGTCATCCACGTGATTCATATGGAACGACGACCCCAGAGTGTCATCAATCATGCCCCTAATCCACCAAGCAAAGAAATTTTGGGCGTCGCGGGTCAGCCGAGCAAGCGCCCAAGGACAGCCGCCATGGAGGAAATCACTTTTCATGAAGACGAGCATCCTGGTGTTCAGCTGCCGCACAATGATGCCCTAGTGGTCACTCTGGGCATGTTTAATTCAGAAGTAAGGAGAATCCTAGTAGATGCAGGAAGCTCAACAGAAGTTATGTTCCTGAGCTTATTTAAGAAGCTCGGACTAACTGAAGAAGATCTGGAACCGGCAGAATGCCCACTCATAGGATTCAATTCTGCTCCTGTCTGGCCTCTGGGCAGAGTCGTCATTCCTGTCCGCGTGGGCCCGGTGGAGCAAGAGGTTGAGTTCACTGTTGTGGATTCCCCCTCTTCCTACAATGCTATAGTAGGGAGATCGTGGATTCACGCTCTGAAGGCGATCCCCTCAACCTACCACTAAGTGCTGAAGTTCCCCTATTGCGGGGAAGTGATTTCTATTTTGGGGGATCAGAATACCTCCCAAAAGTGTTTCTCTGCAGCCTTAAAGTCCAAAATGATCCCCGAACAAGTCCAGCTGGCGGAACTGCCCGAGGACACACCAAAGATCGATGATGTCGGTGGTGATCCGCAGATGAAAGCAACAGAGGGTTTGGAGAAATATCAAATTGGCCCGGTTGAGGATGATAAATTCTTCCTGATCGGCGCCAACCTGAGCGTCGAGGAAAAACTAGAGCTAACGGAGATGCTCTTGAAGAATATTGGAACGTTCGCCTGGACTCCACACGAAATGCCAGGCATTTCCCCCGAAGTCATGACTCATAAGTTGAATGTAAATCCGGAGGTAAAGCCTGTGGTACAAAAAGCAAGGCGATCAGCTCTGCAACACGCAGAAGCTGTCATTGAGGAGGTCGGCCGACTGTTAGAGGCGGAGGCCATTCGGGAGGTCTCATACCCGGAGTGGTTAGCTAATACGGTCGTGGTCAAGAAGAAGAATGGGAAGTGGAGAGTCTGCGTAGACTACACAGACCTGAACAAGGCCTGCCCTAAGGATCCATTCCCTCTGCCAAAGATCGACCAACTCGTTGATTCTACTGCTGGATGTTCCAGGATGTCGTTCCTGGACGCCTATAGGGGATATCACCAAATCCCTATGTTCGGCCCTGATGAGGAAAAAACTTCTTTCATAACCCCGCGAGGCATATACTGTTATAGAGTTATGCCATTCGGGCTGAAGAACGCTGGAGCCACCTATCAACGGCTGGTTACAAAAATATTCAAAAAAGACCTCGGGCAGACAATGGAGGTCTACATTGATGATATGGTGGTAAAAAACAAGGAGCCGAACACACACCTCCAACATCTCCAACATGTTTTCTCTACCCTTGATCGGTATGGGTTAAAATTAAATGCTGCCAAGTGTGCCTTCGGAGTTGGCTCGGGTAACTTTTTGGGCCACTTAGTGAGTAGAAGGGGAATTGAGGCTGATCCCGAGCAAATACGTGCCATCCAATCTGTTTCGCCCCCGCGCACAAAAAAAGAGGTACAGAAGCTCACAGGGATAGTGGCGGCACTCAACCGGTTTATTAGCAGATCATCCGACAAGTGCCGGCCATTCTTTAGGCTGCTCAAAGGGGCCAATAAGATGCAATGGGATGCTGAGGCGGATGCGGCACTGGAAAAGCTTAAAGAATACCTAACAACTGTCCCAATATTGTCAACACCGCAACCGGGGGATATTTTGCAGCTATATCTGGCAGTCTCAGAGCATGCAGTCAGTACCGTCTTGCTGAGAGAGCAACAAGGGAAGCAGCATCCTATTTACTATGTGAGCAAAACAATGCAAGGAGCAGAGACCAGATATCTGCCCCTAGAGAAATTGACCCTGGCACTAATAATGGCATCCAGGAAGCTAGCCCATTATTTCCATGCACACACCATTCAAGTTGTCACCGATCAGCCAATTGGCCATGTTTTAAAGAGGGCTGATGTATCGAGCCGACTAGCTAAGTGGGCAGTTTCCCTTGGCGCATTCGACATAAAGTTCATCCCAAGAACCATGATAAAGGCTCAAGTCTTGGCCGATTTTGTAGCAGAATTTTCCACACCAGCCTGTGGTCAGACAAAAGAAGTATGGTATGTTGAAATAAAGTCTGCCCCGGCCGAACATAATGAGGCCGAACAAACTTGGCAAATCGAGGTTGATGGGTCTTCGACTAGAAAAGGAGGCGGCGTAGGTATAGTTCTGACTACACCAGAAGGGGTCTCAATAGAATATGCAATAAAACTCGAGTTCAAAGTCACTAATAATGAGGCGGAGTATGAAGCTCTCCTGGCTGGACTCGACATTGCTCGGCGGCTGATGGCAGATGATATCGTAATAAGGACTGACTCTCAGTTGGTTGCTAACCAGCTAAAGGGTGAGTATGTGGCTAGAAGCGAAAAGATGGCAGAGTATCTAGAAGCAGCAAAGAAGAGAATCGAATGCTTCAATAAAGCTAGCGTGGAGCTCATTGGCAGGGATCATAACGCTCATGCTGATGCACTTGCAACGCTAGCTGCCTCTTCTCGAATAAGGCTAACTGACCAGGTCTTTATGGAAGTCATAAAAAGGCCGAGCATAACGAAAGACGTAGAGGTAATGTGTGCGGACCCAGCCCCATCTTGGATGGATCCAATCATCGCTTACTTGAAGGACGGAACACTTCCCGAAGACAAAACAGAAGCAAAGAAGCTAAGAATAAAAGCCACCAGGTTTTGGCTCTCTCCTGACCAGAAGTTATACAAAAAGTCATTCACAAGCCCCTATCTCCTTTGTGTTCATCCCGATAAAGTGCAAGACTTTCTTTACGAGCTTCATGAAGGTGTCTGTGGAGCACATACTGGGGGCAGATCACTGGCGCACCGAGCAATTACTCAAGGGTATTGGTGGCCGAAGATGGGATATGACGCTCAGGCCTATGTTCGAAAATGCAAGAAATGTCAGAAGTTCGCTCCTATTCCTCATCAGCCGGCCCAGGAACTCAGCCCGCTTACCAGCCCTTGGCCGTTCGCTCAATGGGGACTTGATATTGTGGGACCTCTGCCTTCCGCTTCGGGAAATAGAAAGTTCTTAGTGGTCGGCACCGACTACTTTACTAAGTGGGTGGAAGCAGAACCCCTAGCTCACATCAAAGATGCTGATACCATTCGATTTATTTGGAAGAACATCATTACCAGGTATGGCATCCCTAGGACACTTATTTCCGACAATGGGACGCAATTTGACAGTGCCCCGTTTAGGGAATATTGTTCTAGATATGGAATCAAGAATATTTACTCTACACTAGCTTACCCCCAAAGCAACGGTCAAGCTGAGGCAACGAACAAAGTATTCTCAATGGGATTAAGAAAAGACTGGAAGCGGCAAAAGGAAGATGGGTAGATGAATTGCCATCAGTACTGTGGACCTATCGAACAACCCCTAGAAGATCAACCGGAGAATCTCCCTTCTCTCTGGCTTACGGTGTCGAAGCCGTCATACCCTTAGAAGTTGGCCTCCCTAGCATCAGAACCCTATCATTTGACAGAGGGGAGAATGATCAAGCTATGGGAATAAGCCTGGATCTAATTGATGAAAGAAGGGAACTGGCAGCATTAAGGTTAGCCAACTACCAGCAAGAGACAAGGAAGAAATTTAATAAAGGGGTCAGACGTAGAGAATTCCGTACTGGCGATCGGGTGCTGAGAAAATTGATGGGAAGCAGGAAAGATCAAACTGAAGGAAAGTTAGGAGCTAATTGGGAGGGACCATTCACCGTCTCTGAGGTGCTCGGCAATGGCGCCTACAAGTTAATTGACATGGAGGGAAAGCCAATCAAAAGACCGTGGAATATAGCCCATCTAAAGTTGTACTATCATTAATTTTTTCTTCACATTTGTTGACTAAAGACTTTGTACGTATATTGAAAAGCAATCCTTTTTACAAAGCAAAAGCAAACTCAAAAGCTTGAGATCACTCCCTGCTCAACAAAAAGACGCCACATCACTTTGGGTGGTGGCATGGAAAGGAGCCATGCTCGGCATCCCGAGCATTGGTACGAAAAGAATGCCCCATCTCCATCGATGTTGGCACATTCCTGGTTTATTTACTGACCAGGAAATACTCTTTAGGCTGAGATTCAATTCCTCGGTCTCCTGAAAAGAATTATCAAAAATAGCCACGCTCGGCTTGCCCGACGTTGGCACATTCCTGGTTTATTTACTGACCAGGAAATACTCTTTAGGCTGAGATTCAATTCCTCGGTCTCCTGAAAAGAATTATCAAAAGAAGCCACGCTCGGCTTGCCCAGCGTTGGCACATTCCTGGTTTATTTACTGACCAGGAAATACTCTTTAGGCTGGGATTCAATTCCTCAGTCTTCTGAAAAGAATTAGCCACGCTCGGCTTGCCCAGCGTTGGCACATTCCTGGTTTATTTACTGACCAGGAAATACTCTTTAGGCTGAGATTCAATTCCTCAGTCTTCTGAAAAGAATTATCAAAAGAAGCCACGCTCGGCTTGCCCAGCGTTGGCACATTCCTGGTTTATTTACTGACCAGGAAATGCTATCTAGACTGAGATTCAATTCCTCAGTCTCCTGAAAGAATTATCAAAAGAAATCCATGCTCGGTTTGCCGACCATTGGTACAAAGAGAACCCACATCATTTCTGATGGTGGCCCAATCTTGATTTATTCATCGACTAGAAACGATTTTTTCTAAAAAATCAAGATTCGATTCCTTGGTTTGTTAATTGGAAGCAAAAGAAGCATGTTCTAAAGAGCTCAACACCAGTATCATCATAAAGGTACACATTTTGCGATGCTCGGCATGAGACTAAAAGCGAAGATTTATCAGAAGATAGTTACCCCCGTTATTATGAGAAAGAGGACAGCCGAACTTATCGAGGTATGTGAGATTTATTAAAGTTATGCCTCTTTAACAAAAGCTTGAAGTTATTTTATGAAAAGCAAATTACTACATGAGCTTGTTACCTCTGAAGGGTTTACTATTTAAAGTATTTTTGCTAGAAGTTGTGGTTGCTCGGCAAAGTGGTACAAATGCAGACACCATACATACTTCAATATAAAGCATAAAATATACAAATGGAAAGACAGACTGTCAAAAGGGAACAATTCAAAAGCTTTCATTACATGCCTTAGAGTACGGTTACAATACATTTTACATAACTATTAATCAAAGAAGCTATCCTAAATCTAAGATGAGACATTAACATTTGTTGTAAGGGTTTGTAGCTATTTCGTGGGAGAAAACGTCTAGGTACTCCTCGGCTGCGCTCCTTATAATTCTGTCAGCAAACCAGTTAAGGCATTCCCCAATCAATTCATCGGCAGTTCTAAATAAACAAAAACAGAGAAAAATAAAACAAGATTAGACAGAAGTCAAACTTCGTTCATTCATTTGGAATTAAAAGTTCAATATCATTACATCAAGAACAAAAAATACATGTGTGTACAAAAAGGCTCACTTCTCTCCTCCCTTAGTAGGATCACTCTCCACAATTAAATCAACTTGTTCAAGCACTTGGGAGGCGTCCTTCTGGGCACTATCCACCTCAACCTCCCCCTCGTCGATTGTTTCTTCGGCAGTATGAATTGAGGGAGTTTGAGGGGGACGCTCAAAGCTGAATTGAGGGATCGGGCGCTCTGGATCAGGATAAGGGACCTCCTTGTATATGGGGTTGGTGGGATCAACGTTGTTCTTCTTCATTGCGGCCTCCTAACCCTCAAGAAAGAAGTCGTTGTGAGCATCCCTCATCTGATCCACGCAATCGTTAATCTGGGCTTCCACCTCAGCTTTGGCTTTGTCCTCGGCTTCTTGGAGGGCAGCTTCCTTCTCTGCCAGGGCTCGAGTCTTCAGTGCAAGCTCTGCCCGAAGTTTGACAAGCTCCTGCTTTGATCTCTCTTGCTCGGCCCTGGAAGCCTCCAACTCCTTAATGAGTAACTCCTGCCCAGTCTTCATGGAGGACAACTCAATCTCGGCCGTGGAAAGTTTGCCCTTGACCACTAAAAGCTCCTCGTCTTTATGATTTAGGATCTTATCCATTGACTGCACACGAGCTATGCTTCCAGCAACTTGGCCAAGGGCAGTGTGAGTTGATGCTCAATCTCTTTATTTTCATCCTGAAGCCGACTTCTCTCTTTTGCCAGAGCGTCATTGTTGGATTGGAGATTCTTATTCTCCTTCTCCAAGGACCTCACGCTCGATTTCAACTCCCTTATTTCCGTTTTATCCAGCTCGGCTCTGGTTTCGAATGTTCGGCTCCTGGCAATTAACTCCATTGTGTGGAGAGAAGTCTGCAGAAAGAACAGAAAGTTAGGAAAAATTATAATAACGAAAGGATTCACATAAAGGAATATTATAGTACTTACAGAGATAATGTTCTTCATCAGAATTTTGTGGATATCCTCCGTCCTATTCTTCCTCGTATTAAGAACGTCCCGAGGAGGGAGGATACCCTTGAGATACTCTTCGGCATGGTTGAAGGCAGTGTCCTTGGATAGTGAAGGGACGGCCTTGAGGGTGTTCGAGGCTGGGAATAAGGATTTCTGGAATAAACGGATGGGAGTCTCGAACCGGATTGGCCGGATACTCGATGGCTAGAGGCACGGGCCCAACTGGTTGAGCAGGTAACGGCTCGGAGGTTCTCGGTGGTGCGTCTTTGGTGGGTGGCACGACCTTGGAAGGTGCTGGCCCCCTCGCGGCGTCCTCCTTCGATAGCTTCGCCTGCTCGGCCATTGGAGCCGCGTCCGCAGATTGTGTCTTGGCCCTCTTCTGCTCAGGAGGGCCAGATGGCCCCTTCTGAGCTGCCTCCTGCTCCTTCCCCTTCTCCATTTTGACCTTCATTATTTGCTCGGCAGTTGAAGGAGCAGGGGCACTCCCCTCACCAGTCTTCCTCTTCCCAACAGCCTTTTGCTCGTCCGCCTTCTTCTTCTGGGCCTCTCCAGCCCTTTGCCCTTTTGCCTTCGCCATGGCGAGCTTCTTGTAATCGATCTTCGGGGCCATCACTTCTTCTTCTTCCCCTTCTAAATCTGAAAGTAGTCGAAGGCAGGGGGTATCTCAACTTCTTCTTCTTCCTCTTCCTCTTCCTCCTCGTCTAAAAGAACAAACTGTCGCTTCCTCGGCTGTTCGGAAGGCTCAGGAACTGCAACTTGAGGGGCTTGAACTTGCTCGGCAACAAGTGGGATGGCGAATGGAGGGGGGCGAGTCCACCCTGGATGCCTTAAGGCGTAGTAGTTCTCTTTCTCTTCAGCAGAAGCCCGAAACCACCACTGAAGACGCCTAATAGCCTCCGAAGTTGCGAAACCTTGAGGGGGGGCAATGAATGTCTGATGAGAAGGGGTGAAGTTGAACAAAATCGGAACTGCTCTGGCAAAGGGATAGAGATCTGGACCCCCGAGGAATTTGAACACCTCCTTCAAGTGGTCCTTGTCAGCACGAATGCCAGTAGCCCAGAACTTCTTTAACTGAACACCTGCACAGATATTAAATCAAACAGTTAGTATGCTTAGAAGTGAGGGTAAAGAAGAATAAGAACTGGTAGGATTTGAAATCAACCAACCTGGGCCCAAAGAAACCCGAGGGACGATTGGAAAACAATCTTCGTCTGGATCGTGTGTCCAGTGACCTGTGACGACGCACAGGTCACTTTCTGACTTAATCGTATCAGGCAGCATGTGGACCAAGGCCTTTTCTGGTCGGGATTTCAGGTACCACCTGTTCTCATCCTTCCTCACCTTCTGGATTGAGTAACAGTAAAGAAGATCGTACTCGGATATGTGGAATCCGTATCGCCTGTTTATTTCTATCACCCCATTAACGATTCTATAAAAGTTATGGGTGAGGTTCCTAGGGCCAAGGTCCAGAATGCTCATCATAAAGCGAAGAAAGGGGTGCAGGGGGAACCTAAGGCCACCTTCGGTGATTGCCACTATAGGGAATTCCCCTGTTTCACGCTCGCCTTGTTCGGCGAGCCTAATACCTACGTTCTGAGGAATCTGGTATTTCTCCTTGAAAATCCTAACCTTTTCCTCAGAACTTAGCTCATTCGCGAGTCTACCCATAACGGAAAATTTGAAGAAAAAAGAGGATTAACTCACCGGAAATGAAGGACGACGGGAAGGGTGAAAGCTTGCGAAGACGAAAGCTCAGAGGAAAAGAAGCATGGGAAATCTGTAGACTCAAATCGCAGAAAAGAGGTAAGAGAAGATTAATCAGGTATATATGTATATGTGTATGTATCTCTGAGGGAAACCGAAGCGTTTCCAACGAAAAGGCAATGGGCGGTAAAAATGGCATTTATTACCGCCCCAATTTTCAAATTTCTGACCATTCACGTTTTAACACCTCGTATCTGGGAAACCGCGTAAGCGGCGCAGCAGATGAAAAGCTTGAAAGGGCCCTGCGCGTGTCGTCACGAGGAGAGAGAGAAAAGTCCAATCAGATTTGATACGCGTCAGGGACATACTAAACGACAAACTGCGTATGAGGGTTGAAAGATCAGGGAGGTAAGGTTATTCTGCTCTGCTACTCTGCTCGAAAAATATCTTTCTCGACCAGAGTGGGGGCAAAATGTTGGGCATAATAATACTAAAGCTGTACTCTTGCCGAACAGGTTTGGTCTGGTGCCACGTGGCGTGGTGCCGAGCAAATTCACATAAGCCACTTAGCCACTTTGCCGAGCACGTTCCGTTTGGACACGTGGCATCCCGCCGAACAACTGATTATTGGCACGAGGGTTCCACGTGAGTGTTATACGTGAGTACACGATTTAGAGTTAGTGCTCCAAAGAGTACCCTGAATCTCGACATCAATAAACAATGTATAACCACGTGGCTATAGCCGAGGAATCTAGTTTGCTCGGCCTATATGTCGATGGCCAGTAAATGTCAAACCTAGGGCCCACAGCCTTTAAAGAAGGCTCATGACCATAAATGCACCTTAGTTAGGATTGAACTAGGTACTTGTCTCTGGAGATGTAACTAAATCGGTCTATCTCGTTACGATTCGGTGGCTGATGCAACAAGAAGACAGTATGACCCTGAAATTCAGGTTGTAATGCCGTGTTAAACCACCAGAAGCATTAAATGAAAGGCACGGTGTATTTATGAGGGGTCTGAGGCATTAAATGAAGGTGAAGGGCATTTAAAGCAAGAGTGTAAAAGAGGGACACGGCAGTGTGCGTAATGTCGAGTCATAGGTATGCTGTAATCATTACTCAGACCACTATATATGGATATACAACTGAATCACGGAGGTAAGCTGACTATTGCCAACTTAAACTTGACTCCTTTATTTTCAGAAAACTTTCTTTCTTGGGTGACTTGCTGACTTAATCATCGGAGGGTTTTCCGGCCTGAGACCTCCTCTCCGGCCGTCACCTTTCTTTCTGTCTTTGTTCGGCAGGTCGGCGATTGCATTTCCGGTTGGCGTGGTCAGCAGTTCCGGCGGTAATTTCTGCTGCCGAACAGAATCAATGCAATCGATCAAGGCGCCATGCATATTTAGTTACGTAAGACGTCACTACACAAAGTTGTTTTATATAAATTGGAGGGCTGAGAAAACAAGATACATGCCACTGCATGACAACAGATCCTTAATCTAGCTACTAAAGGTGCGTTTCATTTGCTAAAAAGTGTTAAAAAATTCTAAAAATTTTTAAAAGTTATTAACTTTTTATCTCACTACACGAATTATAAACTCACAAATTATCTCATTTTACCTCACTTTTTGTCGCTCCAAACGTATCCTCAATGACTCAAAAAGACAAAAATATAGAAGGCAGAAGCATAGATTTTTACTGTTAATTTAGATAGTGAAGTGGCAAGGGCATTGCAGAATGAGAGGACGAGTACAACTCACGAGAAAGCTCAGCCAAACCCAACTTGTTTATCATTTCTGAATCGATGTGGGCCACAAATTGGATTTCCACTTAGATTCAACTCCAGCAAGGAGCACATAGGTGACAGGACAAAGATTCCCCAAAATATCAACACTAGAAAGTTTGCAATTGGCAAGATTTAAGGTTACGAGGTAGCATGGCAAGGAAGGTAGTGAGAAATAAATCAGATGAACTCACCCCATCAGCCAAATCAATTCATGCATTACATGGCTAAATGAGATCCACCCAGGTGAATTGTGGACTGGAAGTACAGATCGAGAAAACAATGGTCCAAAGGTGAAATTTTCAGCCCATTAAAATATTAATATAAGGCACAGATAATAAGATACTAAAATATTAATATACAACTTTATTCAAAATTCATTCCAAACACGGGAAGTTGATGGCCACATCCATGGTCCTAATCACACCCGTAAAACATAAATAATAATGACAACATAGCTAATAAGCCATGCCTCTCATTCGAATGTAAAAATACATAAGCTATGTTTCAATCCGAGCAACCTGCACTATAAAATCTCTCTGGCCATAACACGCAAGTCATAATACAAGCAGTCTCTGGCAATGACCCACATAAATACTCCATTGAAATAATAGTAAACAAAACAGAAGTCTCCTCAAGACCCACAACTCGGGTCCAACAAATGATAAATGAAGTAGGAATGGAAGAAAGGTGCCTAGGGCAACCAGTAGCCCTCTAGCTCAACTCAGTATGATTGCACTCAACTTTCAAAAAGTCTCCTGGAACAGCAGGAATGAGCAGGAATGAGCATGACGACCTAGTAGGTACAATAAATGTGTGCTTGAGTGTGTAACAATATACCACAATTAAAAGTACACAATTATAATTAACCATATTAAGAAGTGAATGCAATGGTTAGGATGGGTGGCACTTATTATCACACGAGACCATTAGTCACACCATTTTCTGGATAAATGACAAACCTACACCGTCGAAAATGCAAATATAAACTCTCGTCAACTTATTTCCATGATCAGTCATCAAGGGCAATCTTCAGGCTGCACTCTGGAATAGCATTCCATAACTCAAAATGACACAACACAGAGCCATATATCTCAACTGAGAATCATCTAATAATTTAAAATTTTATTTTATCATTTTTTTTTAAATGGATCATGTCTCTATAATGGTAGTACTCACGACACGTCAATATAACAACACAATGGTAGCATGGCATAATCATAATCAAATGATAATCCCAATCCCAATCAAGAATACAATAATGTATTAAACTCATAAACATATTAAGCTAAACTCATAAACATATTAAGCAAGACAAATATAATAAACTGCAAAACCATTAAAAGCTTAGTAACACCCATGTCACTAATGATACACATTTAAACCAAAAATGAGACACGGATCATCAACTTGCTTACTTTCTAATGTTTTGATATAAATTTTCAAAGATAACCAATCGATTTCCTTGTAAACTTAAGAGATTTTTGAAATTTTAAACTTAAAAGAAGGTCTGAAAATGTGAGGATAATTTACTTTGTAAAGAGGAGCTCATAGGTTGAGAAAACGAAGGCAAACATGAAGCTTCACTTGGACAGAGCCCATCTGCCAACTCTAGTCCTGCATTACATGGCTAAATGAGATTCACACACAGTGAATTATGGTCCAAAGGCAAAATTTTAGCCCACAAAAATATTGGTATAAGGCATGATACCGAGTCACTAAAATTGTGATATGCTCGATCAAAAAAAACCAAAAAATTCACTAAGAATAGAGTCAAAATTTTCAAATAAATCCAATTACCACAGATTAACCAAATGCAGCATGGGGTATTACAACATCTATATACTAAAACCTAATCACTATCTACACAAGGTTCTTTTCAAAGGAAAAATTTTAAATCTGAAAATTTAATCCAAACAACTATAGTGATATAAGTTTAACGTGTCAGTTTTTCCATTTTATTGGCTCATTTACCATGCAAATCATGATGATGAAGTGTATAATGGTTATATCTAATACCATATGTTGAGAGAGAGCCTACCAACTTTGTGAAGCATTTTTATCTTTTGTACGAGGAAGGAACTGTGGTAATAACTCAATTCTTGCATCTTTGACCATCTCTTTTACTTATTAATGAAAAACAATACATATTACCAACTTTTCAAGCAACTTATCAGTATCACAACTCCTCTAGGTTTGTTACTTATAAAATCTTCATGGGAAAATATAATGGCAGAAGAATTTTAATTTTAGCCAGGGCATTTATTGCATTAGTCACTTGTGTCATGTGTAGTGATAATTGTACAATGCTCTGACATGAACAAGAATTTCTGTGCCATTAACCTCCCTCAATGCTCATACCAAATTAACTGAATCCAATATTTTCAATAGCTTGCAACCAACAACTCAAGTTACACCAAATTATCAAAAATCTACCAGAGTGTGATGATTGGATTAGAAATTAGAGCATTTAGATTTCAAGTAAACAAAAGGTGGGTAGCTTAGTGCGTGGAATCAGGCCAATTGTTGTCTGCGCATTACATTGAAAGTCGATAATTTTCCAAGAATATTTAACTAGTTGTGATGATAACAAAGGTCACACAAAAGAAAAAATACAGGATTGAAGGTTTTGTACCTATAGTCTCATTAACATTTGGGTTTCAATTGTCTCTGATTTTCGATTCTCCGTGCCGGTGCCTTCTCTGATTCCACAGTTTTCTGAATCCGTGATTTCTTCAATAACTACTGAAGAGCCTAGGAAGACTTTTTTTTTGCTCCGAGCGATCCCAAGACTTTCATAGTCCATAGGTACACCTCGAGGAATATAATCTATAAACTACATAAGTCAACTAAAATTCCCCAAATAAATAAATAAATAAATAAAGCGAGAGAGAGAGATCCTAATGCGCAAAAATCTTGCATTGCAAGGTCTGAGAAAGGTCAGATACAAACAACCTTCCCTCTGCAAGTAGAAAGGTTGATTTCAGAGTTCAAAACTCGTAATTCTCAGGTTGCAATGCAACAACTTTGTCACTGGTCCAAGCAACCCTTTAGAATTCCAAAAATAAAATTATAATATTTTTAAAATAAAACGGTATACCTTGGGAATATTTAAGGGCCACAAATGAAACAACAAAAATGATGATTTTGCTATTGATTAAATTTCTTTTCCCCTCTTTTCATAGTAAATATTTATCCATGGATGGAGCCGGGGGTTAAATATATAATTTCATATTGACTATTTATTCCCCTAGATTTTCCAAAACTTCCTGTTCACATATAACAATGGCCTCTTTTAGAGATGAAATTTATATTTGCCCTCTATTTAAAAAAAAAAAAAAAAAGCTATTTGTGCAAATAACATAGCAATTTATATATAAAATATTAGATTTGATCCTCTGAATTTTTAAAAATGTTTTATGTATATAGTAATAACCCTTTCTATGTATATAATTAATATTAGATTTCACAACAGGCCTTTTTTTACTACGAAAGTTATACTTGACTATTTTATTACAAATATACATTTAAAAACATAAATTTTATAAAAAAATTAAAGAAACTAAAATTTCTAATACAAGAAAGAGTTTATTTTCCCACAAAAATTGGGAACTTCTTGTCAATTATAAGTGGAAATTTTTTTCTACAATAAGTGAAGTTTATTTGTTTTCAAATTTATTTTCTCAATAAAAAAGAATTAAATTGGAAAGAAGTATGGAACAACATAATTACAGGATTAACTACTTAGAAGAATAATAAGGAATGATAGAACCAACACAAACCTTTGATAAAAAGTGAGAAATCATGCTATTTATTTTCACTTATTAAATTATATTCATAACTTTATATTTGTTAAATAATAAATTATTAAACTTATTTAGTTGATTTTAATTTCAAATTTTATTATATATATATATATATATATATATATTTTTACAAAATTATATTTCAACCATAATTTTGCTTCTCTAACCTAAAAGTCTGGCTTTGTCCCTTATTTATCAAATGGGATTGTGAAACCATACCCATTAGTCATTACTAACTTGGACATTCCTAATCTGAGCCACCTACCTTTTAAGCCGATATTTATTTATCAAATCAATCTACAAATAAAAGTAAAATCATTTTCTAATTTTGGCGATTTTTTTAATGCTTACCATTTAATTGTTGCAATTTGACCGGCCACTCTTAAATTTTTTATTAATAAAAACTCATTATTTAATCTTAAATATTTGATTTTTATTTACTATATATCTCATAAATTCTCTCTACTTTATAAAGACACTTTTTCAAAGATCAGATTTTCTTCCTTTCTTATATATAAGCCAATTTCTATATCATGAGTTCAAATATATAGATTAATGGACCAAACATCAAAGTAAAATAAACTAAGTAGATCCCGATTTCATAAATATGGAAGTATTATCATCAATAAATTTAATTTTAAATCTTCCGAACTACTTATATGAGTAAAAAAAATTTTTGTTGGAAATCCAATATTTGATCTTTGGAAAGAAATTACTTAATTGGTTTGAAATATCTCTAATTTGGAATTCTTTGACCTCGTGAATTATCCCTAAGCTGAAATTCTTTCAAAGACTACATTTTTTTTTTCTCTTTTCTCGTATCTCATATATAACCAATTTCACAATTCTGTACAAGTTTAAATAAAGGGGTTCACAGAGCAAACATTCATGTAAAATAAACCAAATAGGTCCTAACTTCATAAATATAGAACTATTATCATAAATAAATTGAAGTGTGAATTTCTTTTTCTTGAAAACTGCTATATGAGTTTAAAAATACTCGTGTTAGTCAGATAACTTAAACAAAACACAGCAAACAAAAACTATTTTAGTCGGGTATGTAATATTACCATCATCGTCAGATTTATATCCTCTATTGCATCACCATCACTGTTGTACTCTATTTCCTCTGCTACTGCATTAGCTGTAAACCACATAAATCAACCAAAAAAGAAAAAGAAATTAAAGAAAAAAGAAAAGTTGACTATTGATTGACCTTTTCAATACATCGAGGCCGTTTGGAAGATCAAATAGTACAAAAAAGTTTAAAAAAAAAAGTATATTGCATAAGTTATTTTTTGGCGTTTGAAAGACTAATTAAACTTTTTTGACACAGTCGGATTGAATGACCTGTATCCGTTCGAACGGGGTCATTCAACCCCGTTTAAACGGATTGGTCAGAAAAGTCGTCAAAATATTAGAAAAAGTTGTTAGAAAGTTAAAAAACTTTGGTAAAAGTTGATAAAGTTAAATTTTTAAAATAAAGGCACAGAAAATGAGAATGACAAAAGTTGGTAGAAGTACGTAAACATTTGTAACTTTTTGTAAGTTTTAGTAACTTTTAGCAAACCAAATGGGTCCATATTAATCAAATGAAAATGTGTGAAACTACTACACCCACCTCTTTTTGATCCAATCTGTCTTGACCAATACTCCAATCCCTTTTGTTTCGTCCTGCTCCAAGTCTCAGTGCGTAAGAAGTACTCGCCTTTACCTATCTGATAATCTGACCAATCAATATTGACGACATTCTGATGACAGATTGTAGAATTGTTGTCGTACACAATCCGGATTCCAAATTCTTTTACCTTACGCCACCTTGACCTCTCCACCCAAACATTCACTTTATCCCCAATTTCAATTAACTGATTTGCTATCTTCCAATCACTTAACCATATTATTTCGTCCACGTTGGACCCTGTCACATAGCTAAATACCGAGGTATAGACCCAAGTTTGATCCCTAGTTTCATTATTGACCATAATATAATCATCATCGCACATAAAATATCTTAAACTTTCTTCATATCCATAGACAACACAACATTGAGACTTTGGATCTTGAGATTATGAGCCCAAGGAACAGTAAAAGATATTGACGATGCTCCATCACTCTTTCTATCAAACCAACTTGGAATCTCACTCCCGTGAAGAAATATGCTGTATATACCACATTCGTACAATCCCTGTGCCCATTCATTGAATTCACAATGTTAATTATTAATTGAATGCCAAATAACGTGTTATGTGTCTGTGTATGTCGCGCAACGCAGGGGTGAAACTAGGGTGGGGCTAGGGGTGGCCATAAACTCCCTAAGTTTTGGAAAATGCCACCTATATATATGAATTTTTGACTAAAAAAAATTATATTATAGTTTGGCCTCCCCTTAAAATTTTAAAAAATGATTAATCTTAGTCAGGATAACACTAACAATAGTACACATATTTTTAGGTTAAACAATTTAGCCAAAAATTTAAATTATGGACTAGTGTTCTTAAAATTTAATTATTTTTTCTTAATTGTTATATATAATATAAAAATTGGAAAGTCAATTGATTGTACGATCTATGTGTATATATTAGTTTATTTTTATTACCAAATATAATTCATAATATCAGTTATAATTTTTTTTAGCCCCCTAACTCAAAATCATGGCCTTGTACCTGCGCACGCGTGTCGTGTGTGTGTGTGTGTGTGTGTGTGTGTGAGAGAGAGAGAGAGAGAGAGAGAGAGAGAGAGAGAGCACCTGGAGTACTGAAGCTTTCTTATGTTTTAATTGCGTTATGTCATTCTCCAATTCCACCTGCAGCATTCTACTGGGAGAATCTAGCTCAGCCAAGCCCAACATGTTAACCATTTCTGAATCAACATTTCCAACTGGTGCTAACTCAAATAATCCCAGGACCGCAACTAGTTCTTCACAACCAATACAGTGGAAACTTCGATTTGTGGATAGGTTTGGAAGATTTGCTAGCATTTTCAATTTCCTGCAATGAGAAACATTCAGCCATCTTAAACTCATTGGAAGCTCCGGTAGGCTACAAATTGGATTAAACCTTAGATCCAACTCCTTCAAGGAACGCATAGTACACAGACTCTCTGGAATACTATCACTAGAGAGATTGCAACTGGCCAGATTTAAAGTTACTAAGCGGTGTGGCAAGGAAGTCAATGATAGATTTATTCCATGTGCATCAAGCATTTGCAAAGATTCCATCTTGCCAAGGTCAGGATGCAACCTGTCAAGCCTTGAGCAGCCATAAAGAATTAGTTTTTCGAGGAATTTCATTTGAAAAATTCCCTTCGGAAGATGCCCTCAAATTTTTTGCAGCCACTTAGATTCAACAAAACTAGGCGTCCCAGTTTCCCAATTGATTCGTGGAGCCAAACCAATTTTATGCAATCTTTAAGTATCAGTTCTTCAAGATTGGGAAGCTGTGAGAAGTCGGGGGAATTGGCAAGGGCATGGGAATGACTAAGATTAAGGATCTTCAAGAATTTGAGCATCTGTAATAAAACAAATTAAGAGATTAGTCTCCAACAAAAAATGAAAACATGAATGTCTTTTATTTTCTTAAATTTTCTAATTCACCAAATGTAAGCAATCCTCATAGATCAATTTTGAAAATTTGGGATTTTGGTGTAGATGAGGGCATTGGTGAAGTCATGGGACTGATTAAGATTGAGGAAGCAACCGTCGCACACAAAAAAAAAAAAAAAGAAAAGAGACAATAGTTTCCAAATTCATACGTCAATCCTCGAAAGAACCAAACTTAGAATGAGAAAAGGAGGATACATACCCTGGTTCCCTTCCAAAGTTGCTTCAAGCTACTATAGCGCAAGTCAAGCGCAACCAGGTATTCTACAGGAAAATCACTTGTAATGGATTCTTGAGGGAATCCACGCCAACACAACCATCTTAATTCTTTAGGAAAGTCCTTATATCCTCCCTTGATTTCTGCATAATTGAGCTGCAGCAGTCTAAGTTCTCGCATCCTTGCAAATGCATCAGCTTTGAACTCTTCCTGATCTGAATTTCTTACTGTCATGTTTATCGGGTGCCAAGATAAGAAACCAAAACAACGTCGTTTCAATGAATTGCATTGGTTTGCAAACAATGAATTGTCACCAAGTTCTTCGAAACGGGCCCTCTTTTTGTTTCTAACACAAAGCTTCTATTGGAACACTTGCCTTCCCCAATCAAGTGCATGTCAAGGGATAGGCCTTTAATTCTTTCCGTCCCCTAATAAAAGAACATTTGGATAAGAAAAAATATATATTGATGCCTAAAACAAATTGATACGTAAAGAAAAACATGTCTCTCACATTTTTTTCTTTCAGTACTTTAAAGGAATCCTCATTGTGCCACAATCTGCTGCGTTTACCCGGTTCATTAGGCGATTCTTGGCGAACAATTTCTCTTTCCCATGTCTCGAACCAATTGATGCATCATCACTTTGTTGTCTTCATCGATACTTAAAGGCACCTATCAATGAGAATCTTCATCCCAACTATTGGATAGGTATCACATGCTTCTAGAATTTTAACCGTGAAATCTTTGTTCTTTCCAAGAAAAAAACAAGCAACATAAAGGAACATATTCTTGACGGTGTCATCTGGTAAAGTGTCATAACTTATTTTCAATATTTTCCAGATATTATATCAAGAATAGCGTCCAGTTTTTGTAATGTGCTTTCCCATACTTCAGAATTTTCTCCACGTAGGAATGAACCTAAGACTTCAAGAGCTAAAGGAATCCCTCCACAATATTCAACTACCCTTTTTGAATGATTAATGTAACCTTCAATTGGATGATCTTGTCGAAACACATGCCAACTAAAAAGCTCTAATGACTCATCCTCAGAAAATTTCTCCACCTCATGCATCTTATAACCTTTATAATCCTTCGACAGATCCTGGTGCCTAGTGGTCAAGATAATTTTACTTTTCGGATGAAAACAATCACGCATCCCAATTATTGCTTTAAGCTGGTCTTTCTCATCCACATCATCAAGAAAAACAAGAACCCTCTTGCAACCAATGGCGTCTCCGATCCTAGTGATTCCTTCCTCCACACTGTTTATTTTTTATTTCCCCTTCCTAAAATGTCTGAAAGAAGTTGCCTTTGTAATTTAACTAAACCATTTGGCTGTTTCGACTTTTCTCTGACATTTGCAAGAAAGCTACAAGCTTCAAACCTTTTAGAATTTAAATAATTATTATAAATATATTTGGCAATGGTTGTCTTGCCTATTCCACCCGTCCCATAAATCACTAATACGCCAACATCGTCTGAATCATGCTCTAACCAGGAAATAATGTTTTTGACTCGGGTTTCCATTCCAACCATGTAGCGGTCAACATACAAGGCTCTGCGGTTCACATTTTTTCCAATTTCTTTGACAATTTCCTTGATAAATTCAGACTCCTCCCTACAAGTTACAGTTGGAAAGAAAAGCACAATAAGCATGGCATCAGTTAAAGTAACGTTAAACTAGAGAGAGGTAACTAAGACAAAGCCAAACGGGTGAAATATTAGAAATTATTTTTATATGCATGAGGTGCGAATGCTTGAAATAACACTACCTCGTAATTTCCAGTAAAATTGTTTTCATATCATGCATTTGTGGTCATGTAAATTAATTGTGTCAAAGGAACAATGAATTAAATGGAAAAATGCTCGATACCCATAGGGTTGCCACATTATGTATTTATAAACATAAGAGGAATACAAAATAGGAAAACAAGAATAAAGAAGATAGACCAATTTCACTTTGTTAATTGTAAGATTTCAACGCACTAATTACATAAAATATATATGCCAATTTCTGAATGCATTAACAAATTATTTCAGTCTGAAGGAGGAAATTACGTACCCATCATCAGCTACGACCATCCCTGCTAGATCAGCAACTTCTTTAAGTGCTGCCCTCCATTCTTTCACTTTCTTCCTCGAGCAATCCTTTTCCGTTTCGTCGGTTTCCAACTCGATTCGCTCTTCGTGCCTACCAAATGCTTCTGCAAAGCTTCCTCTTTGCTTCCTAACGTGGGATGGATCCACATGGTAGAAAACAGGTAAAATTACATGTGGCGATGTCCTTCTCTTGCGTTGGACGATCATCACAAGCTTATCAAGGCACCGAATGGAGGAAGCATAGTCTTCGGAGAACACAATTATTGAACCCCTCGCTTCTTCAATTGCTTTCTCCAGTTCTGAATAGCTATTTTCACCCCTCTTAATACCATCATCACCATCATCTCTAAATGTGTGAAGCCCAGCATCGGAGAGAGCTGTGTAGAGGCGGGCTCCGAAGGTATTGCAGATTTCTTCACCTCTGAAGCTCAAGAACACGTGATAAGGACGACGCCGGGAAGAGGAAGAGGAAGCCTCTTGAGCTCCAACAAGAGCCATAACCACAAAAAACCAAGAGGCAGAGCAGAGTCACCAGAAGATACCCAATTCGAATCCGTGCAAGATTAACACTGAAGAACTTATAAAATAAACAAAAGAGGCAGACCAAAAAGATATCCAAAATCCAATCGGTGCAAGAAGATTTCTTAAAATACTTCCTTGTTTTGCTGAAGGAAAGTCCCTCTAATTTGGATTGAGCACTTTTAATTTAAAGATCAACAAAACCATATATTGCGGGAAGAAGAAGAATAATAAGGAGGAGATGGTGAGGTATAGAACAAGGGAGAAAGGGAGAAAAGTAAAGTACGCATTTCATCAACTGTTGGTAGAGAGAGAGAGAGAGAGAGAGAGAGAGAGCGAGAGAAGAGAGAGAGTATTTTCTCCGAAAAACCAATATGATTTCACATGACTTGAAAGTTGACAGTTTATATTATATTATTATTTTTTGTTAACGGATCTAACGTTTTTCATTCTGTGCATGCACAAGCGCGTCTACTGCGTGGGCTCAATTGACATTCGCGAGGGAAGTCTTTGTCTAACAGCCAGATTCGACACGCGTTGCAATAAGGCATGGTTTGGGAATTCATACTAAAAATAGGAATGTCAAATATACTCGTACTTAGTGAGTATTCGTTTCATCCATTCCGTTTGGAAAGGATATGGGGATGTTAGTAAGGAGATGGAGACGGACATGGAGATTTGAAATGTTACCCGAACGGATATGGAGACAGGGACGGGGACGGATATAATAATCTCCACCCCGCCCCGCACTCGTTAAAATATTTATTTATTAATTTTGTTGGTGTGGTACTTCCTTTAGAAGTCCCACATTGGTTTCTTATAAAAAAGTAGAGGTCTTGTGAGATTATAAATAAAGATCTCTTCCTCTTTAGTTAAATGCACTAGTCAAAGTTAAAAATTTGTATATATATTCTTAAATTTTATTTAATATATATATATATGTAATATATATTTTTATTTAATATATATAATATTATATATGTAATATATATTTAATTTAATATATATAATATTTATAATAATTTTAAATATTTATTTTTTACATATAACATATAATTCGTAATAGTTAGAATACTTGGCTAGTAAACAGGGACGGGGACGGGGAATTCATTATCTCGTGGGGATGGATATTGGGAAAAATTTTTTCTCCTAAACGGGGATGGGGACAGGGACGGGTAAGGCATTGCTAAACGAGAACAAGGACGGGGAATGTCATATCCACCCCAAACCCGCCCCGTTGACATCCCTAACTAAAAGTATATTTTTTTTTAATTTACTGTAGCATGTGTTAATGGTTAAATTTAAAATTACGAAATTACTTTTTTATTAGGTATTTGTGTATTCAAGGTAATTTTAAAAAATAGTATAAAGTAGCGAGGGTAAAAATGTCAATATATAAAAAAGTATGCTTTTAGCATACTTCCCAAACGCAAAAAA
This sequence comes from Vitellaria paradoxa, assembly GCA_019916065.1. NCBI lineage: Eukaryota > Viridiplantae > Streptophyta > Magnoliopsida > Ericales > Sapotaceae > Vitellaria > Vitellaria paradoxa. The sequence continues at coordinate 7,691,268 of CM034238.1, forward strand.
AAAAAAAAAAAAAAAAAAAAAAAAAAAAAAAAAAAAAAAAACTTGCTTCTTTTTAGCAAATTACTAGTTTTAGTTTGCTAAAAAAAAAAAAAAAAAAAGTGCTAATGACTCCCAAACCATGCCTAAATAAAATCCAACAATTATAGTAGCCTTGTTTGGAGTTGGTAAAAAAAAAATATAAAACTCTACGAATACGAATTACAAGACTATAAAATTTAAATTTTTTTACTTATTATACAAAATACAAAATATTAACTTTTATAATTTTATAAACTTTTATACAATTTTAAACACACCCTAGGCGCTGGCCCCAGCTCGGTTCACGTGCGCCTGTACGATGTACCGGCTTATTAACTGTTATTGTTATCTAATTCATTTATTAATTACCGCTCTTAAATCTGTTTTTATTTGTTTAGTTAAAACTCAACTTCCCCTTCACCTGTTAATTATCCGTTTAAGAAGACTTATTATGACCGTGTTTGGTTTCACTTTTACTTTTTTTTTTAATTAATTTTGGGTTTTTTTATAATTTTTTTATTAAAATTCAATTTACTAAAAAAAAGTAGCTTTCTAAGTGGACTAATCATACAAAATAAAAAAATTTACGTTCGATTAAATAAAATCTATCTATTAAAGTAAAATGGTAACCAAAAAAGTTAATTATTTATTGTTTTAGCTTTTATCCAAATAGACATGAATTTTTTATTTTTTTATTTTTACAAAAATAATTAATATGCCTAAAAGTTAACTCTTCTAAAAAAATTAAATTTTGGTGAAAAAGCCATAAAAGACCAAAAAAATAAGAAAAAAATGACAGAAAATAAAATGAAACCAAACACAACCTAAATATCTCCTTGGAAATTGAATTTTTTAAAACAAGTGACCTGTTCTTTATAACGCCTAATAAATATATTTGTAAATATATATGTATATTTCTTCTATCGAGATCTTTATTATTTCCTATGTCAAGCAAAAATTAAAAAAAAATCCAATACATTAAAATAATTTTTTTTGATCTCACCCATTGAAATAAATTACAAAACTAATCATTTAACTATCACATCAAAATATGAATCACCTAATAATAATTTACAATTAAATAGTCATAGAGTAGATTAATTTCATTTTAGGAATAAAATTATAATTGTTTAAATATATATAATATGTTATATTATATTAAGAATTATATAACGGGTATTTTATAGACAGAATACATACTAAATATCGAGTATTATATATATAAATTTCAAACTCATTCTAAATTTAATACTAAATTTTAATTTCAAATTCGTCCAATGATATTAAAATATTCCTCAACAGTTTTTAAATATGTTTGATTGAATCAGATACTTCCTATTGACGTGACAACGAGCGCCTTCCTCCGCTTGCCTCACGGGACACCGGCGAATATTTTGCCTTGTATATTGAGCGTTCACAAATAATAATAATAATAATAATAATATTATTATTATTATTATTATTATATTACTATATTATTATTATTATTATTATTTGTGCTCGGCCCCTCCTATGTTTTTCTTTTGTGTTTCCTTCTTTTAAAATTAAAAAATAAAAATAAATAAAATTTTTAAAATTCGAATCAGCTCATTTTTTACGTTAGTTTGGCCTAATTTAAAAAAATAAATCGATCCAATAGTCTAAATATTATTAAAATGTATACTATTACACCGTCAATAATTTCTCAAAATTTTAGGTGGCATTTAGTTTATTTTTCTATTTTTTATTTTTTATTTTCATTTTATATTTTAAAAATCTCAAAATAAATAAACAAAAAATGCTCCATTTTTATTATTTTCAAATTTTCTTTATTTTGGATTAAAAACGCTCAAAATGACTTTTTGTCATTTTTCATTTTATGTGCAAGCCCATTTTCTGTTTTTTAAAACAAATTTTGAAAACACAAGTGATCAAATACATTTTGAACTTTTTTCTTATTTTCAAAAGTAAAAAATGAAAAATAAATTTAAAATAGAAAATAAAAAACAAAAAGTTGAAAAACAATCCAAAATAAGCCCTTAATGTAATAATAACATTTTACATTCAAACAATAAAAAAAAAGAAAATGAACTTTCAAATAACCTTAACACAATAGTAAAATAATTTATTAATCTTATCGAAAATTTGAAAAAAAAAAATAGAAAACGGGTGGATCATTTAATAAAAAGAAAAAATAATTAAAAAAACACAAGAAAAAAGCAAAAGAAGAAAAATATTAAGATTTAAACACTCAAATATAAAATTATGTAAACAAAAAATCATGGCATAAAAGTTTAATTTATAAAAATATCCTTAGTTAGTTCATCGGAGTTATAGAATTAAAATGTCCTTAAAATTTTATACTAACGCTATGTTATTTTAATAAAATTTTGAAATATTATTTTAATACAAAAGATATTTTTTAACTGATATTTACAAGAATTGATTAAATTTTGTTTATATTATAAACTATCATAATAAAAAATGATACATTCAAATTAATATTTTAAGAAGTTGAATATATGATATTTTTTAATTACCGAAACTAAAATGATACCAACTCATGACGAAAAAGAGAGCACGAGAGAGAAAGTGAAGTCGGTGCACAATGAACTGTTGGTCAAATACAACGAACCAACAGTCGAAGCTGCCTAGCAGAGCGGAGCGAAGACCGGGGGACGTCAACCACCCAGAGTCTGGCGCGTTGGAATTTATTTATTTTACTTAGACCTGCAACGGTAACTTCGTGGAAAGATTTGAAAGTCTTTCTGAAAGATGTCGTTATTTGTTTTGAAAAAAAATAATATTTTTTTGGTAATTAAAAAATATTATTATTATTTAAAAGATAATTCTTTTAAAATCCTGTAACTGAATTTAGATCGAACTGTTTGATTAAAATTTAACTCAGATCATTAAATTAAAATTTAATAGTCCTGATTTTAATGTTACCAAGCAAACATGAAATGTCACCCTTTATTTTTTATCTAATTATCTTATCAGAATAAAATTCTAATAGAAAGATCCTCTTGATAAAATAAATATTTTATAGAGAAAGGATCTTGCACACACTACTATCTAATTAGAGTAATTTTACAAGGATATACATATAAAGAAATAAATAGAAAAGAACCCAATATTTTATATAATTTAGAGCTAATTGTTTTTATTTAAGGAAAAAAATTACTTACATTTCTAAATTTTAAAAACTTACCCTTTTTAACTTTGTATTTTGAACAAATTGAAAACGTTAAATAATTCATCAAAAAATCGTTAAAAAATATGAATTTTTGATAAAGAAAAATAAAAATACTTAAAAAAAATATCCCCAAATAAGATTTGTTTATATAGGTGTAATTTAAATAGAGATTAGACTATTGTTTAAATTAAAAATAGATTCACCAATCCTATGTTAGTACAAGAAAAATATTTTGTACTCTTATTCAATCATTAATTGGGATCATAAGTCAAATCATATAGATGAAGAAATACTCTTTAAACTTAAACCTAATTATTTTGTGTATATTAATAATAGAAAAATTCAACACTCATTAACATTAAGAATTCAAACTCAAAACATTAGAATTGATGAAAATGTCAATAATTTAAATTTTTTTTTTGGAAAGTAGTATATATGAGCCAACCAATAACATAGAAGTTAAAATAAAAGATGTTGGTGTTAGTATAGTAGAATTATATGAACCAAAATCATATAATGCTGAAATAAAAAGATTAATAAATATACGAGATCTAAAAATATTAAAAGAATGAGAATTTTAACTTTCACGAAAGACTAAAAATATTCTCAAAAATTAATTGAATTCTAAGTATTTAAAAAAGAAAACACTCTATTTCAGAGAAAATACATTAATCTTAAAGTAGAAAGTATTTGAAAATGAACAACTCCATTGGTATTCAAACTACTGCTTCTACAGGTGCCTCTAATGTGGTAAAAGAAAGTAGAAAAATTAGATTAAAACAAATCCACATCCCAATCCTTCTTGAAAGCTCTTGTATTGAAAAAGAGAAAACAATTATCATTTTTAAACAACTAAATATGGATACAAACACAACATTCTTTTCTTACAATTAAAATAAGAGAATATATTGTTATATAAAAGTAACATTTGAGTTTAAAGGTTATAAACCAAAAATTTGCATGCCCGAGTAGATACTAAAACAACCACTATGATTTGTCAAACAAACGCAATATCTAAAAAATTTTGGATTTAAATAAAAAAAATTCAATCTAAGCTAAAAGTCTGATGGTACTACATCAATAATTAATTTTAAAACAAAAGATATTTAAATCACAATAAATATTGCCAAAGGTAGAAAGTCTTTTTAAATACCAAAAGTATCATGCTTCCCTCTTTTACATAGAGATATGCTTTTAAGAAACAAAATTTTAACTCAATATTATTCTACGAGTGTATTTTACAATTATGTCAATTATGCGAGTTTAATTGATATGACTAAATTTTATTAGACTTAGTTAAAAACTCAATGATTCAATACGAAGCAAAGAATTTGCATCAGTCTAACGTGATGAATCTTAGGTAGCTGCTAGTCCCATTTTTTAAAAAGATTTATTAAAAAAATTTCATTAAATAATTGACCCAACACTTTAATTTCTCATGAATCAGGTGGCTTACATGATACCAAATAAAAAAGGAATACTCAATAGGGGAATTTATTATTTCATTAATGCTATATAATAAAAATAATATGCTAAAAAAGTTACTAAAATGAGGTGGAAGACTTGTAGACCTATCAATTCAAATTAATAAGCCCACAATAGTAGAAGTTAATTATAACACAACCACTTAGGCATCATTTTGATTCTTCGTATTCTTCCCTAAAACCTACTATTTAGAGATGGTCCAATGGACTCTACCTTGGTAGATTCTCCACTAGCGTCATTTATTAGTTGGGGTAGATTTTTAAATTTCTCAATGCAATCATGGCTCACAACGTATGTAGAGTCTCCGCATCATTTAGTTGGGGGTAGAGATGTTTAAACTTCTCAAAGTAATCATTGCTCACAAACCAAAACTAACTTTAAAAAAAGAAATATGTTTTTGGTAAAATGAATGGCACATATGAGATGAATAAATGCCACAATACCTTGGGATATGTTGGATCTTGAAAGTAGAGTATACATATACATGAATTTGTATTTAACGTATCCCAATAATGTTGCACGTCAAAATTCTCTAAAATCCAATATCTTTTAACAGCGCACTTCAGGTTTCAGTTAAACAGAGTCGGGTGGCTTAGTGCGTGGATTCAGATATTAGATACACTTAGCCAAAGTCTCAGCAAAAATGAAATAGAGAACAAGACAATGCGGAATTGAAGAATACATATGCACCAATTGGATTCCTTTGTTTGTTCAATGACAGCTGGAAGAGGCCAAGAAGCCTCAGTTCGTTCACTGACTACAAGAAGAGCCCAAGAAGCCTCTTTTTCTGCTCTGAGTGATCCCAAGGCCTACAGAGATCACATCCATACCCGAGTATTTAAGTGGTTGTGACAATAACAAGAGGTCTCACAAAGATAAATTACAGGATTGAAGAATTTGTACCGATAGTCTCATTCACATTTGGGTTTCAAATGTCTCTGACTTTCACAGTCCTCCATTTTGGTGCCTTTTCTGATTGTAGAGTTTTCTGAACCCATGATTTCTCAGATGACTACTGAAGAGCCTAGGAAGACCTTTTTTCTGCTCTGAGCGATCCCGAGACTTTCATAGACCATAGGTCTACTCGGGTCAAGATCTGTAAACTACGTAAATCACCAAGAATTCCCCAGAGACAATAATAATATTTTTTCAGAATAAAATTGTTTATGTTGGGAACACTTAGTGGGGCACATATAAAACAACAAAAACTGATGATTTCGTTTCTGATTAAATTTTTTTCTCTTATGATATTAACTACTGAGAAATAGGATTGTGAAACCCAACCCACTATCACCCACCCTACCCTTTACGTTTGTATTAACTCTATCTATTAATTACCACAAAAAAACAAAAAAAAACTCGATCTATTTAGTAACTTTTTAGTATAAAAGATATATAGTTGGGAAACATTTTGGAACCACAAATAAAGAGAGAGAGAGAGAGAGGGAGAGAGAGAGTTTTGTAGTCGGTTTTATCAATTAAGATGCTGAAACTATACCCACTTCTAATCACTAGGAAATTCCCAGTCTAACCTCAGCTACGCTTAAATCTCTACATCTTTGTAATGATACTTTTGGTAACTCTATCCATCTATTTATTTGTCAATCAATCTAATTACATAAACTATCATTTGATAGGTCATTTTAATTTTTATTAAAAAAATAATTGTTTGACTTAAGACATTTCAATTTTTAATTACCATCTAATGAATTACCTCTAATTTGAAAAGATTCTTTTCAAACATTACATTTTTTTTTTATATTGTTCTGTTCTCATATATAACCAATTTCACAATTCTGTACAAGTTTAAATATATGGATTAGTAGACCAAACATTAAATTAAAATAAACTAGATAGATCCTAACTTCATCATAAATGTAGAAGTATTATCACAAATATATTGAAGTGTAAATTTTATTTGAACTATTATATGAGTTTAAAGAATACTAATATTAGTTAGATAAAATACACACAACACATCAAACAAAAATAACTTTTGTTGGGTGTAAAATATTACCATCACTGTTGTACTTGATTTCCTTTATTGAATCACCATCATTGTTGTACTCTATTTCCTCTGCTTTTGTATTAGCTGTAAATCACATAAATTAATGAAAAAGTTAAATAAAAATATCATTATTTCATAAATAAAAACGCAAATCTTCATTTGTGGACTATGAACAGAATAAATGAAAAGGTGAAACTATAAACCTACCTCTTTTTGACCCAATCCTTCTTGACCAATACTCCAATGACTCTTTCCCTCTCCGCCGGGTGTCAGTGCGTAAGAAGTACTCGCCTTTACCTATATGATAATTTGACAAATCAATATCAACATTCTGATGACAGATTGCAGGAGCGTCGTCATACAAAATTCGGATTCCAAATTCTTTTACTTTGCGCCACATCGACCTTTCCACCCATACATTCACTTTATCCCCAACTTCCATTAACTGAGTTGCTATCTTCCAATCGCTTAACCATATTGTGTCTTTGTTGGACAATATATCGCTGCTAAATATAGGTGTATAGACCCAAGTCTCATCCCTCGTCTCATTACTGACCATAATAAAATCATTATAACACCCAGAATATCTCAAATTTTCTTCATAACCATATGCAACACAAACACTGAGGCCTTGGATCTTGAGTTTAGGAAGTGAAGGAATAGTAAAAGATATTGACGAGGCTCCATCACTCTTTCTGTCAAACCAACTTGGAATCTTACTCCCACAGATAAATATGCTGTATATACCACATTCGTACAGTCCCTGGGCCAATTCATTGAATTCACAATTTTAACTTGTCAGTGAAAATGCAAATAACAAGCGATGCATGCACGAGAGAGAGAGAGAGAGAGAGAGAGAGAGAGAGAAAGGGAGGGAGGGGGAGAGAGAGAGCACCTGGAGTACTGAAGCTTTCTTATGTACAATACCAGTTAACTCATTCATCAATTCCACCTGCAGCATTCTATTGGAATCCAGCTTAGTCAGGCCCAACGCATTAACCATTTCTGAATCAACATTTCCAACGGGTGCTAGCTTAAATGATCCCAAGACCTCAACTATTTTTTCACAGTAATTACTGCTGAAAACTAGTTCTGTAGGATAGTTTGGTAGATTTGTTAACATTTCCAAAGACCTGCAACCATCAACAGTCAGACGTCTTAAACTCATTGGAAGCTCCGGTAGGCTACGAATTGGATTAAACCTTAGATCCAACTCCTTCAATGAGGACATAGTACACAGATTCCCTGGAATACCATCACCAGAGAGATTGTAATTGGCCAGATTTAAAGTTACCAAGCGGCGTGGTAAGGAAGTCAGTGATAGATTTATTCCATTTGTATCAACCACTTGTAAAGATTCCATCCGGCCAAGGTCAAGCCTTGAGCAGCCAGAAAGAACCAGTTTGTCAAGGAATTTCATCTGAAAAATTGCCCTAGGAAGCTGCCTTAGCTTCTTACAGCCCCTTAGATTCAACAAAGCTAGCTGCCTTACTTTTCCAATGGATTCATGAAGCCCAACCAGCTTTATACAATCTTTAAGTATCAGTTTTTCAAGATTTGGGAGCTGTGAGAAGTCGGGGGAATTGGCAAGGGAGTGGCAATAACTTAAGTTGAGGATCTTCAAGAATTTAAGCATCTGTCACAAAACAAATTAAGCACTTAGTCTCCGCCAATATCAATTTTGATCCCAAAACACGAAGAAGATAATTTTAAAAAATAAAACTTTCGTTCCCTTCTAAAACTGTTCCAAGCCAAATATTAGCCAAACAATTTTTCTTGGTAACTTATTTGCATTTTTGCAGCCTTTTAGATTCAATAAATTATCCGTCCCTCATTCCCCCATGCAACTAGTAAGGTTGTGTTTGGGTAAAGCATTTGTCAAGGGAAAAAGCGAAGGAAAGGGAATTCAAAATTACATCTCTTGTTTAGTTTGCAGCGAAAAATGGAAGGGTGGTGCATGGGATTTAAGATATTAAAAATAATTAGATAAGAAAACTGATGTACGCTGCACACAGCAATGAGATTTTGTTATGGAAGTTTCATACTCAGTTACGAACATTTGTCAAGAATATTATTTGGTTAGTAGTTTCCATTTACTTAGAATAAGTTCCTCTTCTTTATTTTGTTTTCTTTTGGGAATATACATTTTTTTATTTTGAGTCAAAATTTTTATTGTTGTTGTTGTTGTTGTTGTTGTTATTTTGTATTTTTTCTATTTTCTGGTGATTTTTTTATTTTTCCTTGATTTCCGTCTTATAGGATTCTGTTAGATCATCTATTTAGACATGTGCAAAGCCTACGAGCTATTGGGTTGATTTTGAATTGAAGAATAATTTCATCAAAGAGAGTATCTTCGGGTTTCCTTTGTGATAATAATTTGGGTATTCCTAGACTAAACAAAATATTGCAATATTTATCTTGTTTCCCATTAATTTTACAAGTTTTCCCACATCAGTTGGTATTAGAACTGATCACGGAACCTCGAGGAACAGGCAGAGGTCACAGTACATGCCCTTGAACTACCTCAGTTGAGCAAGTGCTGGGGCGTGATGAATTTTTATGAGAAGCTTGATGGGAAGAGCATTTCCAATCGCTAGAAAACACAGTTGGGACATTGGTCCCACAGATGGCCACCATAATTGTCGGGAATCAACCTCGTAATCCACCACTAAATCATTATTCTAGAGAAAAAGAAGAGCATTCAGAAAAGGAATTTTCATTCACCTCAATAATGATTCTCGATCCAATTGTGGAATGGAGTAAACAACTAATTTGTTTATAAAGAATGACCAACAATTAAAGCATCAACACATAGATGTTGAAGTTATTGAATAAGAGGTATTTGTAGGTTTCAATTTTTTTCCTCTTGAATCTCACATAGATTGGAATTCACCTCTAATACAAATTTCTCATAGAACCCTATCATATACCTTCTCTAAGTCGATAAAAATTATGTGAAAAACCTCCTCTTTTTCTCTATATTTCTGTATCAATGTTCTCCTGAACTAACTTCTTTATCCACACCCATCCATTAATGTGGGGAACCCTTCTCACCACACTTAGGCACCAATGTGGTGTTGCACTTTGAGAGAATGCCCTAATTAACCCTTGCTTATTTTTCACTATGCCCAACATCTAATGTAGCGTGTCGCATGTACAGGACGCCCTAACAAGTTGGCTTATTACACTTGAAAAGTGTAATTACAAGACCTCTATTTTAACATAAAATCATGCATTTTCCTAATTTATTTATGCATTTTGCTACTTTTTACACTAACTCAGTTTATTTTTCTTAATTGTAGTGAAAACGATTCAATAAGCGCAATTGGGAGTGCCAAAGACAAAGAATATGATGAGGGATAGCTCGTGGTACACTTGCATGGAGTGGGTGTCCAGATACATGGACACATGGAAGCTACTGCCGTCTAGACACCCCCTCGGGTGTCCGGACACCTGGGACAATCGAGATGATTATTTTATTTTGTTTTTAGGGTTTTTGAGCACCGTATATAAACACCTCCTTAGCAGTCGTCAAGAGGGTCTTTTGATATACTTTTTTCTAGTTTCTTTAGAACTTTAGAATGTAGTTTAGGGCAGCTTTAGGATTGATATCTTTGGTTTTTGTTCGTTGATTTCATTTTGACATTGCTTCGAAATACGATACGTAAGTTTTAATTAATGAATCTCGTTTTCTTTTCGCTTTCACTTTTTATTTACTGCTTTATTACTTCATCTATGTTAGGCTAGGTTTTAATCTTGATCTAACCCATCAATGATGGGTGAAACCTTATTTGATGATTGGATGTGATTGAATCCTCATATACAATGTAAAACTTGTATGTTAGGGTTCTTGTTTGTCTAGATCTATTTTCTAATGTTTTCAAAACCTTCGAAAACATATGTAGTTGATCATATTTCCTTGAAATCACTGATAACTACATATGATTAGAATTTTCTTAATACTTTGAAAATATAGAAAACGAATCTAGATTTATTTTCTGGTTTTCTTTTACTTTTGGTTTTCAAAACATTCGAAAACTTGCAACCTCGATCATATTTCCTTGAAATCCCTGATGACGTTACTTGATTATAACTTTATTCATATTTTGAAATCAAAGAAAAGAATTCTGGACCAAAGAATGTTTTCAAGATGAAATCTTTCCGGTTTTATTTATCCTAAAAAAAACGTGATTTTAAAACCGTGCTTTGGAATTAATGTTTTCACGATGAAATTTTTCCGGTTTACTTTTCCTAAACGTGAGCTGTAAACCGAGATAATAGTCACATCTAATATGAGAATAAAATGTTCACCCAGATTTGTAGGTTAGATCAAGTCTTTTTCATTTTGAATATTTGCAATTTTATTTTATTTGTTAATTTATTAAAAACCAATCAATCCAAACCCAAAACTTATTTTCTTTTCCTGTACTTAAAACTAAACAGTAGGTAGAAGAACCTAGAAAACCCTAGTGTTCAATCTCATAGTTTCCTGTGGATTCGACCTTGGACTCACCGAGTTATTACTACACCGCACACCCTTACACTTGGGGGTTAGTTTAGACGCACTATTTAGAAGCGGTCATTGGCCAAATCATCCATAACACCCCTCATCTACTTAGACTCAAGTCAAGAGCACTCTCAAAATATTACCAATGATTTTTACATATACCAATATATATATATATACATATATATATGAAGTCCGTTTTGTCAAATAAAATCTGTGTTAAAATCCTTATTGGTTTCATGAACTTCAACCAAATGTATGCAAGCCTTATAGATCCAATTTTGAAGATAAGGGATTATGGTGTAGTTGAGGATATTGGTGAAGCCATAGGCAAAAGGTTGGGAGGGGGGAGGATAATTGTTTCCAAATTTCACATGTTAATCCTCAAAAGAACAGAGTGGAAAAACAGAAAAAGGATGAAAATATTTAAATCATATATACCTTGGTCCCCTTCCAAAGTTGCTTCAAGCTGCTATATCGCAAGTCAAGCGCAACAAGGAACTCCACATGAAAATCACTTGGTATAGACTCTAGAGGGAATCCATGCCAACACAACCATCTTAATTCTTTAGGGAAATCCTTGTATCCTCCCTTGATTTCTACATAATTGAGCTGCAAGAATCTAAGTTCTCGCATCCTTACAAATGCATCTGCTTTCAACTCTTTCATATCTAAATTTCTTACAGTCATGTTTATTGGGAGCCAAGATAAGAAACCCACACAAAGCCTTTTCAAAGAATTGCCCTGGTTTGCAAATGATGAATTGTCACCAAGTTCTTCAAACAGTGGCCTCTTCGCATTTCTAACACGAAGGCTTCGGCTTCCATTGGAACGCTTTTCTTCCGCCATCAAGTGCATGTCAAGGAATAGGCCTGTAATTGTTTCCGTTCCCTGATAAAAGAGAACATTTTGGATAAGAAAATAAAACAAACTTGATGCCTAAAAAAATTTGATAGGTAAAGGAAAACATGTCTCTCACAATTTTTTCTTTTAGTACTTGAAAGGAATCCTCATTGTGCCACAATCTACTGCGTTTACCCGGTTCATCAGGTGATTCTTGGCGAACAATTTCTCTTCCCATGTCTTGGAGTAATTGATGCATCGTCAATTTGTTGTCTTCGTCAATATTTAAGAGACATCTATCAATGAGAATTTTCATCCCAACTACTGGGTAGATGTCACATGCTTCTAGAATTTTAACAGTGAAATCTTTGTCCTTTCCTATAAAGAAACAAGCAATATGAAGGAACAAATTCTTGACATTGTCATCCGGTAAAGTGTCATAACTTATTTTCAGTGTTTTCAAGATATTTACAACAAGAATAGCTTCTAGTTTTTGTAATGTGTTTTCCCATACTTTAGAACTTTCGTCACGTAAGAAGGAACCTAAGAATTCAAGAGCTAAAGGAACCCCTCCACAGTATTCTACTACGCTTTTTGAATGATCGATGTAACCTTCAATGGGATGATCTTGTCGAAACGCATGCCAACTAAATAGCTCCATTGATTCATCATTAGACAATCTCTCCACCTCATGCATCTTATAACCTTCATAATCCTTTAACAGATCCTTGCGCCTAGTGGTTACGATAATTTTACTTACCGGGTGAAAACAATCATGCATCCCAATTATTGCTTTAAGTTGGTCTTTCTCATCCACATCATCAAGGAAAATAAGAACCCTTTTGCAACCAATGGCATCTCCAATCCTAGCGATTCCTTCCTCAACACTGCTTATTTTTTCATTTTCCCTTCCTAAAATGTCTAAAAGAAGTTGCTTTTGTAGTTTAACCAAACCATTTGGTTGTTCTGACTTTTCTCTGACACTTGCTAGAAAGCTGCGAGCTTCAAATCTTTCCAATTTTAAATTGTGAACATATTTGGCAATGGTTGTCTTGCCTATCCCACCCATCCCATAAATCACTAATATGCCAACATCATCCGAATCATCCTCTAACCAGGAAATAATGCTTTTGACTCGGGGTTCCATTCCAACTACATAGGGAGCAACATACAAGACTCTCCTCTTCACATTCTTCCCAATCTCTTTGACAATTTCTTGAATAAATTTTGAATCATCATTCCTACAACTTAAAGTTGGAAAGAAAAGCACAATAAGCATGTCATTACTTAGAATAACATTAAACAAAAGAAAATCACAAAGACAAAGCCAAATAGGTGAAATATTGCAAATTATTTTTATATTATATGTTAAGTTGTAAGGTGAAAATGTTTAAAATTCTACTTCTTGGTTATTCCAGTAAAATTGTTTCTTATATTATCGATTAGCATTCATGTAACTTAATTGCAGGATTTAAAGGCAAAAAAATATTATTAGTCTTAACAGGTAAAATATCGGAAGTAGACCTTCAACTGGATCGCTAAAGTTGAAGAACCCAACTGAAATAAAACTAGGTAATATGTCTAGGATCTTATATATATAATGAAAATTCAATTTCAGAATGCATTACCAAATTATGTCAGTCTGAATCGAGGAATTTATGAGGAGATTACGTACCCCTGATCAGTCAAGACCATCCATGGAGCTAGATCAGCGACTTCTTTAAGCGCTGCCCTCCACCTTTCGACCTCCTCCTTCAAATTTTCCTTTTCCCTCTCATCCTTTTCCAATTCGATTCGCTTTTCGTGCCTATCAAACGATTCTGCGAAACTTCCCGTTTGATTCCTAACATCGGATGGATCGACATAGTAGAAGACGGACAAAATTTTATGCCCCGATGTCCTGTTGCGTTGGAGGATGGTCACGAGCTCATCCAGGCACCATCGGGAAGAAGCATAGTCTTTGGAAAACACAATTATTGAACTCCTTGCTTCTTTGATTGCTTTCTCCAGCTCGGAATTAATATTTTCGCCCCTCTTAATACCATTATCGTCTTTAAAGGTGTAAAAACCAGCCTCAGAAAGAGCTGTATAGAGGCGGCTTAGGAAGGTATGGCGGATGTCTTCGCCCCTGAAGCTCAAGAACACATCATGAATGCAAGGTTGTTGCCTGGAGGAAGAAGAAGAAGAAGAAGAAGAAGAGGAAGCCTCTTGAGCTCTAACAAGAGCCATCGCCAAATCTAATTTGGATTGAGAACTTCCAATTTAACAACAGATCCGTAGAATAGGGGAAAATTTTTTTAACTTTTTCTAGGAAGAAAATGAAAAAGAAAACGACGGGAAATTGCCGACCACCAAAGAGGGAAAGACGAGGGGAGGTCGAGTCAAGCTGCTGAGCTGGCCTCGTTTTATATGCACCAGAACTAATTGCGGAAAATCGGGATGCTCCGCGTCGTACTTTCCAGTGCCTTTAGACACCATTTGACAAAAATAATTGATAGTTAAAGTCATCGGTTACTAACTTTTGATTTTTTTTTTTTAAACGGTTAAATTTACTTCTTACATTTTAATTTTTTTTTAAATTTTAAAGGTCCAAAATATTAAATCAAAATATTAAATTAAAAAAATTAAAAGATTAACTATTAAAAAATTAATTTTTTTCTCCTTCTCAAATATAAAAATATAACTTTTTAAAAACTAACTTTTTTTACTTTTCAAACCAAACCTTAAGGGATGTTTGATTGGTCAAAATCAACTAAAACTTACTAACTTTTATTAACTTTTTATATTTTCTTTTAATTAAATTTTATGACATAACACTTTTACATTAAATCTTTACACTTTTTATAGTACTTTTTGCTAAATTTTTGTCAACCAAATACTCTCTTAGTTGTTCGGGTCAAAATTTGAGTTTATTCTCATCTTAATTGGACCCTTTTTATAAAATTTCTTAGAATATATTTGGAGTGACAAAAAACGAGAAAAAATAAAATAAGTGAAGTAAGTTGTGAATTCACAATTCATGCAATTAGATAAAAAGTAAATAACTTTTAAGAATTTTTAGAAATTTTCAAAAAATCTTGGTATGCCCACTGCATCTCTAATCTCCAACAAATTGTTGTTTTTTTTTTTTCACTGAAAACTTAAATATTAACCTTGAATTGTCTTGTATTAGTAATTTTATTGAGTAATATTGGATTTACGATTTCTTTAAATTTTGAAGAATTTTATTTAAAATATTTGTAATGAAAAATAACAAAATTATACTATGTTTCTTTGTGACGGTCTCCCAAACAAATGAGATCTTAATAGTTTAAATATTAATACACACTCACCCTTGCTCCATCTTTTATGATTTAGATTGAAGTGAAAATTTGATGGAAATTTATTAAATTTAACCAAATATGTCCATTCTTTGTTAATTATGTTCACGTGTAATTGTGCAAATTGAATATTTTATTTTTGCATAAATCGTTCATTAAAAAAATATGGACAAATTCTTCTTCGAATTTTGTATTGAATTTTTATAAAAATATACTTTTATTTACCTATTTTTGCATAAAATTTTTTATTATTTATTTTGATTCATGAGGTCTAAATTCAATTAAAATTAATATATTTTGTCAATTTTACACTTTAATCTACTTTATGTGTTAAATTTTAAATTACAAGGGTGTCATGTATTTTTTCAATCAAATTTTAAGAGGATAAAATACAATTAATTCTAATAAACGATATTATTTTAGCCTCGCGTCTTCTAAATTCAAGGGTTTTAATCTATTTCCTTTCAAAATAAATAAATAAATAAATAAAGATGTGTTTGATACAATAAAATTTGTTAAAAATCTCTTAAAAATGTCTAAAAAATTCTAAAAATTTTTAAAAAGTCTCTATTGCATTTTTATGCCTTTTCACTTTTTCGAACCTCAAAAATTTTAACAAAAAATTATATAACTTGATTCAATTAATTGAATAATAAAAAAAAATTTATAATGTAAATATGCAGTCTTAAGTTACTAAATGGCATTTCTTGTGACTATTTTTTTAAACTTTTACGATCGGTCAAGCAACCGTTTGGTCGGTTTTCTCACTGTACCTAGAAGAAGATGGCTCGCAAAACTGGAGCCTTTGGTCACATTACATGATGATTAGGATCATTGCATCTTGTGGAATATCTACGTGCCCAATTTGGTGACAAAAACTCCTATGGAGAGCTGGGGCAGGTGTCATTTTGTGGGGGGTGATGAGCGGGGAAAATGAGAAGACTCTGCGAAGCTGAAAAAATAGAAACGGGTTGGATATCGTCCGAACGGCTTTCAAATCGTCTGATCGATTTGAGAATTATATTTTTTTTAAAAAACATAATTTAATAGTTACAAGGGAAAACATTCATAAAAAAAAAGGGTAAGAAAACATTCATAACAATTAAAGAGAAAAAATAAGTTAAGCAATTAATGATAGTTTTTTTTTTTCTCATTTGTTTGAGAATTTAAAAAAGAAAATATAATAATTTTCTTTTTGATTATTTTTTAAAAATTTATTATTAACTTTTTATTTTATCTATATTTCCGTCTAGTTTCGGATGAAGATGAAGAGATTTTGTACTCACTTTTTTTTTTTATTCTAGCTAGGTTTAAATTAAATTAAGATTGTGAGATTAAGATTGTGACATAAAAAATGAGGAATAATAGGGTTAGACCATAACGATAACTAGATATTATTTTAGGGGCAGTTTTTTTATTTTTTTAATTTACAAACAATAAAAGACTGAAAAAAAAAAGATATTTTATTAATAATTAATCAGCTGCACTCCCACAGACAGGTTACAACCACATCTAAATATGAAATTAGGAAAGCCCTCATTAAAATTAAAAAAAAAAAAATTTGTAGAACAACTGGAAAAACCAAAATAAATAAGAAATCTAACAAAATAAGAAATTTTATTAAAAAAAAGTAAATAGTGAAAAAAAAAAAGGCAAAAGGTTAAGAAATATTTCCAAATATTTATTCAAATTCAAAAACCAATAAACTAAATTATAATCATAATTATAATTCTTTTTAAATAGCGATTCTATGTCTATCATTGAACTGAAAATAACAAATGCGTCTCCAATTACCATCCACGAACTGAAAATAGATAATACGGTTCAACGTCCAAACTAACTACCATGAAGTAGCACAAAATTGAATCCACCATCACCAACAAAGCCAACCAATTTTCACAAATTAACTATCAAAACAAGTTCCAACAAGAAAACTCATATAAGATATCCTCTCTTAAGATTATTGATCCAACAATCCCATTTCAAGGTTCTAAGAGTGCCCTACACAGGTATTTGGTAATGCTTGAAGCGTCCTGTAACACTAAGTCCAACTAAAGGTCATATTAGTCATCCCCTCAGTCAAGTGTCCTGTGGTAGTACATTTAGAGGAGGATAAAATGATAAATGAGTTTAAAATGAGTATTTAAAAGATTTTGATTAAGGTTGCAAATGATCCGAGCTCTTGACAAACAACTCGAGCTCGACTCGCCTAAAAACTTGTTTCTGTTAGGACTCTAGTTTGTGTGGAGCTTGAACAAAAGTATTTGACTTATTTAGTAAAAGAGCTGAGTTTGAACAAGGCTTGACTCTACTCATTCAAGCCCGACTTGGCTCGTTTAAGTACCAAATTTCAATAATCATATTTAAATTAGGTAACAGAATCATGAATCATCCATTTTTGGATAGAATAAACGCTCCCCAAAGGTTTGGCCAATAAAACATCTAGAGAACACCAAGTTGTGTTCCGTTTGTTGAGGATGAAACTAGACTTCTTAGGCTGTTTGGTAGTCTAGGTTCCACAGATCCTAAACAGCCAAACAATTTATTGAAGTAATATCATCAATAGATTGGCTAATAAAGTTTTAAATTTTTTTAACTATTATATCGGTCCAAAATTTTTGCTGGGAATCTGATATTTGATACTTGATCTTTGAAAATAAAGTCTATTGAAAAAATTCTAAATGTCTGGTCCATCTCCAATTTTCCACTGTTGTACCATTCGTATTCTTTTGCCTTTCTGCTTCTTCCGAGAACCAAATATATTATTTCAGGCCCCAAGAAAACCAAATAAATCACCCAAAAATTGAAAAAGAAAGATTAGAAAATAATTTCTTAGAATAAGCTTTGTAGATCTTGGGATCATTTGTCGACCACAAATAAAAAGAACTAAGGATAATTAATGTACTGTTTATGAATGTGCCCACCTATGCCTGAGAATTGTATCCGCCTAACATTTCTATTGCCATTGAATTAGGTGGTTGCCTTCACTAATCTGATATGCTGACATATCAATATTGAAATTATGAGGGCAAGTACTATTCTTGCCACCGTTAGGTGACTGTTTATCATTCTCAAATCAATGTTTCCAACTGGATTAAACGAATTTAACGTATATTACTAACATTGTAATACCGTTACCAAATTATCCAAAATCCAACATCTTTTAACAGCGTAATGATTGGATTAGACTGGATTATAGCACTTAGGTCTTGATTAAACAAAGTTGGGTAGATTAGTGCATGGAATCAGGCAAGTTGTTGTCTAGAATAGAATGTTTATTCAAAATAATTATGACGAAACAAAAGGTCTCATGAAAGACTTTGAAAGACAACAAGGAATTGAAGAATTTACCTACAGTGTTCTTCACATTTGGATTTTGATTCTATGATTTCCGGTCCTCCATTCAATGTGCCGTTGCAGATTGCATAGATTTATGAATCCTTGATTAATCCCTTTATTTGTTCAACGATCACAGGACGAGCCCAAGAAGTCACCTCCTTCTCTACTCCAAGCAATCCCAAGACCTCCGCAAGCCACAATGGTACTCCAGTCTTTTTCTTTCTCTACTTTTGTATCTCCTGCATATGACATAAATCACCAAGAATTCTCCAAAGAAAATTATAATAACAATAAATTTTGAGTAAAACTACATAGCTTGAAAACACTTTTGGCACCACAAATAGAACAATAATAAAAAATGAGAATTTTGTTTTTATTGTTTGTTGGGTTAAATTACATGGATCTTCTCTGGATATTTGCCTAAATACAATTAGACCCCAAGTCATTTGAATATTACAACGACACCCATACTTGACAAATGTTATCAACACCAAACCCCAACCGTCAATAGTAGTGATATCATGATAATATTTTCATAGTATACTAAAGCATTTCAAACTCATGAACTCACTAACAGAAGTAGATATCTTGCAACCCAACCGAGGATCATTGTTCATATCAATTTTAATTCATTTAATAATGTCTAATGCTCATGAATTATCTACATAAAATAGTTAAAATTTTTAACTATTTTATGTGGGCTCATAGAATTATGTTTAGAACCCACGTGGTCTAGTGGCATCTGGGATGCGGGATATCTACATGTGTCAGTGAGGTCATGAGTTTGAACCACCTTAAAAGGGCAGATGTCATTGTTTCTATTGTGGTAAGTTTGTGTTACCGTGTATTCTTGGACTCATTAAAGAATACACTACACAAGAATGTGTGTCATGTATTCTCCAATCGATTAAGTTTAAACTAAAGGGGAGTGATTTAGAGGATGAAGTGAGATTAGAGAAGAAGGTTAAGGCATTTATTTTCGTGTGTTGACCCCGTTAACCACAAATCTTACTTGTATGTGTGTGTTGCCACCATGAACAACAAATCTTATTCATGCATAGCGTATTACGGCTAGTCGCCACTATCCTAAATTTACAAAAAATATTCCTAGTATTCTAAAAAGTAATAAAAAATAGATATATCATGTGTCTCCTATCCTTTGATTTAAAAACACATGAGAGAGAGTTTTGTTGGAAATCCAATATTTGATCTTTGAAAAGAAAAATTTATACAAATATTAAACTAAATAATATTAATAAAAATTATAGCAAAAATAAACAAAACACATCAAGTAAAAAAAAAAAAAATTGTAGGGTGTATATCATTATTCATTACCATCATCGTTGAATTCTACTTCCTCTAATTTTGCACCACCTGTAAATTACATAAATCATTAAAGATTCTCAAAATAAAAAAATTAATACTTTACTTCTATAAAATGAAACAATGAAGCTACACTCACCTCTTCTTGAGTGAATTCATTTTGACTAGTTCTCTAACTCCTTTAATTTTTTCCTGCGCTTCTTAGTGCGTAAGAAGTACTCACCTTTACTTATCTGATAGTTGGACAAATTAATATGCAGATTCTGATGACAAGTAGGACTATTGTCATACACAATCCGTATTCCAAATTCTTTTACTTCACACAGCATTGACAATTTTCACCCAGACATTCACATTATCCCTAGGTCCCATTATCTAATTTGCTATCTTCCAATCGCTTAGCCACATCAAATCCCCTTCATTGTTCCATGTTTCAGCTTTAAATACAGCGGTGTAAATCCATGTCGTATTCCTGGTTTCGTTATTGACTATGATGTATTCATCATATGACAAATCAACTCTACGTTTATCTTCATATCCATAGACAACACAAACATTGAGGCCTTGGATCTTGAGATTAGGAAGCGAAGGAATAGCAATTGCTATCGGTGATCCTCCTCTGCTCTTCCTATCAAACCAATCTGGAATTTCTCTACCACGAAGAAATATGCTGTATATACTACATTCATTCAGTCCTTGTAACATTCATTGAATTTATAATTGTAAGTATTAATTGAATACCAATAGCATTCTGTGTGTGAATGTGTGTGTGTGTGTGTGTGCACGTGTGTGTGTGTGAGAGAGAGAGAGAGAGAGAGAAAGAGAGAGCACCTGGAGTTCTAAAGCTTTCTTATAACTTATACGAGTTAACTCACTCCCCAGTGCCACCTAAAGCAATCCATTGGAAGCCAGCTCAGCCAAACCCAATTTGCTTACCATTTTTGAATCAATGTTTCCAATTGGTGCTAACTTAAATAATTCCTAGACCTCAACTAGATTTTTACGACCTATTGAGCCGAAATCTAATTCCATAGACAAGTTTGGAAGACTTGTCAACGTTTCTAATGATTCTCAAACACCAACTTACAGAATTCTTAAACTCATTGGAAGCTCTGGTAGGCTACAAATTGGGTTTCCACTTAGATCCAACTCCTTTAATGAGTACATTGCACCAAGATTCCACGGAATATCAACACTAGAAATATTGCACTTGGCAAGATTTAAGGTTACCAATGAGGGTGGCAAGGAAGAAAGTGAGAAATAAATGGATTCGGGGCTGCGTCTCAGTTTTGAAACCAAAGACCAGACAAATTCATGCCATGGTTTAACCACTCAGGTGGTTGAGAATAATTGACTTATTTCATTCGCATGAATCAATTTTGAAGACCCCATCGTGCCAAGGTCGAAAGGAAACTTCTCCAGCCCTGTGCAGCCAGAGAGATCAAGTTCTTCAAGGGATTTGAGCTGAAAAAATTCTCTTGGAAGCTTCCTAAGATTTTTGCAACCTCCTAGATTCAACAAAACAAGGCTCCCAAGTTTCCCGATGGACTCGTGAAGCCCAACCAAATTTGTGCAATCTTTAAGTACAAGCTTCTCAAGATTGGGGACCTGCAAGAAGTCAGGGGAATTGGCAAGGGCGTGGGAATGACTAAGATTGAGGATTTTCAATATTCCAAGAATCTGTAACAAAAGATTAAGAAATTAATCTCCATCAAAATTACTATTGATTCCAAACAATAAAAAAAAAAAAATATTATACACAGAAAAAACAAACAAATTAATGAACCAAAATTGTTCCAAGCTTCTTAGGATCTTTCAAGGGATATATTAGTGAGCAATTTTTCTTGGAAGCTTCTAAAGATTTTCCTGACTCTTAAACACAAGAAAACAATCAATTCTTTTTATTTATTCATGAAACTCAATCAAATGTATGCAATCCTTATGGATCAAATGATTTGAATTCTCAAGATTAGGGAATTGGTGAAGTTGAGGGTATTGGCGAAGCCAAGTGAATGACTAAGATTGAGAAATTTCAATAATCTCAAAAACTCTCACAAAAAGAAGGATAACAGTTTCCAGATTTCTTATGTAAACCCTCAAAACAAAAGAGGTGTAAGAGAAGAGAGGAGAAGAAAGGGGGGAGGATTTTTGAATCATAGCTTGGTCCCCTTCCAAACTTGCTTCAAGCTGCTATTGCGCAAGTCAAGAGCAACCAGGAACTCAAGAGAAAAATCATTTGGTATAACCTTTCAAAAAAAAAAAAGAAAAATCATTTGGTATGGATTCTAGAGGAAAACCATGCCAACCCAACCATCTTAATCTTTTAGGGAAGTCCTTATACCTTCCCTTAAGTTCTACGTAATGGAGCTAGAGCAACGTAAGATTGTGCATTCTTGCAAATGCATCAATTCTCAACTCTTCTTAATCTGAATTTCTTATCCCCATGTTTATTGGGTTCCAAGATAAGAAGCCAAAACAATGTCGTTTTCATGAATTGCAATGGTCTGCAAGCAATGACTTGCCACCAAGTTCTTCAAATCAGGGTCATTTTTTATTTCTAATGCAAAAGCTTCTATTTGAGCACCTGTCTTCCTCCAATAGATGCATGTCAAGGAAGAGGCCTTAAATTGTTTCTGTTCCCTACAAGACTGAAAATAATATATATATATTGAATAACAAAGGAACATCAATGCACAAAAAAGAACATAAACAGGTAAAGAGAAGTAGGTTTCTCACAATTTTTTCTCTCAGTACATTAAAGGAATCCTTATGGTGCCACAATCTACTTTGTTGACCAGGGTTCGACGATTCTTTGGAAATAATTTCCCTTCCCCTATCTCAAAGCAGCTGATGCATCATCAACTTGTTGCATTCATTAATATTTAAAAGACATCTGTCAATAAGATTTTCTATCCCAATTGTTGTGTAGAAATCACATTCATCTAACCATGAAATATTTGTCCATTCCAATGAAGAAACGGCCAATGTGGAGGAATAAATTCCTAGCACGATCATCTTGTAAAGAGTCATAGCTTGTTTTCAATTTTTCCAAGATTTGTGAGTCAAGAATAGTTGCCAGTTTTTGTAATTTGCTTTCCCATACTTTAGAGCTTTTGCCATATAGAGAAGACCCTATAACTTTAAGAGCTAAAGGAATCCCTCCACAATGTTTTATTACCCTTTCTGAATGATCAATGTAACCTTCAACAGGACAACCTTGTCCAAATGCATGCCAACTGAAAAGCTCTAATGCTTCATCCTTGTAAAATCTCTCCACCTCAAGCATCTTATAAACTTCATTAGCTTTTAACAGATCCTTGCGCCTGGTGGTTAAGATAATTTTACTTCCCGGATGAAAATAATCACGCATCCCAATTACTGCTTCAAACTGGCCTTTATCATCCATATCCTCAAGAACTACAAGAGCTTTTTTGCAGCCAATGGCATCTTCAATTCTAATGATTCCTTCATCAACACTATCTATTTTTTCCTTTTCCCTTCTTAAAATGTCAGAAAGAAGTTGACTTTGTAAACGAACTAAACCATTTGGTTCTTTTGATTTCTCTCTAACATTTGCAAGAAAGCTGTTAGCTTCAAACCTTTCAAATTTTAAATTATAAACAAATTTGGCAATGGTCGTCTTGCCTATTCCACCCATTCCATAAATCACTACTATGCCAACATCAGCCGAATCATCTTGTAACCAGGAAATAATGTTTTTTGCTCTATATTCCATTCCAATTAGAATTAGAATGGGTTCAACATGCAAGACCCTGCGATTCAAGTTTTTTCCAATCTCTCTGACAATTTTCTAAATAAATATTGACTCATCCCTACAAGTTGCAGTCAAATTGAAAGAAAAGCACAAAAAGCATATCATGACTTAAACAACATTAGACTAAAGATATCATATAACTAAAGCAAAGAGTCAAATAGCTTTGTCCAAAGTTCAATGAAGTAAAAATACTAAAAAATGTGCGGCTGCACAAGGTATTTTGCAATCAGTGAATGGTATCTAGTTAGTTTTAAGATAATTAAAGATTTGGAAAATTTTGGTTGGAACTTGTGACTTCAACAATCTCATAGCATATTGAATAATATATACATATATATGTATAACAAATGGATTCTATTATGCTTTTCTTGTTATTAATAATAATAATAATAATAATAATAATAATAAAAAGGAGGTAATTGAATATCTAGTAACATGGAAAACCGAATGTAAAATGCAATACCAAATGATTTCTGAGGAAATTATGAAGAAATTAATTACCCATCAGCTTCTTCCTTTAAGACCACCCCTGCTAGATCTGCAACTTCTCTAAGTGCTGCCCTCCACCTTTCCACCTTGTTCCTCAAATGTTCCTTCTCCCTTTCATCCATTTTCATCTTGAGTTGCTCTTCATGACTACCAAATGCTTCTGCAAAACTTTCTGTTTGCTTCCTAACATGGGATGGATCCACATGGTAGAACACAGGTAAAATTGCATGCCCCGAAGTCCTCTTGCGTCGGAGGATCATAACATGTTCATCAAGGCACCATCTGGAAGAAACATAGCCTTCGGAAAACACAATTATTGAACTCCTTGCTTCTCTGATTGCCTTCGCTACCTCTGAAT
The DNA here is from genome assembly GCA_019916065.1 of Vitellaria paradoxa. Taxonomy (NCBI): domain Eukaryota; kingdom Viridiplantae; phylum Streptophyta; class Magnoliopsida; order Ericales; family Sapotaceae; genus Vitellaria; species Vitellaria paradoxa. The sequence continues at coordinate 7,715,908 of CM034238.1, forward strand.
TTATATTTTCAGCTCTCCTGGTGCAATGGGAAAAACCCAGCACCAGACAGAGCTGTATACAGGTGGGCTAGGGAGGTATTGCGGATGTCTTCAGAGTCACCTCTGAAGCTCAAGAACACATGGTAATTGCTAGGTTGCCTAGAAGAAGAAGAAGAGGCCTCTCGAGCTCTAACAGAAGCTATCAAAATCTTTGAAGATCAAATCAAATGGTCACTTTTTGATGGAGGGTTTGGACTACAAAACAAAACCCAAAGAAACTAGCGACCCAACTCAAAATGTAGAGAAAAACAAACAAATATCGGCTGTGTGTTTCAGCTTATTCAAGAATTTAGACATACAAATTAACAAAGCACAAGAAGAAAACCAAGACTTGAGGCAGGCCAAACTACATCCAATTCGAATCCTTGGAAAATGGGTTTGAAAGATTACCCGCTCCTCTCATGGAATTTGGGAGGTCTCAATAATTTGGATAGCGCGCTTTCAATTTTAAGGATCAACAGTGATAGAAGAATAAAGAAAAAGAAGACTCATAAAGAAAAAGTAGAGTTTGCACGTGTTGATGGGTCGTTAAAGTGCAAAGAAGAAATTACAAGTCTTCTTTTCCTGTCCACGTTCCGTTTGGAAACCGGCAGTTACCGGTCACCATCTCTTTTGACTTTTTTACAATGGTCAAATTTATTTTTTTATATTTTAATTTTTTTAAATCTTTAGAGATAAAAAAAATTAAATTAACAAAAAGTAAACAAATTATGGCTCATTTGGTTTATTTTTCTTTTTTTGTTTTTAATTTTTGTTTTAAGCGCATTTACCATTTTGTCCTTTTGAAAATAAATAAAATAGGTATAACACATTTGGTCACTTGTATTTTCAAAATTTGTTTTAGAAAACAGAAAATGAATTTACATATAAAATGAAAAATAACAAAAAGTCATTTTAAGCATTTTCAACTTAAAACAAATAAAATCTCAAAATAAGAAAAATATAGCATTTTTTATTACCTTGTTTTGAGCATAAAACAGAAAATATAAAATTAAACTAAATGTCATCTTAGTTACTAAAAAACTTTCTTTTTTTTTCTTTTTCCAAATAAAAAAATAAAAAATAAAAAAATTAACTTTTTTACTTCCCAAAGCAAGTCTCAACAAGCCTTCTTGGGAGTAACCTAATCTCCTAAATTTGTGCATATAGTGGGATAAGTAATTTAAGAGCTTGGAAATCCAAATTTTTTCAAAAAAACTTCAAAAGTGTTTAATTTCTTCTAATTAAATTTCATCATATATTATTTTCATATTACATCAATACTAATTTTTAATTTTTTTGAACCTTTTTTAAATTCCAAACACTGATTTAGGGTTCGTTTGGCGTTGCGAAAAACAACGAAAAAAATGTAATTTGAAAAAATTTTTGACGTTTAGTGTGTAACCACTAAATTACATGTTTTAGATATAAATAATGAAGATTTTTCAATTTTGCTTCAATTTTTTAAAGAAATAAATCGTCTAGATAATTTTTTTAATTTCGTCAGGATGATTTTATATTAAAATTTATTAAAAATAATTAAAAAATTTTTAAGATTTGTAGTGTTAATTTTCCTGACACATGCAATCATGCAACGAAGCCCTCTTCATCCAAATGAACAATGGCTATTCGTTGGGGCCATTTTCGAACAGATATGCACATGAATTGCAAAGAAAGCAAACCGTCCAAACACAATGTGCATATTTATCGGGAGGATTTTGACAAAACATGATACAGTGTGTATCATTCGATAATTTGAGAGTTTGGGGTGAGAATAATAAAAAATATATTCTTATTATTTAATTAATCAAATTTCAGTTATTGATTTTTTTTAGAAGTTGTTGAACTTTTTAAGAATTTCAAAGAGGTAAGAAAGCGTAAAATGGAATAAAGGTTTTTAAAGATTATCATCAAAATTTTGTTCCACCAAACAAATCCTTATTTTTAATAAAAAAAAGTTTAGTACGAAATAATTTTAATTCTTTAAATTTTGACAAAAAATAATTCGAAAATAAATATGCTCTCTCGAGCGACAATCCAACCCAAATCAAAGAAAAAGGAAAAAAAAATCTGTGGGCCCAACTAAATATTGTATCTAAGTACTGTGCTTAAATCCACCGAACTTTTTTTTTATTTTTGGTGTTTGGTTAGCCAAAATTAATTAAAATTTATCAATTTTTATTAATTTTTTATATTTTCTTCTAAATAAATTTCTTCATATATTATTTTACATCAAATATTTATATTTTTATTATACTTTTTGACTAATTAAATACTTATCTTTTTTTATCAGCTAACGGTTATATGAATTATTGATATATATATATATATATATATATGTACACAAATGTTAACAAATCCAGCTTATCAACTAACTCTTGTCAAATTAATAATTACCCACCATTCGATGGTTAGATCAAGTAGTTTAGAACTCAACTCCTTATTTCCTTTGAATCGGTTGCCCAATTAGTCCTTTCTATTGTAATTTTGTCTTTGCAAATGTACAAAAGTAATATAGTAATAATTCAGTAAAATTTGAGTATTGTCGTCAAAAATTTTGTTGTTGAAAATAAAAAAAAATCAAAAGTTTTAAAAATTATTCTTGAAAAAAATTTAAATTCAAAATTTTAGAAAATAAAGCATAAAAAATGAGTTTGAAGTAATATATATATATATATATATATATATATATATGTATAAAACTACTCCAGGCATCTGAAATTTATTTTCATCCTTATGATTATCTTGTTTTATTTAATAAGTTATAACTCAATTTGAGATACACAATTTCAAATGCCTGAACTAGTTGGAGATATTTTTACGTCACCAGAAACAAATATAAAAAAAAAACATAATTCAACAAAATTATCACAATTTGTCATATCAAGAAATTAGAATAAAAATTACACATATTTTATTTTTCTATATATTCTTGCATCACAATTCCTTAATTAACATTTCAAGTTTCAAGTTCCACTATTTTATTCGAGAACTCATAATTCTTTTAAGTTATTGAATTTAAAATTCTATTTCTAAATTAAAGGAGAAAAAAAAAAAGAAAAAGAAAAGAAAAGAAATTAAGAAATGAGTTCATTTAAATTATTAATTTCTCATTCTTATTCTCTTGAGTTCAAAAGTGTAATCAAGCGTAATGGTATCATACACTAGACTTGACTAATAACACCATCTCAATTTTCTTTTCTGTTGCCAAATGAGCTCATATTCTCATTTAACTTGCCTTTAAGAAAGTTAATCATGCTCTAATCAACACAAGCTTGGTTCGACATTAGTTAGCTGAAGAGATATTAGGATAGGGCCTCAAACTCTTCAACTAATACATGGTAGCTGGTACATTGTCAAAAGCATTTGTTCACTCATCACACACACTTAAAAAATTAAAATTGCTTCAAATTAATACAAAGATACCCACAAGAGATAATAAAATTAACAATACACACACACACACTGGTCAATCTATTTTTGAGGTTTAAACATGAGCATAGTCGTTTGGGCCGTAAGGGTCAAACAACTCAGCAATGAATCCCTTCTTTCTCTTTGGATTCCACCCCATGTCCTTGCACAGTTGGTCATTGTACCAGACATGAAGAGCCCCAATGCAAGATCTCCTGTAGTATTGGCCAGAGTATTGCTTCATGTATTTGTCCCATTCTGCTATATCTTTCTCCATCTCTCCGATACTGGGTAGCTTGAACTTGCCGTCCAGAAACTCTACCAGCCATCGACACCTCATCTCCGAGGTAAAAAGGTTTGAAATACTCTCCGAGAATCCAATCACTGCTAGCTGTGGAATTCGGGGATTAATGCATTCTCTGTCAAAATCAAGAATCAAAACTTCATTTCAGTAGTTTGTTTGATATAGATTCTAGTAGAACTTCTAACTCAAAACCGATTAATAAGGAGTGAACCGGTTATTGGTTTAGGAGGTACTATTTTATCGATATAAGATAAATCTCAATACATCTCTACGTGGAGAGATAGACAGAGTCTAGTACGGAGTAAAAGAAGTGAATAAATGAAAGATTAAGAAGCGAAAGGGGGGTCTCCCAAGCCTTATTCTGATACTATATTAAAGTATTTAATTCAAAACTAATTGACAACGAGTGAGCTGTGACTAAAATTTTATATTAGTTTGAGAGTCATCTAAAAATGGGAAGACTGATATTATTTTTAATAACATTGAGGTCAGCGACTATTGCATTTTAATTTAACCGTTCAGATACATTCATACTTTTTTAATTCTAAAAGGATAAGAATGCATTTGGACCATTAAATTTAATCCAACGACCTCTAACCTCGTGTCCCTGAACTAACATTAAAAGTTCTGTCAGCCTCTCAAATCTATCAGCGAACGTGTGGGAAATGTCCCAACAGATACTAACCTGTAGAGTGGTACTGTTTTGCTAGGGGACCCCAGCATGAGCTCTTGAAATGTAGGGGACACAAAAATGTCTTTAAGCTTGTCGATTCCCCTGAAACCGGTGGCCAGTATCACCATATCAGTCTTTAGAGGTTCGGCCTCACCATCAACCAAGATTCCCTCTTTGCAAAAACCGAAACTTGGAGCTTTCTTCAATTTAATGCTCCCCTTCTCAACTTCGTCGTAGAATCCCTCTGGCACGGTTGCGATCATACAAGAATTCATTTCTTTCAAGAAGCTATGTTTGGGCACCATCCCAAACTTTGCAAGACGAAGCTTCCGTTTGATGTGAGTTTCAACGAATTTGGAGAACGCCCATCTCTGCCAAACAATATTGACAAATAAATTAGCTTCACTGAATACATTTATTTGGGAAGTGTGAATTAGAAAGGAAATTACCAGCGGGGAAAGCATTGTTGCCAGAAGACTAAGCAAAAATCCCTCGCCAGGCTTATGAACCAATAGCTCTGAGAAGCGGGTAAAGTAAAAAAATGCCAGGGGAACTCCCCATGGATGGTAATCAGGTGCGTTCCAATGTTCAGTCCTGTACAACACTGTACATGGACGTTCCACCCCTGCAAATCCAAATGAACATCTCATTTTGAGCTGATTTAATTGTCACAACCATTAAGGCGAATTTTCTTGGATTGGGGAGTAATTTCAAGTCGCACAATCCGTTGAGAGAAAACAAGTCAACACATGTTAGGCCGAGCAGAGTGTAATTTTGATTGAATGCAATGTCACTCCCAGCCACCATTCTAAAAATTGGCCCACCTAGTGTGACCTTTAAATGCCGTAAAAAGAATTCGCTTATCTTACTAAGCACCAATTGGTTTTGACATAATAATTCTTGATCCAACAATATAAATAGTAAAGTTGCCATCTTCTATGACAGTTTAAGTTTTTAACTGAGATACCAGTTTATAATCTACTATAGTATCAGAATAAGTAAAGATAAGATTCCGAGTTCAATATACACAACTTTTTGTTTTGTGCGTGTAAATGAGACTTGTCAGAATATTTAGTTATGTGTTCTCACCATTTTCTATTGAGCACTCCATTGCAACGTCCAGCGCATGTTTCTGGAACCCAACGACAGTGACGTTCTTTCCTCTGATCAATTCTTTAGCACCTGCAAAATCTTTGGCAGAATACTCCATGGAGTGAATCACCTTGCCGTCAAATGCTTCGGGCCCTTGGCCGGGGAGAAATTCTGGAATGTTGGAAAGGTCACTGAACCTTCCAATGCAAAGGATCACAAAGTCCACTTGGTGAACCTGAACCATAAGGGCACGAAATTGGTGCAAAATAATGTAAAAGAGAGTTGGTGAATCAATGCTCATAATAAAGACCTCTCGTAATAGCTTTCAGTTTCAGATCTTCTTTTAAGATCAAATTTGCAGCCACACCCCCCCCCCCCCAAAAAAAAGATTAAGACTCGGTGAATCAAATTTCAATGCATTGTATTCAAGTAGATCTATCTATTTCTTTCCCAAAATAATAATTTTTATTGAAATTTTAAATTTATTAAACCCGCTTTTTCATAGATAGATATATAACAACTAGTTACTGTGGATTAATCTCTCATCGGACAATGATCATCCTTCAAGAATAATCCCCATATCAAAGTGTCCGTATTTGATCTATGATAGGTAGTCTTGAATCTATCTCAACTCCAAAAATTAGCTAGACTTTCCCTCACACTTATGCTTACATATATACCCTTCTTCTACAACTGACATGAGAACACCCCAACAATCACTAACATGGGAATACCTCAACAGTCATGGGGTGACATTTTTCCCCACACTTACACTAATATGCTCTCATTCCACAACTGACCTAAAACATTCCAACAATCTCCCCTCACACATCGACACTTATATACTCCCTTTCCCTTTCTACAAGGACATGGAAACACTCCAATAATCTCTCTTCACACATTGGACCTATCTTTCCCTTTCTACAAGGACATGGAAACACTCCAATAATCTCTCTTCACACATTGGACCTATCTTGAGTCGAAGGTAACAATAACTCATTTTTGCCGGTGAGCTAATATTAATAATAAACCCAACTCTGATACTTAGTGATGGGTAGTATTGAACTTATCTCAAATCCAAAAACTAACTCGTGGGGGACTTCCTTTACACCTATATACTAACCACTAGCTCACACAACCCATATGAAACACCCCCGACAATCTACATATAACATACCTCAGTGGAAAGACTTTGGGTGTCCTGGACAGTTACATTCCATTTTCCTTGAGAGCCAAAGGGTAGACCAGTGCCACCCCAAAGTGTCCACGCCTGCATCTCTGCATCAGTTGGGCCCTCATAGCTGATGCTGATCGCTTTGCAGCCGAACCTGATGTGCTTGAGCAGATCAAAGTGACGAGCGTATGATTCGAGATATTCAAAGACCTGGTGTTGGTTGGGGAAGCCTTCTGTCACTGAGGTTGGCCATGGAAAATCAGAGAACTGGTAGTAGGATTTGGGACTCTGGAGCTTAGTGGTCTCCAGCGTTTTGGTCCATACCCCACCAATACTGCTCTTGGCCTCAAAGACAATGGGACGGTAACCCTTGGAAAGAGTATATTTACAGGCTAGTAGGCCGCTAATCCCAGCTCCGATAATTGCCAACTTCTTCTCCATTGCTCACCCACTTTAGAATTCTCACGCACACTTCCTGCTTCCTCGAGGCCCCTTAAATGTATTTGGCTGCAGCTTCATATATATGCAATGAGCTAAGACTTTATTTTTTTTTTTCACAATCGGGTTGTTTGGAGTAAGAAAAAATGAGATAAATTGAGATAAATTGTGGTTTGGAGAGATTTCGTAATACATGCAGTGAGAGAAAAAATTGATGTGATATAAAGTTAACAGAGATTTATAGAAATTTTTAGAAATTTTCAACAAAAAATCTCAAACCAAACGGGCCCAATATATTTTCGTCCGTAGAAAGTATTATCTATTCACAACACAGGTCATTGGGAACTGGGAAGCCCATATCCTTCCCATCCTCTAATTATAGCTAAGTCTCCACTTGGCAGGTTGTAGCTAAAAATTAAATTTTTGATTATTAATCTTTTGATTTTTTTTAAATGACTAAAAAGACTCTCTTATATTATAAAATTCTTTTATACGTGAAAGTAAAATATGTCAAATAAGCAAAAAATATAAAGTTAATTATTAAAAAATTAATTTTTTTAAAAACAAAAAATATTAACTTTTTAAAACAAAAAATATTAACTTCTAGCTCTAAAAATATTAAATTTTTTTTTCCAAACTAAGCCTAAAACCGATAACAATGGAGGGGTTTGGACGGGTGGCTCGATCCATTTTTTTTTTTTTTTTTTGTGAAGGGTCTCGACCCATTTCGATGGCACGTGCTTCCTTTTTTCTTTTCTTTTCTTTTTTTTTTGGAAAGGTCTCGACCCATTTCGATGACATATGCTTCCTTTTTTTATATTTTAATTTATTTTTTTAATTTTCTTAATTTATTTTTTTATATTTTGTTTTTTCTTCCCAAAATATGCTTGTTCTATATAATGACGAAAGTAAATAAATTATTTTTTTTAATTGTCTTAAGTTAATGTCTATTTTTTTCGTTGGCAAGTTAATTTTTTGTTTTAATTGTTAGCGTGTTAGGTTACAAGCTTCGCTCAATTAGTCTATCTATATTAATTTCAAATAAATAAATTTAAAAATTTTTACACCTACTCAAAGATTTATGGGCTTCCGTCATTATATAGAATAAATATATTTTTAAATAAAAATCTATACTAAACATATATAGAGGCTACATTTAAAATTGAAACTACACTACAAATAAATATGCCCAAAAATTTAAAACATCATAAAAAATTAAAATCCACAACAACGCGTGATTAGGCGTGTAAAGAGAATCGGGATCGATCCTAACCAATGCAGTTTTAACCTGACATGACTTAGATTCCTGTGGTGTTCATAAAAATCCGGTCTTAGCTCTAACACACCCTTGCGTGCAAAAGGCGATACCCTCGCCCTCAGGACCCTCACCTCCCGACCTCAGGGGAGTGATGGAGGAGTTAAATCGCAATATACGGCGGCCTCCTAGGCAGGAGGATCAGTGCCTGGAGCCTACAAGGAGCCACCTCCACAAGAGGGTGAAACTCCTACGCTGCAGACCCCAGGAATCGAACCTGCATCCTTGGGTGCAATCTGCTGCCCGAGCACCAACCGTGCTACACCTGCGGGGCAGCTCTAACACACCCTTACACCTTAAGATCAAGATTTGAAGCACTCCGATCTGTCATTCCTGACCTAACAAATTTAAATTTTTTATATTAATTTTTTAATTGTTTTATACTATACCAAAATAGATAATCGATAATAGTATTTTTATAATTTTGAGAGTCGAAACTCAATCAATTCTGATATTTGTTATCGAAAATTTTTAATACCAACAAATTAACAATACTTATTAACAAAATTTATTCATTTTTAACATCAATTGATTAACTATTTTATTTTATGTTCAAATTATAATAAATTTTATATTTTAAAAAAGTTATAAAAATATCTTAAAAAAAGACGAGTCAAGATCAAGATCAAAAGCAAATACAAATATATTTGACTCCGATTTAACCTGGCTTGATTTTTGCAAGGATAATCAATATCAAGAACAAACTGAGCCGAGTCGGCTCATTTTAGACGCTTAGTGGTAATATATAAACTAAAAAGCTACGCCTAGTAGTAATACATAAAATTTAAAAGACTACCAAAAAAGGAGAAAAAAGCAGAGCCGGATGATTAAAAAAATACAGTCAAATGAAATGGGATGGTAACCCTGGGCAAGACTGTAATTTTACATCGCTGGAAGGCCGCTAATCCCAGCTCCAATAATCACCACCTTCCTCACCATTCCTCTCCCTTTTGTTTTTATTTTATCTTATTTATTTATTTATTTATTTTTGGAAATACTTAGATAATACATGTAGACTAATCTCTAATACTTTAAAATTAACAATAACCACTAAAAAGTAAGGAGATATTTAATTTATCAAACTCTACTAAAAATTATAAAAAATTATTAACTTTTTTAACTAAAATTTATCATATATCACTTTTAAATTAACTTTTTATACTTTTCTCATATATATATATATATATATATATATATATTCAACCAAACACCCTCTAAACGTAAAACCATAGCTGAGGTAGTTTTCCAGTCCAATTCTCGCACGCTGCCACATTCCTCGAGGCCCCCTAAATGTATTTGGCAGCATATTCAATCGGTTAAGACTAACCCCCTTCTCTCTCTCTCTCTCTCTCTCTCTCTCTCTCTCTCTCCTCACAATTTTGTCTCCTTCGTAGAATGTATTATCCACCGAAACATCGGTCACCGTGAAGCTCACGTGCTTCCTATCCCCCGAGTTATATATTAAAACTAAATTTAAGTTTTTTTCTTTTAGTTTATCTTAGTTTTGTATAGTTTTTCAGTAAATTTTGATTTTTTAGTAAATTGTTATTTTTAGACATATTAATCGCTTCCAAAAATTTGTAAAAAAAAAAAATTAAAAATTCACATATGTTTAAAAAACAAAAGAAACAAATAAGATGATTTTTTTAACATAAATCTAACTAGACATGAATTTTTTGATTTTTTTTTTTACAAAAATCATTAATATGCTTAGAAATTACAGCTTAATAAAAAATTATAATTTGATAAAAAATGTCATATAAGTCGAAAATAAATTATAAAAAATTAGAAGTTGAGTCTAATACCTGAAATAAGCCTCTAACAGATAAGTATGTTGGAAGTTTGACACGTAACCTAATCTACGGTGATGACACGAGTTTCTTTTTTTATGTTTTAAATTATTTATTCAATTTTGTTTATTTTCTTTTTTATGTTTTGTTTTTAAATTATAGTGTACCAATTTGTTGTTGTTAGAGGCATTTGGATCGTTTATTAAACAAATTAATTAATGTCTATGCTTTCCTTTTAGCATTTTGTTGTTATTAGGGGTATTTGAATTATTTTTAAGCACATTAGTTAATGTCTATGTTTTTTTGTGGACAAGTTAATTTTTTGTTTTATTGGTTAGTGTTTGAATATTAAATATTATTTTTGCATTAAATGTTACATTATTAATTTGGCTCAATGTAATCTATCAATTTTAATTTCAAACAAATAATTTAAAAAATTTTACACCAGTTTAAAAATTTATAGACTTTTGTCATTACATAGAAAAAAATATATTTAAAAAATTTTTCGAATTAAAATTTACACTAAACATAGACACGGGCTACATTTAAATTGAAATTACATTGCAAATAAATATGCTCAAAATTTTGAAACACCCAAAAAAAATTAAAAACCATAACAACATACAAGATGTGACTACTGATTAAGCATGTAAAGATTGTCACGTTTGACTTGATTTTGATCAAACTTGACCTAGATCCTACGAGCGTATAGACCAGGTCTTCGCTTGCCCATTCACCTTAACAGATATTAGTGTTTTTATAATTTTGAAAATGAAAACTCCCTCAATTTTCACATTCGCATGAATTTACGATAATTATTAACAAAATTTATTTATTTTTAATACCAATTGATTAATTATTTTATTTTAAGTTTAAATTATAATAAATTTATTTTAAAAAAGAATTATTAAAAAAATACACAAGAACAACGAGCTAAAGACAAGATCAAATATGTCTGACCCTCACTCAACCCAACCCAATCTAATCCGATTTTTGCAAGGGTAGTCAATGTCTAAGGCAAAACACGTCGAGTTGACCAATTTTATGTGCCTACTAATGACACAAACTAAAACACTATTGGAAAAGGTGGAGCCTGATGATTAAACGACAATTAGCTGAAAACTTTTGCATTCGGGCTAAGAAGGAAAATGGGGAGATTGGAATAGCAAAATTATGTCCATCTCAACCGTTGGATTGATATTTATGTATTCATATTATTTTAATTAACAAAAATATAAATATATTTAAACTAATGAATTTTCATTATAAGTCACAGGACTAACACAATACGAAAACAAATACAAAATGTAGATACAATACGAGTACGATACATATACCATACATTTACGTTAATTTCGAAAAAATGAAGATACAGTAAATATAACAATAAATATAATTTTAACATATTTTTATTGGTTCTTTATAGAAATACAATATTTACAACAAAATTAGTTCAATATATGATTGAATATGTAAAACATAATTAAATTTATAGTTGTCTTAATTGTATATTTAAAAAATAATAAAACAATTAACTATAGTACGTGACGTATTCAAAAGATGAGTGCGTTCGGTTCACGGACATTAACATTATCGTATAATTTTTCTGTTTAAACAGTTTGACTCCTTATGTGCGTGTACATGTACACTCCTTAAAATATATGTACATATTAAAGGAAACCAATGACGAGTTGTAAGGGAATAAAAAATTTGTATAAAGCTGTATGATTGGAACGGTCCTGTGCACTAGGTACCGTACAACTTTTTTTTGATTATAATATATTACCCTCTCAATGCTTGGATGCAAAAAGGTGATACTCTCGCCTTGAGGACTCCCAGCGCCCGGCCTCATAGGTATTGTAGAAGAGGTAAATTGTGGTATACGGCGGCCTTCTAGACAAGAGGTCCAGTGCTAGGTGTCCACAAGGAGCCCACCCCACGAGAGGGTATAACTCCCACACTGCGACTACTTAGACTCGAACCGACAATCTTAGATGTAATCTACTGCCTGAGTATCAATCGTACTACGCCCGCAAGGGCTACCCTCCCAATGCTTATTCATTGCAAGTGGCTGATTTTAAAACTAAAACGTACCCCACTATTCCATTTTCAATTATGGGCTCAGTAATTGTCGTAGGAGCATATCCATATCATGTCATACAATATGTAACTTCATAAGGTTAGCCACACCCACCTCTCCCCGCCCCCCCGGCCCCCAAATTATTTCTCTCTCTTTTTATTATTTTAATATATATTCATTTAATTTTTTTTCTTTCTTTTACTTACGGCACTTTTTTTTATGAAATGGACTGAGTCAATGTTTAATTTATTTGAGATTGATTTGAACTATTTATATTAGGTCCAAGCTCAAACTTAAGCTTGACTCAAACATTTATATAAGTTTGATCTCAATTTGATAAAGAAGAATTTTGATTTAAGATCGGCTTACAAATAGTTTGATTAAATCAAGATGACATTATTTTAATCTAAAATATAATAAATAAAATATTATAAAAAATCTTATTAGGAATATAAAAATATCATAAACTATATATATTCAAATTGGCTTGTGAGTTTTTGAGTCAAATTGTTCTAGATTTGAGCTTTACCTTGATTCTAAACGTACTAAACTATATGATTTATTATTTTAGTGGTGCAATTACTTTGGAATTAATTAGCAGATATAAAAGTAATTAATTAGCTCCGTCGGCACTATTAGAACTTTTTTTTAATCCGCAGGCCAATAATAGAGGTAGAAAATGCATATGCATGAATGCCCCCACATCAATTATGATAATCCCTTTATATATACACATAAAAATTCAATTAACAGTATTCGTAAATACATAACACGTGATAATATTTCGTATTTTAATGAGGTCGTGCATGAAAATGTGTGAGACAGTATCACGTGACATATTTTTATTAACTCTTATTATATGTTTTGAACACCCGATCATATCTCGCATTTTGACTGTATTGTGTATGAAAATGTGCGAGACATTATCACGTGATATATATTTATTAATTCTTATTAGATGTTTCGAACACTCAACAATATCTCACATTTAACCGAACCGTGCATGAAAATATGTGAAACATTATCACGTGATATATTTTTGTTGACTCTTATTAAGTGTTTCGGATACCTATTAACAAATGCGATATATAATCTTAATGCAGAGGACAAGTTTCAAACCTTAACGCCGGCAAAGCATATCTTGTTGAAAGCAATAACTGGCTAGCTATATATCTGATCCGATTAATTAACTGAACATCAATTGATAATTTAAGGTTGTTTTCAGAACCCCTACAAATGCTTGCACAACATTGATAAAAAGAAGACAAACAAATTAACAAACAATTAATTGCATAAAAAACAAAATATCAAACGTAATTGATTAAATCAAGGTCAATTATAAAATTCAACGTATGGGTAATTAATTAAGATGGACTATTACCATTCAGAAACACTTCAATGCATGAGAGGTTGCCGATTCTTATTTTATTTATTTATTTATTTTTTATCATCAATGATGTATGATAGGTTAATTCATAATTAGTTTTGCAACAGCATTTAAGCAAGAAATTGGACAACCCACCAACCCTTGTGTTTGTATGCATGAATTAATGCAGATTTCAGTTTCATTCCTTGCTCGATCTATCCAGCCTACCTAATTAATCTTTGATTCTTTTGTGTTAGAGACAAAATGAAATGACTTTTCAAAATCCGTGAAAACACCAATTAGTCTTGGAAACTTAGTTTGACGTGAACTATTTTAATGATAAATTATTGAGAACTTGCTTGTATTTTCGCTTATTTATTTTTATAATAAATTATTGTTTTAATAGTAATTAACTTTAATTGTAAGTTTAATAAAATAAAGGGCAAAATTCACTCAATACCTAGGGGCCCGCAGACATTTCAGGCCCAATCCGCCGAAGCCCACCGTATTTTGTTCGAGCTTAGGATTGAAAAACATATTTTTCTTTATATATTTCATATATTTATTTATGATTTTATTTATATTTCCTTATGAGAAATTAAGTTTTAATATGTATGTTTTTAAAAATATTTATCTTTATCTAAAAATATAATTTAGATAGTTTTTTTAAAAATAAATAAATCTACATGAATGGACTTAGGACTTAGACCTAAGTCTGATAGATAAACAAAATATTCTTAGTTTGTTTTTTTTTTTTTTTTTTATTTTAACACCAGAGTCTACCAAGTTCGTCCATTGCCTACTCCCATCAGGTTTGGACTTTTTACATGTAAATCCTATACATTTTAAAAATGGGAATTTTATATCTCCAAGATTTGAACTTTTGACAGTAAGGATCCTTACCATTACTCTTTCCGTTAGTTTGTATGATTTGACTAATTTGATCATGAAAAAAATAAAAAATGCTTCTAAAAATCAAATTTTTATTTTTATTTTATTTTTTGTTTAGTAACTTTTAAACATGCTATTCATATTTAACCTAAAAAAAAAAAAAAATTGTACACCTGAATTAAAAAAAAAAAACACAATAATGTACAAAGAAAATTGTATTTTAGTAGTCTAAAATAAGTTTATATATTATTGTATTTATTTTTTAGCATAGATGTGCAGTATTTTTTAAGTCTAAAAAATTGTGAATAATATGACTAAAAATACCAAACAGATAAATTAAAAAGAAAATCAAATTTTAATTGTATAAAATAAATTCATATATTATTCAAACATTCTTTTAGTATTATTGTGCAGCATTTTTTAATTTAAATATAAATAACATGCTTAAAAATTACAAAAATGACTATACAAGGATTACAGAAATTATAATTGACTTTGACGTTGCAACGCCATCCAACCTAAATCTGTGACTTCTCTATGGCTACCCCTTCACCTTGTCCATCCATTTTCAAATTCGAACTTTTGAAGTTATGAGAAAATTGAAAAAAAAAAAAAAAAAATTAAAAGTTGATATTCAAGTGATGTAAAAATGATAGGTGACGAAATTTGGTTGAAAGAAGTTCAAAACTTTTGGAGTTTTCTGAGACTCCAAATGGAGAAGCTCCTACTTTTGATTGTGATTCCCTGCTTCCTAACCATTACCACCTCTTTGATTTCCCTCTGCCACTTCATATGACATGGTAGTATGTGAATTCCACAGCAGCTTAAGAAGACCTGAAAGACAGTGCCAGAACCAAGCATATTAAACCCAACAAACAAGTATCAGAACCAAGCTCAAGCAAAAAGGCAGTAGTCAAATAAACCACCAAAAAAAAAAAAAAAAAAAAAAATGAAAAACAATACCAGAATGATCCATGACCATCACTCACCTGTGCATTCCCTGCCACAACCACCAAAAGTTCATCCTGTGCTATTCATCATCATCATCTTCTTCTTCTTCTTCTTCATCTTTATTTTTAAGACATACAGATCACCAAGAACCCCAAAAAGCTTAATTCAACAGTTCAGAGGGATAAATTTTTGAAAGAACTAAAAAAATGGTCATTGAAATCTTTCATGACGAAAGAGGTGGTTCTATACATACTCCTGATTAAAATAGGAAGTTAAACAAACCTGTAGTTTCTAACTCCTCCTGCAGTTCGTAGCCATCACGTGAGCGACGCTTGTTGCAAGCATAATTGCAAAGAAGTGAGGAGCCCCTGCTTGTCTCATGTGCTGACCAATCTCCACTGGTGATATTCTGATAACAACGATAGTTGCTGCATTGAATCACCGCTTCCTCACCAATTAATTTGGTGTCTTTCTCTTCTTTATCGTACAAAAGATGGACACCACATTCCTTTACTTGGAAATACTCGTTCATGACTACTGAAACATTCACTTGATCTTCACATTCCAAGTAATCATTGCTAAATTTCCAATGACTCAGCCATAACATATATTTGCTTTCTGGATTGCCAAAACATACTGGAGCATAAGTCCACTTCAGGCCCTTGGTTTCATTACTGACTATGAGATAATTTTCATCAAAAACCCAACCACCATCGCTGTTAGGAAGAGCATACACAACACACACATTCAAGCCTCCAATATTGGCATTAAGAAGTGAAGCCACGGTAAAAGAAATCGAGGACCCTAAAGTCTTGTTGCTGAACCAATATGGAACCTCATCTCCAGGAATAAAAATGCTAAAAATACCAAATTCAAACAATCCCTGTGCCATGGAAATCATGAGTTTAACACTTAACAAGCGTATGTATATGCATGCATCTTGTGATTTCTACGTGTGTTTATGCATGTTTTGTTTGGAATGTAGGCCTCCTAAAATCATCCTCTCAAGATCTAACTTTGGCAAAATATCAAGAAAAATAGAGAAATAATAACAATACAAGAATTTACATGGAAAACTCTCAAGTCGGAGAAAAATCACGAGAGCTCAGAGAAGAAAATTCATTACGTGAAAAATTTTTACAATCACACAATTTTCATCTCACTCCCAATATTCTAATACATCCCACAAAATAACTCCCCAATCAAACTTTAACTCTCGCTCTACAAAAAAGGAATTTAAGTAGAGTCAAATTTACTACCCAAAACTTTGACAGCTGTATATATGCCAAACAAAAAGGAGTTTTTATTTATAAACTCACAAAGTGTGTATGTGTGTATGCGTGCGCGTGTGTAAGAGAGAGAGAGAGAGAGAGAGAGAGAGAGAGAGAGTAAACGCACCTGGATAGGACCTCTCTTTCCATTTTCTATCAGGTTATTGCGCAAGTCAACCTCAAATTTTTCTACATGTTTCAAGTCAACCAAGCGCATATAGTTCATCATTTTCTGATCAATTTTTGCAGTGGGTTCTAATATAAAGAGTCCCTGTATCTCAACTAGTTCGGTGCAATCGTATAGCTCCAACCTTAATGATTTCAACCAGTTTGGTAGATTTGTTATTCTTTGCAATACTCTCTGGAAGGCTACAAAGTGGATTTCCACCCAGATACAGTTTCTGCAATGAGTGCAGACCACAGAGATCCGTTGGAAGAGAATCATCTGATATATTACAATCCATAAGACTTAATTTTACCAAAAAGTGCGGCAAGGAAGCCAGTGACAGTTCTGAAGGTCTTGGTTTTGATAGCCAAGACCAGAAAAAAGAAATCCATGAATTAGCCCACGCTGAAGTGCTAGATGGTTGGTTAATTGCAGTGTCATCTGCTTTAAGGACTTTCAAAAACTCCATTCTCCATAGCTCCTGGGGCAACTCCTCAAGTTTTGGGCAATCAGAGAGAACAAGTTCCTTGAGAGACCTGAGCTTACAAATTTCTCTAGGAAGCACACTGAGATTTTTGCAACCTCTGAGATTCAAAATTACGAGTCTCTTGAGATCTCCAATGGATTCATGAACTACAACCAATCTTACGCAATCCTTAAGAATCAGTTTCTCAAGGCTAGGCACTCTTGAGAAATCAGGGGTTTTGACAAGACCATGGCAATGGCTGAGGTTAAGGATTTTCAAGAATTGGAGAACCTATAGCAGGAATAAATGATAAAAATAAATAAATAAATGAATAACAAGGATTAAAAAAAAAGAGTGAAAAATTAGTTCTCTAGTATAGAATTAATCTTCCAAAACAACAGAAATAAACGAAAAAAAAAAAAATTAGCCATACCTTAGTTCCCTTCCAAACAAGTTCCAAGCCACTTCTGCACATTTCAAGAACAACTAGCCTGTGCAGAGGAAAATCGCAGGGTATGAATTTTAAAGGGAATCCATGCCAACGCAACCATCGTAACTTCTTAGGAAATTCTTTGTAGCCTCCAATGAGTTGTACATCACTAAGCTGGAGCAGTCTTAGTTTTCGCATCATTGTAAATGCTTCAGTTTTCAGGTAGCTTTCACGTGAGGAAGTGTTTATTGGGACCCTAGAGCTGCCCAAATGACGCCATTTCAATGGCTTGTCTTGCAATGACAGCATGGAATTCTCTGAACATGTTTCAAAATGGTATCTTTTCCTATTATTGATGCCAAAGGCTGACCCAGATGACTTATGTTGGTTTAACATCTGCATGTTGAGAACAAGGCCTTCAATCATTTCTGTACCCTGATAACCAAGGAGAGAATTTGTAAGTAAAAAGCATAATTGCACAAAGACACATTGCAATATTATAGGAAATATTTCTTACAGTTTTTTCTTTCAACACATCAAATGAATCCTTATGACGCCATAGTCTGCTACGTTTTCCAGGCTCATCTATTGATTCAAGGCGGATGACTTCTCTTCCCATATAACGAAGCAATTGATGCATCATCAATTTGTTGCGTTCATCAATAGTTACGAGACATTTGTTAATTAGGTTTTGAATTCCAACTGTTGTATAGAAATCACATGCATCTAGTATTGTAACTGTGTAATCTTTGTCCTTCCCTATGAAGAAAGAAACAATATCAAGGAATAGATTCTTGTCATGATCATCTTCCAAAGAATCATAGCTTATCATTAGTGTTTTGAGGATTTGATTGTTAGGAATTGCTTTCAATTTCCTTAATGCACTTTCCCACACCTCAACACTTTTTCCATATAGGGAAGAACCCAAAACTTGAAGTGCTAAGGGCAGCCCTCTACAGTGTTTTATTACATGTTTGGATTGAGTCATGTAACCTTTAGCAGGATGGTCCTGTTGAAAAGCATGCCAACTAAAGAGTTGAAGTGATTCATTGTCATCCAATGCTTGAGCCTCGTACATCTCAAAGACTTCATGAGTCTTTAGCAATCGCCCATTTCTAGTTGTTATAATAATTTTGCTTCCTGAATAAAACCAATCTCTCATTCCAAGTACTGCTTGTAATTGGTGCAACTCATTCACATCATCAAAAACGAGAAGAACTTTCTTACAACATACAGCATTTCTAAGCTTATTGATCCCTTCATCAACACTGAATATCTTTTCCTTTCTCCCCTTTAACATATCTGAGAGAAGTTGTTTTTGTAAACGAATCAAACCATTGGGTTGGTCTGAAGCTTCCCTGATATTTGCTAGGAAACTACTATATTCAAATTTGCTATAGTTAAGGTTATAAACAGCTTTGGCAATGGTTGTCTTCCCTATTCCACCCATTCCATAGATTACAAATATGCCAACATCAGGCGAGCCATCCTGTAACCATAAGTTGATTCTTTTGATTCGAGAATCCATACCAACTGGGTGGGGTGCAACAAACAAGACTCTGCGGGTCAATTTATTTTTTATTTCTTTGACAATTTTTTGAATAAACTTTGACTCATCGCTGCAAATTGCAATCAAACAGAAAGCGAAGAAATTGAGAATGCCCCGATGAGATATGGATGAACTATCAAATTCACATGATGTCAATAACAAATCAAAATTGGGAAATGCTTTTCTACTAGAATTTTTATCCAGAAAATTTTACCAAAATTATATGTTAATGGCACTTTCTTAATAAAAGTGCATCTTAATAGGTTATTCTATTGAAAGTGATTGGCCCACAAAATAGCCTTATTATTCTGGTCAAGAATTATGGTCGCATAACACTACTCATAAAAATTATATTTAATTGTGCCAGCACTAAAAACAATTATATAAAATTTGTGCCATTGGTTTAAGTCTAACATTAACAAGAAGATATGTTTTGTTGAGCATCAAGGATTAGGGACTAACACAATATTTATTATTGGAAGTTACTGAAACTTCACGAAGCAACTTGCTTCACTATGGATATCTCTTCGGTAGACAAAAACAAATTTGACTAACAAGGGTAACAGGACTAAAATTACTTATTGTCCCAAAATTAGGATAGCATAATGCAAACAATGGTAGTTGGATCTAGTCCTAAGTACGAGGGAAGAGGAGCCTGAGTTTGACATTCGTAATCTATGAAGTTTAGGTGTCATGATCAGTTGGTGATGCACTCTTTTCATATTGTTAATTTGATTGTAATGTATACAATTACTAACTGTCCCAAAATTCAGTCATCTTACATAAGTTTAATTGATTGTAAAATCAACACTAAAACAAACACAAAGAAAGTACATAAATTTTTTATATTACATGTTGAGAGAAAATAAGCCAATATAAATAATAAAGTTATTCCCTCCTAATAGCTTAAACTTTGAGATGAGATGATAACTAACAGTTTTTGATAGTAAAGAAACGTCTTGAATTTAAACTCCACTGCTAATACTAAAAAATCAATGATTACATGTGTTTGACCTCTTCAAAGCACTAGCTCTCGCCACACGTGACACGTGAGGGGTTGTATTAAGGAAAAATGAGTTAATATACATAATAAAGTTGTCTCCTTCCTAATAATTTAAACTTATAGGCGCGATGATTGAATATATATGTTGTGTTCCACAAAATTTGTTGGACATCATTGTCTTATGTTTGTTGAAAAGGGTTGTCAATGCATAAGAGTTCAACTTATGTTAGGGATCGATAATGTACTCTATTCTACTCCTAGTAACTAGAGAGATTATTTTCAAGTATTGAACCCACAACATCTAAGTCACAAAAGGATAATCTTACCATTGTGCCAAGGCTCACCCTCGTTGTCTCTTTCATTATACTCTTAAATTCACAAAGGTGTATTTGTATTGTACCATTAATTAGGGGAAAAATCACAATATGTTTCTATTACTTCCTAGAAATGATGAACTCAATTATTTCCAATGGTATTATCATAAAGTCAGTTGTGTTATGAATATTTAAATAGAGGTTAGGTGCGTATAACATATTAAAGGAGTCAGGTATTAACTGTCCAAAAATATGTAGATCACTCACCTTTTTATAATTTCAAACTCTGTCACTATCTTTCAGACCTTCATTAGGAAATTGCTATTTTAAATTTTTAGAATCATCTGAGAAAGTTCACTACTGCACGCAGCATACTAGCTTTTAAGGACATAATTAGCCTTTTTTATACCCAACATCCAGCAAATGAATGAAGGAAATTTTCCCTGATTTTGAAATTGCCCAGATTTATCTTTTTATCAACACTTGTAGATAAATTTATATTTAAGAATGATTGGAAATTTTTGGTGTTCTTACCCATATTTCTTACGTCTGGAATGACCTTTTTTTTTTTTTTTTTTGCTTCTCTTTGTATTTTAACAACACTCAAGCTAGGAAAAAAAAAAAAAAAAAACTTGTCAGAAATTAATTTCCTAAAAGGACCATAGGATTTGATAAAAAATTTTAATGAACTAAAAGAGGATGACAAGTTTTGATTGAGCTTTAGTATCTTTTTTGTAATATTTATAATTCAAAAGTTGAGTTCACAGTTTATTATGCAATCCATCTAACCATAATAGAAATTGAATAAATTTTTTCAGTTTATAAGATCTTAACAAAAACACAAACACACACACACACACACACACACACAGAGTTGCCTAAAACGGGACTTTGGAAGGAATTACCTATCAGCTTGATTTTGCAAGACCATTCCACCCAAATCTGAAACTTCTCTTAGAGCTGCCTTCCACGTTTCCACCTTCTCCATCCATTTTCTTTTTCCTCCATCTGTCTCCAGCTTTGGATTCTCTTTGTCATATGCAAATGCTTCTGCAAATCTCCCCATCTGATTCTTTATTTGGGATGGTTCCACATCATGGTAGACAGGAAAAATAATTTGTCCAGAAGTTTTTTTGCAGTCGAGGATTTTTACAAGTTCATCAAGACACCAACTTGAAGAAGCATAGTCTTTCGACAGGATAATTAGTGAAATCCTTGATTGTTCAATTGCTTTTCTTATTTCTGACTTAATATCTTCTCCTTTCTCAATTTCTTCATCATCTCTGAAGGTATGAATTGCCGATTGCACCAAAGCTGTATATAAGTGATCGGCAAAGTTCTTGCAGGTGCCTTTGCCTCTGAAACTCAAGAACACCTGGTAAGTACAGCGAGAGATGGAAGAGGACGCTTCTTGTGTTCCAGAAGCAGCCATTGAACAGAACTCCAGAAGAAGGATGTCTGAATTAACTATATTTACAAAGGCACCATGGATATATACCCTTTGAATATTCCAAAGTGAAAAGGATTTTATTCAGAGGATTGATGAAATCAAAGTCAACATATCTAACGACTTTGCAGAATCATGATGGAGACATGATGTAGTAAGATAACTGACTGAGAAAACTAAAGTGGTTGGGGGTGAAAATCAATTACCATATAATCACAGTGTTTTTTCCTCAGACTAGTAAATGTATATTTTATTAATAAGGCTTCAGGGGGCTGCCATCAATATACAAAAACCCATGAATTTAATTCCATATTCTCAATAAAAGACAATAATTAACCCATGCAAATCCAGCTCTTTTCCCCGTTCCCATTCCCATTGGCAACCAAACATAGATTAAATTAATTTTTTTATATTTATTTCAATTTCTTCCCTCTAAGTAAGAAACATGGCACACATATTTTAGTTACCTTGTGCTGCACATTCATAAAGAGTTCCTTTAATGAAATAGAATAGACATCAGTAAGCCAGCAGAATGCGGAGGAAGATCCCAGCAATGGCACTCCGCCCAAAAATGCATAAAAGTAACATAGGTAACCAATACATGACAAGGTCAATTCAAAGCTATTTACCATAATGGTCGCATCATGTGAGAATATCTTCTTGGCTCGACTCAGAGACTGATATAATTTCTACTGCATTCATTTCCCAACTCATTCTATGTATCAAGTCCACAACCCAGAAATTTCATACTCATAAAAACCATCTCCAATGGTGTATACATCAAAGCTGAAAGGTATTTCACCATATAAAAGCAGAGTCCCCTTCCCAACTTCAGATGGGTCCATATAATTGAAGATCCGCAAAACTTTGTCCAACAGTCTTCCTGAGTTCAAGAATTGCGAGAAGTTCATCAAAGGCACCATCCCCTCGAGAAGACGATCATAAACACCGGCGGAGCCACATTAGGGCCCGCCCCCCCGGGGGGGGGGGGGGAGTGACCGCTGATGTTAAATTACGAAAATGGCTTTAGTATTTTACCTTTAATTGAAAAAATAAATTAATTTAAAGTTAAATTATACTGATTTTATCTCAAAATTAAGATAAACCTAAAAACTTTCAACATGAAAAGAATTTATAAAAATTAAATCTAAATATATTTTTACAAAATAAAATATATTATTCTACTACACTATTTAATATTTGTGTATATAATATTAAAAAATCTAATATATAACATAATAAATTTTATAAATAATAAAAATTTAATAATAATTATATATATATATTTTTTAGTAATCAGATACATTTTATTAAATCTTAGTTATTGTTAAAATAATCAGTTGAATCATTAAATTAAAAAAAGTATAATTAACGGTTTAATGTTCAAGAATAATTTTATTTCTTATTGAAAGTGATATTATTTCTCTTCTACTCTTAATACCAAGATAACTTATTATCTCTGTTTTAAATGTGCGATACCCCTCACTAAAAATTCTGGATCTGTCCCTGCTATAAACCCTGGACCCATAGGTTGTTTTTTTTGCTATTCTTAAACCATATATTCTCCTTTGCTAAGTTCATCATCTGCTCTAAATGTGTGAGCTTCAGAATGCACCTATGCCATGTAAAGGTGCGCTGTAACGGTGTTACCTTCGTCATTGTTGCCGAAACTCAACAACACATGATAATTGATAGGTGCATGAAACAAGGAAGAGGATGATCTCTGGGCACTTGCAGTTGGCCATTGGAATTCGATAAAGCTCTGGATATGAATGGAGTATGCTAGACTAGTTTGTTCACTTTGTCACGTTCAGTGTTTGTTTCTTACTCTTACAATAGGTAAATTTCGAACTTCTCAATCCACTGCCACCTTTCCAATTGAATAGCAGATACAACATGGGTTAGCAAGTGACAACTCACATTGGTTTAAATTCACCTGAAAATCGTACCCAATAACTGAGTTCTTCGTAGAACTTCAGCACTGTACTTTACTGTACCTTAAGGAACATTGTTAGGTTGATTCTTGTCGTGGAATTCCCATCACTGAGATGCTGTAACTGCATATAAAGAAGAAGCCGGAACAGAACCCAGCTTGTGTTTTACCCCACAACAGCATCATCATCTGGCATACCTAAGTACAACGTCTGCAAGCAGCCTGGGATGACATATCCCCACCCCCAAACTGTTGACCCAGCACATCAACAGATTCAGTCAGGATCAGTATGCTTTTAAGCATGTTATTCACAATTAAAAAAAAAAAAAAACATAGAAGTGATTAAAACTAGAAAATTCACATACAACCGAAAAAAAAAAAAAAAAAAAACTAACTTTTTAGAAAAAAAATCAACTTTTTTCAAACGTACATAAAATTTTCTATTTGGAAGTTTTGTTTTTATAAATTTTTTTAATGAATGTGAATAACATAACAAAAAGTTACCCTATAAAAGAAAATCAAATTTTGATAAAAAAATTAAATAAGACGAAAAAAAATGGTAAAATAAAACAAAAGTTGGAGCCCAAATCACTCCTAAGTTCTCTGCTGATGTTGATTTTCTTTTGGTTATTTGTTTCTCAACCGATATTCATTTCGCTTTAGTTATTTTTTATGCCAAGGGTTAAGAAATCTTCCATTCAATACGAAAACGATACGTGAATGATGTCATCTTTTTTTAATAAATAAAATTTTAATTTAACTATCGTTTTTCAATTTTTAAATTCTATTTTCCTTTTATTTTTCACCCCTTTCAATTTCTTAGTTTCACTTCTCAAAATTCCTCTCTCCCTTTTCAGTTTTTACTGCAACCAAAGAAAAGTTAAATCTTCACCCATTTTCTTTTCTATAGATGAATCCACTTCCCAAAGTTCCAAACATAGAAGCTTGTTGAAAATCTACCCGTGCTTTTACATTTCATCTCATACTTGAATGGATCGAGTATTTGCACAATTTTACTGGGTTTGACTCTTGAGACATGCCTGATCCACATCAGAGGTTGCCTGACTTTCTGGTTTATGCAGTTTCGTTCATTTTCATTTATTTACCTTTTCTGTATGTAGGAAAATTACCACAACTTCTCTCATACTAGCATTGCTTAACAGTGGATTAGTTACCTTCCAAAAAAAAAAAAAAGTGGATTAGATTTTTATCTACCAGGAAAAGAAATTGCCTTTATTACCCTCTTGAATTTTAAAATCTTATTTTTATATCTGCATTGAAGATTAAAGTGAAACCGTGTTCATTTTTCAAATAAGTTCATTGATATAGTCAAATAGAATGAGAGAGTGCAGGTAAAGAAAACATATATATATAGTACAAAGATTATAAATATATTTTAAATGATTATCCAGTGTCACAAAAAATTATTTTAAATTACAATGAATTTAAAGAAAGATTTTTGAAATTCATGAGGTGTTAGGGGTGTTTAGTTGATAAAAAATGGAGTAAAAAGTACAATAAAAGTAGAAAGATGTGATATAAAGGTGAAATGTGAAAATTTCTGATTGGAAGAAAGTACAAAAAGTAGTTAAAATTGGTAAGTTTTTGTGATTTTTTGTGATGCCAAACAGGACCTTAGTTATTTTAAATCACCCTTTAACACATGAGTATAAAGGTAAGTAACCTTAACCCAAAAAAAAAATACTACTTTGATCTTCCTTATGTCCTTGCCTTGGCTTCCTACCACCAGCAAGATCGACATTGGTCAATAAAATTATAACATCTTCGAATAAATTTTAAATTTCACGAGTGATACATGAGTAAATATTCAGTATAACAGTAATATCACATTTATCAACATAATATGGTATAATAAAACAATAGATTAAAGTATATGTGCACGTTAAATCCTAATTATTTGAATGTTGAATTTAATTAAATATTAAAAATTTAAAATTTTCTCTTAAATTAAAATGAATTGTCTAAGGAATAAGATTATAATATGCATGTCTTTACTTAATTAGTTTGCTATGCCACATCATTTTAATGACGTGGCATTACTTTTACATTTAAATATTTCCCGTGATGCATGGTAATTGGATATATACGACAGTTCACTAACGCACAAAGGTAAAAGGAAAAGGAATAACATAAAACATTCTTCAATAAAAAAACATAAACATCAAACATGACACCAGTATTCAGAACTTCATTACAAGTCCCACGTTCAAATAAATTGAGAGGCAACAATGCCATTGTCAAGTGAAAGCTTGTTTAAACACCAATTGAGAAACATTAAAAACTGGGAATGGTTCACTCTTTCCACTCTGCATTCCCCTACAAAAGCAGGCATTTGTAAAAAATTCAATAGCAAGAAAATTAATATAGTTTTTCAAAAGGCCAAAAATGTAAAAGAAAAAGATGGAAAAATAAGAATGGGTATGACAGTAGATTACATAGCATATATATCTCATTTTTTTAGTTCACATGAATAAGCCATTAAGCCTAACCTGGTTAGGAATATACCAATAGGGAGCTTCTACTAAAAGAGTTTCTAAAATATCTAAAAAGGTGAATCTTTTTTCTATTTTAGAGATTATAGATACTCTAGTCAAAAGCACTCTAGTTGTATTCTCTGAACCTTACAATAGAAAATGCTAGAGACTCTACATTTTGATTTCATGTTGATGTAAACTTCTAAATGTCCTCACTCTATCTCTCTCTCTCTCTCTCAAAAAAGATAAAGAGAGTCTAAAAAATCTAATGTAGATGCTCAAATAATTGGTAATTAACGTAATTAAATAAATAACGAAAGAATTAGCCATAATATCATCAAAAGTTATTACTTTTTCATTGAATCACCGGACATATGCTGGTTATACTTATAAAAGAAACACACAACAATAACTAGAAGATATACACAGCACTCGCTATGAACCTAAACAAGTGATAAAAGGAAATGGATGGTTGAACGAGCAAACGTGATGAGAGGCCACATGATAAAATCTCTAGAAAAATACCCCCTCCAAAAAGCCCATCACAATTGAAATATAGTTCCCCTATTTCCCACTCACAATATAGAACATATGCTTATAATCCCATTGCAAAGGTCACTGTCATAGGAAGCAGTATTGTGTCTACCTAGAATTGCGCCACACATAGGTGTAATAATTCATCACTCACAATAAAACTCCTATGACTTGAATTGTGACCTCTAGCTCTGATACTACTTATTGGATTGGAAATGTGCCTTCTCATCTAAAAACCAATTGGTATCGAGTAATGGAAACAAATTCCTTATACAGTATTTAGAAATCATGTCTTTTGAACTCCACGTTTGTTTACATTAGAACTTGAACTTGACATATATTATATTTTTCAAAATATGAACCAAAAAATTGTGTTTGAGAAGTGATTATTTTGAAAATATGTGGTTACATTTTTATGGTGTGTGTTGTGAAACTCTCAATCTAGCCATTGTTATTATTATGATAATGGCCATTTATGGTCTACTCTCAGAGGGTAGTAGCCTTAGTGTTCGTGTATGAGTACCTGGGAGATGGGTAGAGGCCCACATCACTGATATTATTATTGTGATTGCTCATGGTGCACAATCTATTATTAATTGTACATTGGATATCAAACCCAAGTCACTAGGTTTGTAAGTGACCATAGTGATAATGACAAAGTTGTGATTGAGTTGAGCTTGTGGTATTTATTTTATTTACTAGCAATTAAATATTTCTTTTAAATTGAATTATCATGTAACTATAATTTGAAAGTCTCAACTATTTCTTACTTGTTTGGTCCAAACTAAATCTACTGAGCTATTGTAGCTCATTCTTATTTTATTTGAGGAGATCTTGAAAGTGAGCATAGGTTGAGTAGGATGTTGGCAGGACTGTAGAGCCGCGCTTGGGAAACCTCATTCTATTGGAATGACTGAGTTATTAGACTTTATTAAACTTTTAATTAGATTTAGTGATTTTGAAATATTGATTATTATTCTTTGATGTTGGATTATGGTTATGGTCCTTGTGGATATTTACTTTTAAATTGTTAACTGAAGATATTGAGACCAGTAGATGACAATTAGATTTATCTTGTTAATTATGATTTGATAGTTTTTACTTCATATTTCATTTGTATGATTGGAATTAGCAGTGATGTGTTTAATGGTCATTTAGGTTTAGGCCCTTTGTACATGTGGGGTTAGCACTGCATGTACATGGCCGTTGTCTTGGGCCTTTTTTTTTTATGATTTTTGAGACGTGACATGCACCACGATAGAAAAATCAAAATAAATGAGAAAACACTCTCACAAACTATGATGAGTATTCTGGGCACAAAGATTCAAGAAGAAATCAAAGAATCAGAAATAGAGTTTTGCCTTTAATTAGCAGAAATCTGTGGAAGAGTGATTTCTAAGTTCCACGGAAAAAATAAAATAATTAAATTTATTAAAGTTAATTGATTAATAACTATAACTATCAATTAAAAATTATCGTTATTAAACGTGTTTTTAAATTTTTATTTTTTTTACTATGAAAATGAAAATTAAAAATTAAAAATTAAAAATAAAATATAAAAATTGAATACAAAAATTAAAAATAGACAATTTTACCCAACGGATCCTTAATTT
The DNA here is from genome assembly GCA_019916065.1 of Vitellaria paradoxa. Classification (NCBI taxonomy): domain Eukaryota; kingdom Viridiplantae; phylum Streptophyta; class Magnoliopsida; order Ericales; family Sapotaceae; genus Vitellaria; species Vitellaria paradoxa. Next base: position 7,744,632 of record CM034238.1, read on the forward strand.
TTTGGATATAGAATTATAAAAATAAAATAAAATAAAATAAAACAAAACAAAACGAAGCAGCCTAGCAATGGCGGTGAGATCAAGTCAAGTTGATGAGGTCAAGTCAAGCTGGTGAGCTGGACTCAACTTCTAAAAGTTTTATTGGATTCGTTTGGTGTCTCAAAAGAATTCAAAAAAAAAAAATCAAAAGATTGATTTGATGTGATGTAAAAATATTAAGTGACAACATGTGATTGTTTGCCTGAAAAGTCTCGTCTAATGCAATAAGTGAAACCCAACATATTCCGATAGACCATAAAATCTTAGACTTTTGTGCCAGTATTCATACGTGTTTTTTTTTTTTTTTTAATTATATGTTTAGGTAAAATTTATAAAAGTTAAAAAAATTTTAAAATTGAAAAAATTAAGAGATAATTTTTAAAATTTTGAAAAAGTTAAGGAAATTTAATAAAATTTGATAAAAGTTAAAAAAGGTTTTTGATAAATTTTAATGAACGATGTTTAAATTGGATAAAAAATTGAAGAAAATTTGGGTTTGTTAAACCAACTCCTAGGTAACATTTGGAGTTCCAAAAAAGTTGAAAAAAAAAAAAGTTCGCATAGAAGCGATGTAAAAAGTGACACGTAGTAAAATTTGGGTTTGTTAAACCAACTCTTAGGTAGCATTTGGAGTTTCAAAAAAGTTAAAAAAAAAAAAAAACAGAAGTTAGTATAGAAGCGATATAAAAAGTGACATGTAGTAAAATTTAATTGAAGGAAGCTAAGAATATTTTGATTTTTTGAAGTTTTTAAAAAAATTTGGAGCTCCAAATGGAGGGTATCTCCCGCAACTTTTACAAAATAAACAAAAACGAAAAAAATAACTTTCAACCAATTTTTTTTTTTTAATTTTCTCTACCAAGCACATTTTTACTTTTATGAAATTTCCTCACCTTTTACTAATTTTCTCAAACTTTCTTCAACATTACCAATTTCCTCTAATTTTTTCTAATTTTTACAAATTTTTACCGAACACTCAACTAATTTCTAAAGTAACACGTGTCAATATATGGTGTGTTTGAAAAGGAAAAAAATTAACTTTTAATAGTTGACTTTTAACTTTTTGTTAATTTAATATTTTAAGTTTAAATTTGAGTTTAAAATGTAAGAAAATAAATTTAAGTTTAAGTTTAAAATGTAAGATTATAAATTTGATTGATTAAAAAAGAGTTCTATTAATAAGTGCCCCTATTAAAAGTCAATAAAAATATGACACTTAGCAATAAAGATCGACAAATTTTATAGATGGTAGAATCCCAAAAAAAAAAAAAAAAGAAAAGTTTATCTATATTAATTGATAAGTAGTTCTTTTAAGGTAAAATTACAACATTACCCACAATTCTTTTTTGAAGCAAAACCACCAAAACAAATCAAACTCTTAATTACTTCATAATACAATAAATAAATTTAGATAAATGTGGAAAATATAAAATTATATACTTGTGTGATGATTATTTGTCATTGAACAAATCATTATTTTGGAGGATACAAAAATTTTTTTTCTAGTGGCACATATGAAAACGAATCAGGATAGAAGTGTAATTTTGTAACTTTATTTTAAAAAGTTAATAATTATTTATTAATATAGATAATACACTCTTTCTTACAACTCTACAATTGATAAATTTTATTGAATTTTTTAATTTATTTGAATTAAAATAAAATAAACAAATGACAAATTCTTATTAATTTTTCAGTGGGTGCTGCTAGAATACTTGTTAACAAATGCATTAAAAAAAAGTCAAAAAAATGAATACGATTAATGTTGTTGTCTGGGCACAATTAATACTATTTTTATATTTTAACAATTGTATCCTGTTAAACTAAATGGTACAAATAATTTTATTTGTTTTATCCAAAATACCATAACTACTACCTCTAAACTCCCAAGCAAACCAAACACCGTTGAAATTTCAGAACACTTGTCCTTGACCGAATTTGCATTACATCACTTTTCACATCGTTTTTTTTTTTTTTTTTTTCTTTTGCATTTATCAATCAGGAGTTGGTTAATTTGCATAATTTGTTTATACGATATAAATCCATTAAGTTTTCTTTTCTTTTTCTTTTCACTAACTTTATATTAATTAATGTCCCAAAAAAAAAAAAAATACTAAGGCGTTCTTTTTGCAAATTGTCATGAGGTTTAATTAGACCCCATTTAAAGCATCCTCCAACCTCTGGTATTTACATAAAATATGATAGGATCAGGGTTGTTTCATCTATCTTACATTTTTTTTTTTTTTATTATGATGTACTGCTTAATATGATGTATTTTATGTATATGGTCCATGCATCATTTTTTTGTAATCAAAGGCGAGCGTTTAGTGACTTTGAGAGTTTAGAGGTAGTACATGAGATATTTTGTATAAAATAAATAAAATCATTTACATCATTTAAATTAAAAGGTTAAAATTATCAAAGTATAAAATTAAATTGTATTAATTATATTCTGATAATAACATTATATGTTCTATCAATATTTTACATTCATTATTTAATAAGATTATTAATTATAGCAAATGTAATATTTTAGAAGTCCTTACATTTAGAAGGTGGGGATCTAATCCAAGTAAAGCTAAAAAGCTTCAACTGGACTGAATTCTAATATAATTATTGAGGTTATATGAATATATGAATTAATGCTATTAACTATGAAAATTCGAAAAGGTCGCATTCATGGTTATTTCTAATAAATTGAGTTTTCTTTCAAAATTCAAAAACAATTCCATCACGACTTCATCAATGGTGAAACAAATTTGGACCAGAGCTATCTTTCTTTCTAAAACCGATCCAAGATAAATATACTTATTGGGTTGAATTCCTTCCAATTTGAAATAACATGACTTCAATTTGTAAACGATAATGCATCTTTTACTATTTTGCTGAATTTCAGATCCTATTTAAAATAATTGAATATTTTTGTCTCATTGTTCTAGTCTTGGTGCTTGATCTATATTTATTTAATTACTCAAAAAAAAAAAGAATATTTCAGTTTTAGCATGAGCATATTATTTTAGATGGTCAAAGGACTTTTCTATTCAAGAATCTATTAAGTAGATTCATAATGTTATTAAAGGAGATGAAACTCAATGGTTTTGACTTATTTTTGCAAAAAATAACTGATTTTATCTAGGCTCAAGAATATATTATATTCTAATTAATTATTTTAAATAGGACATTATGATTAAATGACTTAAACATACAAAAAATAAATTTTCAACAATATTTTCATAAGTTTGAAAATTTGTCTATCTTAGGTATTAAGGCTCAAGAATATGCTATATTCTAATTAATTGTTTTAAATAGGATATTATGATTAAATGACTTAAATATACAAAAAATAAATTTTCAACAATATTATCATAAAGTTTGAAAATTTGTCTATCGTAGATATTAAGATATCGTTTAGGAGGAGACAAATAAAGTGAAAGGAAGTAAATGAGATGAGATGAATAGATTTAAATTATTTGAGAGGAGGTGAATAAAATGAAAGGGAAGTAAGTAGAGGTGACTTATTTACCGCCATTTACATTCATCAACCAACTTTTTCTCACTTCCATTCTTTCACTTCTACTTTGGCAGGGAATTGGTGTAAAAATTTTTTATAAAGTGTGATTTCTCTCTTTTACCCTTAGTATTTTTCATTATTTCCACGAATATCCATATCTATATTTTAAATGGTATACATTATTTTTTACTATATTCATTGCCTTACTTTTTATTCACCTTTCCATATCTCCCAAATAAAGAAAAAAAAATTAATTTTCATTCCCTTCTCTCTCAAATACTTTAATTCTCTTCTCCTCCCATTCTCCTAAACAAAGGCTAAGTCCGAAGAAAAGGAAGAATATATCCTAGTAAGGGAATCACATAACCCTGATGATGACCTCAAAACTATGGTACATATTTGAATGCCATGACTCAAACTATGAAAGAAAAAGTCGAGGAGGTATGGAGAAAACAAGATGACCTAACCCATTATCATAATCATGCAACCAACCTTTGGTTAAAGGATTAGAAGGGACAAGCCATTTCTAAAAAAGTCAAAAGATAACGTACAATGATTTTGTGGTTTTGCTTTTGTACAATCCAATATATTAACCTCCATTTTTGTGCGGATAATAAGATGCGTCAGTAAGAAGAAATAAGTTTCTAGAATCATAGTTTACAAAAAATGTTGTATCTCCTAAACCAATTGTAAACCAACAAGTTAAACAAATAGTTCAATAATAAAATGGAGATATACAAATATGTTTTGACTGTATAAATTGGATTAAAAAACTAATCCCATTAGATTTATCTCTTTAAGAACACCTACAGCCTCTTGTGTAGCTTTCCTCCAACAGAAGAAAGGATGAGTGATTCAAATCTACCTTCACAAGTAGATTATGAAGACTTAAAAAGTTAAATTCAATATTTCTCATGGAATTTATTAGAACTCATAAGTTAATAAGAGAATTTTTTTGACAACTTTATAAATGACGTTTTCTGCATAGTGGATTTTAACCTTTAGATTGAAACTCGTAAGATGTTAAATAAGGATTTTATACATCCAAAAATTGAATTTTTAAAAATTAAATTGTATTTTTCTAAATTCAATAAAAAAAAACTTCGAAAATACAAGTATAAATATCACTAATCACTTCCAACAAAATAGAATAAATGTTCTAAATGAAGAATGGAGTTAATGTACTACAATAAAAGCTATTCATTCTCCATACGAAGCTTTGAAACTTTTTAAAGAAGAAAATTTTTATATACTAAGGTAAAGTTTAGTAAGAGGTGAAAAACTTGGGGATAAAAGAATATTAGGATAATTGTTAGCTAGTAACGGTTAATAGAATAATATATTTATGATACTTATATTTAGATTGAGAGAGTAATATTAGCCAGTAATAATTATATTATCTTTGGAATACTAAAAGTTTTAAAAGGATAAAAGTTAATTATATTTAGAATGAAGATAAATTGACCAAAGATAAAAGTTAATGTTTAATCTTAGTAAAATATTAAAATAAAATAAATCAAAATAATAATTATTATCTTAATAATAATTAATTTTAATAAAATAGATATTATTAAATATAAATTTAAATAAAAATATTAATTATAAAAATTAATATTTCAATAGTAATTAATTTTAATAATGAGTTATTATATATTTGTTAGAATTATTTTTATTTTGATAAAAATAATTTAATAAAACAAATAATTTTCGTTTATTTAAATAAATTACTAATTTTGACAAATTATATTAATATAATACATAATCTACTAAGTCATTATTTATGAGAAATAATTTTTATTTCATAAAATATTTTAATAAAATAACTATTTTAATAAGTAATTATTATTTATTAAACATTAATTTTAAATTGAGAAAATAAATAATTTTAGTCATAAATTAATTTTTCAATAATATTAATTTAATAAATAAAATAAATTATTTTAATAATAAAAATTTGTTTATTAAATATTATTTTGATTAATTAATTTAATAATTAAATTAATTTTAGTTTAATTAAACAAATTATTATTTTATAATATTTATGATAATTATATGAGAGAATGTTAATTAGCGTTTTACAAAGTGTAGAGAAATATCTTATGACGTAATGAGAATAGATAAAATTTTTTCATTATGCTCGTTATCCACCTTCCACGAATAACAATTTATCTTTACATAGGGGCAACCATTACCTTCAGGGTAATTGTTATCCCTAATCTAAATTAATGTAATGACTAGTAAAAATTACTTCAATAAAATTTACCCTCTGTACCTTCGGAAACAAACATACCCTTAAAGCCAATGCTTTGTAAGACTTGAGTAGATTATAAGTAGCTTAATTACACTACTCTTTCTGCAAATTATAAGTTTCCAATTAAGTAGAATTGATGAACAAATAAGGGGGTGTTGAGAGGCACAATTTTTAGCAATTTTTACTATTTTTTTGTCAAAAACTGCTAACTGTAATTTTGGTGTGCTTAGTGAAATAAGTAACAATTTTTAGTAATTTTCGAGTATTTAGTAAAATTTTTGGTAACTTTTAACATTTTTAACAACTTTTGACAACTTTTAGTAATTTTTATCAATTTTTGATAACTTTTGAATTAAGAAATTGCTATAACAAAGTAAAAAAGTAATACAAATTTATAATTTTTCAAATACTCACAAATCAAAAGTTGGTTTCTTGTTAAAAATTTTACTACTACTATTGCGTGCGTGTGTGCGTGTGGAGGGGGGAGGGCGTCTACGATTCTATGGGGCTAAAATCTCTCCCCTGGAGGAGGAGAAGGAAAAAAAAAAGGGGACAAATAACAAAATCGTTCGATGGATGGAATAAGCCATCTAATTTTTTTTTTTTTTTGAAGAAAATTTAATTAACGATTAAAAGATGAAAATGAATACTTCGAAACATTTTGAGACTACAAATAAAATAATAGTAAAAAAAAAATCACTCCAAATCCGTTGAATGTGTCTAACTAGCAGAGATTCCTAATTTTGCCTAGCAATCCAACTAGTCCATGTTATCCTTATATTGATATTTCTTGTAACTCTTATCTATCTTGTAGGGTGCTCACGAAAAAAAAAAAAGAAAGAAAGAAAGAAAAGAAAAAAGAAGAGAGAGAGAGTTTTGAAACGACCTTTATTCGGTAAAATGTATCCCACATAAAACAGGGGAAAATAAAGGAGTATACATAGAACTCATTCGCAATCACCCAACGTTTACATACTTTTTCCCTTTTCTTGAAACAATACAACGGTTATACCAATGTTCTACTTAATGTCCCAGCTCCCCCAATGAAAGTCCCCCTTTTCCTCTAGAAATCGCCACTTTCTCCCCCCCATTTCCTTTGATATCCGAGATTCGGTGGAGATTCGGGAGATCGCGTAAGTAATGCATGCTTTGATATCCTGCGATGTCGGGAGATTCGGGGGAGAAGATGCTCCAGGAGATCGCGAAAGTAATGCGTGAAAGATGGATCCGATGAAAGATACCCGGGAGGTAAAATGCTCCGGAGATGCTCCGGATCGGGAGATCGCGTGAAAGAAGATATTCGGGAGATAAGATGAAAGATACTCCGGAGATAAGATGCTCGGCCGAGAAAGATACTCGGGGGATAAGATTGGATCGGGAGGTCGCGATACTTGGGAGATGAGATGAAAGATACTCGGGAGATAAGATGCTCGGGCAAGGAAGATACTCGGGAGATAAGATGAAAGGTACTCGGTAGATAAGATGCTCGGGAGATCCCGAGATGAAAGATCCATGCTCGGACGGAAAGATGCATTCCAGTTCCTTTGCTTTTGCGCCTCCAGTTCCCACTCTTCCGCAAATTCCGTCAGGAGATCCTCTATGCAGCCCTCACTTAAAGATGCCACCCTCGTGAAGAGTTTCTTCGTAAATTCCGTCGTCAGATCTCTGTAACCCTTCCTCTTCGTGTACATGTACATGTCAATCACGGGAATCTGTGAAAAATGCGCCTCCAGCCCTTCGATGAACATCCACATAAACTGACACGGTACGCAAATTAACCAAGTACATCAGAAAAAGTAAATCTTGTGGACCACAAATGGTCTTCTAAGAAAAATTAATAAAAAAAATCTATATTTTAAGAACAGAAAAAAATATATATATAAATCTTGATTTATGAACCATAATAAATCATCAATAATTTCATAACCAATAATGATAGTCGTTATTTTTAAAATAGGAATGTATACATTGGGAGCATTTTGAGAACAAACTTAACACAATAAAAATATAAAATTTTATTCCTAATCCATTGAAATTTACAATCTTGTGAATGATCGATCACCAACTTTCAAAAAAAAAAAGTCAAAAATTAAATTTTACTTTTAGGATCTTTTATTCCCTATACTTAAAGATAAAAATTCCTTACACCCTTTTAACTTTTAAAACTTATTTTTGCACTCCTTACACTGTGAAATAAAGTGAAATTTTGAATGATATTAAATTTTCAAGTGAATGTAAGTGTAGGTAGCATAAACTATATAGGGTAGACATGCAATCTAGAGAGTTATTTAGAGTCAAAACCGTTATCTTTTACGATCCTTTTGTTTTTCTTTGATAGTATACAGCAAATTTCAAAATTGTATTAACAAGTTCAAATATATAGAAAAATTAATCAACATGCATCATAATAAAATAAACTAGGTAGATTCTAATTTCATAGTGCAATCATAAATAAATTAAAGTTTCAAAAATTTTCAAACTACTTATGTATATGAGTTCAAATAATATTTTTGAAAATCCATCATTTGATCTTTCAAAAGAAGTTTATCCAAAAACTATTATATTATTTACGTAAAAATAAACAAAAACACATCAAGCAAATAATACTTTTGTTGGGCTTATATTATTACCTGTACTTCCAATACCGTCTCAATCGATGACACAACATCACTGATGCAGTCTTCATCTTCTGCTCCCTCAACTGTATAAGATAATTGATTAAAGTTTTTAAAGAAAGAGAAATATATTATTTTTTAAAAATAAATTAAAAAGTATATTATGGTTTGTGAATCACAATATTAAAGAGAAATAATTAAAAACAATGATTTTGTTTCTAATTAGTTGACCTTTTCTAATACTTATTATTTGTCAAGTGAAATGGTGAAAGCTACACTCACCAATCAATCCTGGAAATTCTATTCTTGACCAACCCATTCCGGTGAACCCAGTGTGTAAAAGATATGCACCTCCATTACTGTTATCTGACAAATCAGGATGGACATTCTGATGACAAACAGAAGGATTGTCGTCGCACACAATCTGGATTCCAAATTCTTTTACCTTCCATTGTTTCATGCTTGTTATCCATATATTTACTTTATCCCCAGGTCCCATCAGCTGGTCTTCTATCTTCCAGTTACTTAACCATGTTACATCTTCATCTCCAACCCCACAGATTTTAAATGTCGGAGTATAAGACAGCATTAGATTCCTAGTCTCATTATTTACCACGACATAATCCCTAAATTTAGTACTTAATGGTTTATTGTAAGATTCAAAAACAACACAAATATTGAGGCCTCGGATCTTGATATTAGGAGGTGACGACGGAATCATAAAAGATAAATACGATCTTCCTCCACTCTTTTCAGCAATCCAATTAGGAATTACACTCCCGCGAAGAAATATGCTGCATATACCATATTCGTATAGTCCCTACACGATTCATTAAATTCACAATTGTAACCATTAATAATTGAATGAAATGCAGATAATATGCTTTGTGTGTGTGAGATGGAGAACCAGAGAGAGAAAAAGAGAAAGAGAGAGAGTACCTGAAGTGCTGGAACTTCACAGTAATATAAATTATCTGTTAAGAGATTTATCACTGCAGGTTGCTGAAGTATTACATTGGAATCCAAGTCAGCTAAGCCTAATTCCTTTACCATTTCTGAATCAACTGGTCCTAACTTAAATAATCCCTGGACCTCGACTAATTTTTTACAACCTTTTGCATAGAAAATTAGTCCAGAAGGATGGTTTGGTAGATTTGTTAATATTTCCAACGAGCTACAGTCGTCGAGAAGTAGAAGTCTTAAACTCATTGGAAGCTCTGGTAGGCTACAAATTGGATTTCTACTTAGAAACAACTCCCGCAACATGCACATATCAACTAGATTCTGTGGAATGCGATCACTAGAAAGATTACAATCAGAAAGATTCAAAGTTACTAAGCAGCCTGGTAAGGAAGTCAATGAGAAACGAAAGGATTCGAGGCTTGAGGAGGATGATTGATTTATTCCATCTGCAAGAAACACTCTCAAAGATTCCATCTTTCCAAGGTTAAGAGGGAACCATTCAAGTCTTGAGCAGCCAGAAACAATAAGTACAACAAGGCATTTCATCTGGAAAATTTTTATTGGAAGTTGCCTTAAATTTTTGCAGCCTTTAAGATTCAACAAAAGTAAGTTCTCCAGTTTCCCAATTGATTCGTGAAGCCTAACCAAATTTATGCAACCTTTAAGCATTAATTCTTCAAGATTAGGGAGCTGCGAGAAGTCTGGGGAATTGGCTAGGTCATGGCAATAACTAAGGTTGAGGATTTTCAATGAATTGAACATCTGTCATAAAACAAAATAAGAAATTAGTAGCCAACAATATTAATATTAATCCCAAAAAAACAAAAGGATGATAGCAAAAGCGTAAAAGTTGAATAAAAATTTGGTTCCCTTCCAAAATTGTTTAAAGTTAAACATTAGATGAGCAATAGTTTAGCTAAAAACATCTTTAAATTTTGAAGTCCTTTATATTAAAAAAAATATATACATCCCTTATACCTCATCCAATTCTTAAAAGTCATATACTAACTAGCAAGGGAGTTTGGTGCATCTAGGGGAATTAGACTAGTCGGATGATTAAGATTATAGATTTTCAATAACCACAACAATTGTTACCAGACGAAGGAAGATAAATTTTAGAGGCCATAGGTTAAAAGACAAACAAGGAAAAATAAGACCAGGGAAAAAAAAGAAAATAAGATGACATGTGTGTATGTGTGTGTGTGTGTGTGTATCCTTTTACAATTATATTAAACCTTGTAACTTGAGGATTAAAATTCAATTATTTCACAACAAAAAAGAAAAAAAATCAAAAATTCACCTTTAGTTAAGTGCATTACACTAATGTGAATATAAAGTTTGTTTTGTCAAACAATATTCCAATTAAAAAATATAAAATTTTAAAGCTTACTTAAATTAGGGTACCGAGTGTTGCGCCTTAAGATTACATTGAAAAGATAAATAAATTAATTTTGCTTGGAAGCTTGTTAGGATTATAGCTCCCTTTTATATTCCAAAAAATTGGCTTTCTCAATTTCCCTATTGATTCATGAACTTCATCCAAACGTATGCAATCCTTATAGATCAAATTTTGATGACTAAGGATTCTAGTGAAATTGAGGGTATTAATGAAACTATGGGACCAACTAGGATTGAAGAAGCAACCGTTGCAAAAATAAAGATAAAGACAACAATTTTTAGATTTTATATTTTAATCCTAAAAAAAAAAAGTAGAGAAATAGAAATAAAGAAAAATTTTGAATCATATATACCTTGATCTCCTTCCAAAGTTGCTTCAAACTGCTATAGCGAAGGTCAAGCATGACTAGCGACTCCACAGGAAAATCACTTGGTAGGGATTCTAGAGAGAATCCATGCCAACACAACCATCTTAATTCTTTAGGGAAGTCCTTGTACTTTCCTTTGATTTCTACATAATTAAGCTGTAGCAATGCTAGGTTGTGCATTCTTGCAAATGCATCACCTTTTAGCTCTTCATGACTTGAGTTTCTTACAGCCATGTTTATTGGGAACCAAGATAAAAGACCCAAACAAAGTCGTTTCCATGAATTGCCCTGGTCTACAAGTGATGAATTGTCACCAAGTTCTTCAAAGCGCTTCCTTTTTGTATCTTGAGCATGAAAGCTTTGATCAGAACACTTGTCTTCCTCCATTAAGTGCATGTCAAGGAGCAAGCCTTTAATTTTTTCTGTTCCCTGCAATAAGAGAAAACGTTTTGGATAAGAAAATAAAACAAATTTGATGCTTTAAAAAAATTATAGGTAAAGGAAAACATGTTTCTCACAATTTTGTCTTTCAGTACTTTAAAGGAATCCTCATGGCGCCACAATCTGCTGCGTTGTCCCAATTCATCGGGCGATTCTTGGCGAACAATTTCTCTTCCCATGTCTCGAAGCAATTGATGCATCGTCAATTTGTTGTCTTCATCAATAGTTAAGAGAGATCTATTAATGAGGATTTTCATTCCAGATACTGTGTGAATACCACACGCGTCTAGAATTTTAACCGTGAAATCTTTTCCCTTTCCAATAAAGAAACAAACAATATGAAGGAATAAATCCTTGACATTGTCATCTGGTAAATTGTCATAGCTTATTCTCAATGTTTTCAAGATTTCTGAGTCCTGAATAGTTTCCAATTTCTGTAAAGTACTTTTCCATTCTTCTTCAGAACTTTCACTAAGGGAGAAAGCCAAGGCTTCGAGAGCTAAAGGATTCCCTCCACAGTATTCTACAACCCTTTTTGAGTGGTTACTAAAACCTTCAACAGGATGATCTTGTCCAAATGCATGCCAACTAAAAAGCTCTAATGATTCATCATCATAAAGTCTATTCACCTCATGCAACTTATAATCTTCGTTGGCCTTTAACAGATCTTTATGCCTAGTGGTTAAGATAATTTTACTTCTCGGATGAAAATGATGACGTGACCCAATTGTTGCTCTAAGCTGCTCTCTTTTATCAACATAGTCAATAACAAGAAGAACCTTTTTGCAACCAATGGCATCTCCAATCCTAGTGATTCCTTCGTCAACACTACCTATTTTTTCTTTTTCCCTTCCTAAAATCTCTGAAAGAAGTTGCCTTTGTAATTTAATTAAACCTTTCCGATCTTTTGACCTTTCTCTAACATTTGCAAGAAAGCTACTAGCTTCAAATCTTTCATAATATAAATTATAAACATATTTGGCAATGGTTGTCTTCCCGATCCCACCTATCCCATGGATCACTAGTATGCCAGCACCATGAGAATCCTCTAACCAAGGAATAATGTTTTCTACTCGAGATTCCATTCCAACTACTTGTGGAGCAACATACAAGACTTTTCTGTTTACATTTTTTGCAATCTCTTTGACAATTTCTTGGATAAATTTCGACTCATTGCTCCTACAAGTTGGAAAGAAAAGCACAATAAAGCATGTCATGAATCAAAACAACATTAAATTGAAAAGAGCAACTAATTAAAAGACAGCCAAATAGGTGAAACATTGGAAATTACGTACCCACGATTAGCTAAGACCATCCCTGGTAGACCACCAATTTGTTTAAGTGCTGCCCTCCACCCTTCCAACTTGTTCCTCAAATGCTCCTTTATCTTTTCATCCATTTCCATCTCGATTTCCTCCTCGTGCCCACGAAATGCCTCTTCAAAACTTCCTTTTTGATTTCTAACGTGGGATGGATTGACATGGTAAAAGATGGGCAAAATCTTATGCCCTAAAGTTCTTTTGCGTTGGAGGATCATCACAAGCTCATCAAGGCACCATTTGGAAGAAGCATACTCTTTGGAAAATACAATTATCGAACTCTTTGCTTCTTTTAGTATTGCCTTCTCTAATTCTGAGTTAATATTTTCGCCCCTCTGAATGCCATCATCATCTTTAAATGTGCGAAATCCAGCACTAGACAGAGCTGTATGGAGGTGGGCTAGGAATGTATTCCGGATGTTTTCACCTCTAAAGCTCAAGAACACATCATAAATGAAAGAAGAAGAAGCCTCTTGAGCTCTAACAAGAGCCATCATCAAATCTTGGTAGACCACTATTTCTAAACCCACAAAACAGTGAAGCTAGCAACCCAACTCAAAATCAACACAAGAATAAATAAATATCAGTGATATATAGCCTACAGCAACATTTTAAAAAATAAATGTGCGTGTGCGTGTGCGTGTGTGTACCAACAGGCAAACCAGAAGATATCCAATTCGAATCCGTGCAAGATTTATTCTTTCTAGTAGAAAGATTACCTCTTTTGCTGCTGATGGAAGCTCTCTATAATTTGGATTAATGAGCACTTTCAATTTTGAAGATCAACAATAACAAAATAACTGATAAAAAGAAGAAGAAGAAATAAAAATCAAAAAGTAGAGAGACTGTAAGTAAAAAGTGAAAGACGAAGCTGCTTAACAAATTGTCTGAGCACGCACAAGAATTTACTAGAATTTACTAGCTTTGCAGAAAAGTCTTTGTCTAACAGTTGAATGGATGCGATGACAATAAATAAAACCCAATAGTTATATAATTATTAAGGCCTCTTTGTTTGCTACTTTGCTTTATTCTATTGCGTTATTTTTGTTCAAAATTAATTAGTTAGAAAACAATTAAAATTAAAAAGTGTATAAAGGAGTTAAAATTTTGAAAAATCAAATCAAACTCAATTTTTTAAAGTTTTGTTTAATTTTATTAAAATTTGGATTATAAATACTACAAATCCAATCAATTTTGTCCGATTCTAAAAAAATATATTTTGTTTAGTGAATTGGTGGGGAAAGGCCGATAGACAAGGACTAGCAAGAGAGGGGAAGACCAGTGGAGGGGGAAAAAAGCATTTTCCTTTTTTTATTACTAAATTTGAGGAGAAATAAAAGATAAATTTTTAGTGATTTTTTATGCAAAATCGTACTTAAAAAATTATTAAACAACCAAAAGTTACAAATGTATAGAAACCATCAATTAAAAGTTGCTAAAAATTGTTAAAATTTTAATAACTTTAGTTTAGACAAAGCAAAACACAACTTTTGTGGACATTGACACAAAGATGAGCTGACTTAGTAAATTTAAAAAATTGCAGGACATTGACAAAACACCCAAGAACCTGTAAAAAATATGTAATTTTTATATGTCTTAGATATTAATATTTAAAATATTTTAAATTCAGTTGGGTGCGGAATGTTTAAAATATCAAGACTAGATAAAAACAACAAATATTCAAAGGGTGCGGCATGAACCGTGGGTGGGAGCATGACCTAAACTAAAAATTTGAGACTTGAGATAGAATATTTGATAAGACTAATATAAAAAAGTAAAAATTAGATAAATGATTAAAAAAAAACCCTATCTAGATAAGACCTATCCAAAAAAAAAAAAAAAATCATAAATAACAAAAGAGAGATATATATATATATATATATATATAAAGGATAAAAAAATAAATGGTAAAAAAAAGGCCTACCTAAAAAAAGATGGTAAGGTTGTCTAAAAGAAGATATAGAGTTGGATAAATGATTGAAAAAAAAAAAAGAAAAGGGCCAAAGTTGGATAAACAAAGAAGATAAGCATTCAATATTTTAATGAAAATGTCTGTTGAAATCTCCAAATAAATGTGTTGAAATCTAACTATAGAGTGGGACAGGTAAGTACAAATTAAGGTAGTGGAGTCAAAAGAGAATTTTAATGAAGACAATATTAGAAAATATATACAACTATTTTTTTTTTTCAAAAATTTGAGTGGGAGAATTGCCCCTGTTCTATCATAATTATCATCGCTTCTGAGCATGAACTACCAAATAATATGCAGATTACTCACCTTTTTATAATTTTCAACTCTTTCACTATCTTTCAAAAGCATGTTAAGAAATTCTTAATTTATGATTAGTTAAAACGACAAAATTTGTTTAGTTGTTTGTTTCTATTTTTTTCTGTTATTAGAAGTGACAATTTTTCAAATCATCCCGAGAAAAATATATAATTTTTGAAAGACTTTATTTTATAAGCTCATTACCGACCGTGAGAGCTTTTGGATAATTAAAGAATTGATAATTAGGTCCACAGTTTCTATTTATTTGTTAACATTACGTTTAGAACATGAGTTCGTGATATTTGTAAATCAATGTTTTGTTTAGAACAGAAATTTGTGAAACAAAAATAAGAAAAAATACAAGAACAGAAAATAAGTTGAACATGTATATTTTATTTTTTTTTTTCGGTTGAGCTACAAAATTGATAACAAAATAAATTGGTATTTGCAAAAAAAAAAAAAAAAAGAGAAAAAAAGTTAATTTTTACTTAATTATGCATGAAAACTAAAGCGAATGAGTAATTTTATTTTTTTTTTTATTTAATCTTCCCATAAATTCAAATTTTATAGTTTAAAATTTCTGTTTATAATAGACTATACTATCAACAATCATAATTTCATAATTACAGATAGAGTTTCTCCAGCTACATTTGTAAGTAGAGGTGAATATGAGCTGAGATAGCCTTGGACTGAATTTAATAATATTTTAATAACTATTAGGCCGAGCCTAAAGTAATTTGAGTCTGGATTTTGATTACCAAGCCTTCCCATTTAGTTTTTAAATTATGTTGTTTGTTAAAAATAATATAAAAATTTATAAAAATAAATAATTTAACCCTAAAATATTTATTTTTATAAGAAAATATAAATAAAATTATATACAAATACATAAAAAATAAATAATAAATATTTTGTAATTAAATCGGCCTGAGCTCGAATCAAATTTTACAATCCCAAACGAGTTCAAAATTTTATCCCAACCCCACCAAAAAAAAAAAAAAAAAAAAAAAAATGCCCGTTCGGGCATGGAAATTTGGGAATTCGGGCTTCGAGCCCATGGCTACCCCTCTTAATGATGACAATTAAATTGCATCTTTCTTTACCCAAGGCTTGTTCAATAAACACCAAAAATTAATTTTTTTTCTAATTTTTTCTTAACTAAAAGTTGCCAAAGCACGCTTAAAAGAAGTGCCTTTTACAAATTAATAATTCTTCTAAGAAAAGTCAATTTTTATCCAACTATGCTTCTGCGCCAAAAGTTGAAAGTTATTATTATTATTATTTTTATAATTTTTAGTGCTACCACGTGTTACTTTTGAAAAAAATTATGTTTAGTAAAAATTTATTAAAGTAAGAAAAAAATTAAATAATTAAAAAAAGTTAATAAAAATTAATAATTAATAAAAAGTTGTTAAAATTTTGTAGTAGCCAAACGAACTTATCTTTCATATCCACGTTAAAATATTCTTAATTTATGATTTTAAAAGACAATTTTTGAACAAGATCATGGACAAGGACGAAGAAAATACTTAGTTGAAATTCGAAAAACATGCCAACCAAATATGAATCAATTGATTTGGGTTAAACAACAACTGTCTCAATTACATGAACAAAAATACCAAACTTTATTTGATATAAACCTTGGTGCATGGTCTAATGCAGTCATATCATAAATCTATCCAAATAGTGATTAAAATACTAGGTGATTAATCACTGAAAAAGAAAATTGAAGAATATATAAAGGAAAAAAAAAAAAAACTCAATAGCTTCAGAGAGACAGAGATAGAAAACCTAAATTGTGAGGCGAAAAAATATGCAGGAGGAATGCAAAGCTGATAAACAATTTAGAAAATAAAGCACAAGTAATGATAATATAAACATATATGTGTGAGTTTTATGTAGTTTAAAGTTGATCACCTAATTTACCTGTTCAATTTGCCAGTGATCGGTGGCTTGAATGAGGATTGATCACCACGATGGGGATGTGAGAGAGAGAGAGAGAGAGAGAGTGTGTGAAGGAAGGGGGAGAAGAGTAAAGTGGGTTTACATGGAAGAATCTGGCAGGAAAGTAAAATGGGAACGCGCGAAGCAGAGTCAGGTCTTCTTCCGAGTCTTCAGGTCTTCTTCCGAGTCTTCCGGTTTTCATGGAAGAAATTTTTTAAGAATTTTTGACTCCTTCACCCTATTTCAAACCCACATTAAGAATTCTTAATTTATGACTATTAAGTGAGATTCTTTTTTTTTTTTTTTTTGGATTAGTTATTGAGTGACAATTTTTGGAAGACTTTAATTCATAAGTTTGCCAACCATGCGAGTTTTTGATTAACTAAAAGAATTAATAATTGAGCTCACAGTTTCTGTTTATATACTAATATTTTTACATTAGAAATATGAATTGGTGATTTTTATACATTAATGTTATGTTTAGAATATGAATTCATGAAAAAAAAATAGAAATATATATATATATATATATAATTAAACAAAATAAGGTGAAAATGTCTATTTCATTTTTTTTATTGAGTTACAAAATTGATAGACAAATATAAATACATATTTGTACCAAAAAAAAAAAGAAATTAATTTTGAAATTGTACATTGATTTTGAAATTGCCCAGATTTATTCTTTCATCAACACATGCACAAATTTATATTTACACATGATTGAAAATTTTTTTTAGTAAACTTGCCTCTATTTCATACATATAGAACATCTTTCTTTCTTAGTTTCTTTTTTTTTTTTCTTTTTTTTTTCCTGAATTTTAATACCACTCGGGTTAAAAAAATTTGTCTAACAATTAATTTCCTAAAGAGGACCATCCGTTTAGATCAAAAATTTTAATTGAATTAGAAGGATGACAAATGTCGATTGGATGATAGTATATTTTTATAATTTTTTTATAATTCGAAAGTTGAGTTTATAGTCTATTCAAACTATAATAAAAATATGGTAACTTTTTTTTTTTTTTTTTTTTTGCAACACCAACCAAAAGGAAAAAAAAAAAAAAAAAAAAACAAAGAGAGAGAGAGAGAGAGAGAGACACTTGAGGGAATTACCTGCTGTCAGCTTAATTTAATTTGCAAACCATTCCACTAAAATCTGCAACTTGTATGAGAGCATCCTTCCATCTTTCCGATTGGATAACATCTGTTCTCTGCCTTCTCACATCCCCACATTGAACGACCAACCAAAATCTTTATACCTATGTGTAGTCAATTACACTTGTAAGCTTTGGGTCTGCCAAGAAAGTCTAAACAATGGCCCCTCACATACGCATTACCCTTTCAATAGGTCAGTCGGTCAAGTCTAAACAAGTTACCCTTTCAATGGGTCACTCGGTCAAGTCACATACGCCTAAGGCGCCAGTTTAGAAAAAAAAAAAAAAAAAAAGATAAATTGAGATAAAATATAATTTTGAGTTAATTTTGGTGCTATTTTTTTTTTTCTGAAAAGTAATAAATCGTGGAAATAATTTTTTAAATCTGCTCCTATGAATTTAAAAAAATTCACAAAAAATAACAACAATGGTATTCGTTTGAAAGATTTCGACACGAAGAATACAATTGTATAAAAAATTTACACATTCGGTTAACTTACTTCCAGATTTTTTATTTTTTTAGCAAAATATTAGAATTTTTTAAAATTAGTGATGACAGAAAAATTAGAGATAAAAGAGTTGTTGGAAATTTATATATAATTTTTAGAGTTTTTTTTTATGCCAAACTAACGTGCAACGGAAGATAATGGAAACACCAAATAAAAATTATAAAAGCTAATATAAAATGGGATAAAATACAAAAAAAAAAAATTAAATTTTAGTTATTCTAAAATTTTAACTATTGATTTAATAGAATGGATTAAATGTTAGTAACATTTTAAAATAAGCGAAATAAGTATAATTTTTAAATGTTAAGAGTGTAAATGTAATTATTTAAATATTAAAGACAAATAAATATAATTTATCTTACAGTAATTAATAAAAAGAAAAAGAAGATAAAAGTGTTAAAAAAAAAAAAAACGCAAACAAGTGTACCTGTAAAAAGTGATAGACAAAGCTGCCTAGTAAGTTGTCTGAGTATGCCAAAAAAAAAAAAAAAAAAAAATAATAATAATAATAAATTTATTGACTTTGGAAAAAGGTATTTGTCTAACAGCTGTATGAACGTGATGGCAATAAACAAAACCCAATAATTATAGTGGGGTGTTTGGTTATGTAAAATTAATTAAAATTTATTAATTTTTATTAAATTTTTTTATTTTTTTTTCAATCAAATTTTACTACACATCACTTTTACATTAAATTTTTATACTTCTCTATTATACTTTTTATCTAAATTTTTACTAACCAAACATTCCCATTACTGTTAGGGCCCCCTCCGCTTTGGAGAAAAGTATTTGCCTACCAAGTGCGAGGAAGACCAGAAAATCCTATGCGAAAGCAATAAATAAAAACCCCCCCAATAATTATATTATTGTTCAAAAATTCAATGCATGTGTCGGGCCCAGTTTGCTTTATTCTTTTGCGTTATTTTTGTTCAAAATTAGTGAGAAAACAATAAAAATTAAAAAGTGCATAAAAGAATTAACATTTTGAAAAATCGAATGAACTCGATTTTTAAAAATTATTTTTGTTTAATTGTACTAAAAAATTGATTATAAATATTACTAATCCAATCATTTTTGTCCGAGAAAAAAAACATAAGTTATCTTTGGAACTCTAAAAAAGTTCAAACAATTAAAAATTAGTATAAAAATGATATATGACAAATTTGATTGAAGGCAATTAACAACTTTTAAAATTTTTTAAAATTAAAAAAAAAATTATAACTTCAAATAGAGCCTATATTTTGTTTAGTGAACTAATAGTGAAAAGTTCATAGACAAGTGTTAGCAATAGAGGGAAGACCAAAGGGAAAAAAAAAAAAAAAAAGAAAAAAAAACATCTTCCTATTTTATTGGAGAAATAAAAGATAATGTAATTTATTATTTTTCCACTTCCTCTTTTATAAGTTCTCACAATTTTCTCTCTCTTATTTTCCCCTTTTTTTTTTCCTTCGAAATTTAATAAAATTTATAATTTTCATGCTTTAAACAAATTAAGCTTTGGGTTATACAATTCGTAAAAGAAGTGACAGCAAGGGCAAGAACGAAAGCAGGGGATTGTCAACTTACGAAAACTTCAAAAGTCTCATTAACAATATTTAAGTATATATTTATAAATATATTATGCGCAAAATATGTCTTTAAGTTTTTTTTTTTCATATGTCATTTTGAATGCGACGCGACTCTATTATTATATATATAAATTTTGTAACATAGTTACATATTTAGTTATTATATTTATCAAAAGAATTAACTTCAAATTATTTGTAATGATTCAATATATTGTAATTATTATAATATTACATGTGTATATCAAATAGTTAATAATTGATAAAAAAAAATTCATTTCCTATTCTAGAACTTGACCAAATGAATTCAAAGATTTGACTAAAATTCATACTGAATTGACAAATATGAGAATTTAAACGTAATTCTCGCTCATAGGTGGAGGATTATATAGGTTTAGTTTGTTGAACAACGTATACTTTAAGTTTTATTTATTGAAAACATGTCACATCCATGAGCTTCGGAACACAAAGGAAGCCGTTTGATTGGCAAAAAAAAAAATGATAAGTTTTAGTAATTTTCAAAAGTTATTGGTTGGGCAACTTTTAAATTTTAATAATTTATAGTGAATTTTTTGCACAAAATCGTCTTAAAAAATCATCAAACAATCAAAAGTTGCAAACCCATAAAAACTTTCAATTAAAAATTGTTAAAAATTATTAAAATTTTAATAACTTACGTTTAAACAAAGTAAAATACAATTTAAGAAAAATGAATATCGACACAACACGATATAGATGAGCTGACTCAGTAATTTTAAAAAATTTCAAGACAAGACATTACACTCCAAAGACTAGTAAAAAAATATATAATTTTTATATGCTTTAGATATTAATAATTAATTTTTTTTAAATACTCAGGATATCCAAGTCAATTTATTAGACTTAAGTTAATTCTTAGGATCTGGAATTAATGAAATATCCAAGAAGCAGGCATGAACTGCCAAGCTATACGCATATCACCCTACCTTTTTATAATTCTAACTCTTTCACAATCTTTTAGACCCACGTCAAGAAATTCTTAATTTATAATTATTAAAAATCATTTTTTTTTAGTCATTAAAAGTGAATTTTTGAATCATCCGAGAAAGTAAATAATTTTTGGAAGGCTTTATTTCATAAGTCCACCGACCATGGGCGTTCTTGAATTAATTAAAGAATTGATAATTAGGCTCACAATTTCTATTTATATATTAATTCTATGTTTGGAACATGTATTCGTGATATTTATATATTAATGCTATGCTTAGAATACGAATTCGTGGAAAAAAAAAAGAAAAATTATAAGAAAACAAAATAAGATGAAAATGTCTTTTTTTTTTTTTTGGTTGAATTACAAAATTGATAACAAAAATAAATACATATTTGTACAAAAAAAAAAAGGAAATTAATTTTAAAATTGTACATTGATTTTAAAATTGCCCAAATTTATTTTTTCATCAACACATGCACAAATCTATAGTTACACGATTGAAATTTTTTAGTAAACTTGCCTATTTTTCATACATGTGGGATATCTTTCTTTCTTTCTTTTTTTTTTTTTTAATTTTAATACCACTCAGGTTAAAAAAGTTTGTCAGCAATTAATTTCCTAAAAGAACCATACATTTAGATCAAAAATTTTAATTGAATTAAAAGGACGATAAATGTGATTGGGCAACAGTATACATCTATAGTTTTTATAATTCGAAAGATGAGTTCATAGCTAGTCTGTTCAAACCATAATAGAAACACAATAACATCTTTTTTTAAGTATATAAGATCTTAACAACCAAAAAAAAAATTGAACTTGAAGGAATTACCTGTCAGCTTAATTTTGCAAACCATTCCACCAAAATCTGCAACTTCTATGAGAGCTGCCTTCCATCTTTCCACCTTCTCCCTCCATTTATTTTTTTTTCTTCCATTTCCTCTTCTGCTTGAGGCATACCTCATTACTTACAAATGCTTCAGCAAAACTCCCACCTAATTCTTAACTTGGGGGAGTTCCACATCATCAAAAGACAGGAAAAATAATGTCAAGAAGTTTTTTCTGCAGGCAAGGATTTTAACAAGTTCGTCAAGACACTAACTTGAAGAAGCATAACGCATGCCCTTTCAACAAAATAATTATTGAAGCATTGTTTTCTTGATGTTATGGTAACGTAAGATAAATGGTAACTGTGAATATAGTAGGAAGATGTTGTGATTGATTGTAATTGCAATTATTATCTAATGTACAGGTCTCTATGCATAGTAATGGATGCAATGACAATCTAAACAGTGTCAAGCTATTCTGTTCAATTTCATACTGCAGCCAGGAGAGAGAGAGAGAGAGGGGGGGGAACTATTAGCTTAATTCTTGCCATGGAATCCACCGCTGAAATGCTACAAATACAGATGAAGAACAAGCTGGAACAGCAGTTGAGAACCCAGCTAGAGTTTTGCCCCTCAATATCATCATCCCTAAAATTGTTTCCAGCACATGTCGAAGTGCAATGTTTGCAAGCAGCTTGATGACTGATAGGTCACCACCAATCCCAAGTAACTCTCCAATGGGTTCAAACAAACAATTGACTGGAAAAAAGTATTGAAAGCCCACCAGTGGAATCTTTGGAAGCGTCACCAAACATTGTGTGAGAATAAAAACATATTACTGAGCGCAGGCCTTCCAATACCGGATTTAGCCATTCTTAATTTGGTATGAGTTGTAATAGATATGTGTGTGTGTGTATATATATCACCATGTTATACGATTTTGAATTCATTGAGACAAAACAACATAAACCCTGACTGCATCCACAATTTAAGTAAAGTAAAAAAATATCTCGATAAACAAATTAATTACCAAATAATGCAAATACCACATAAAATTTGAAATAGAAAGAAGAAGAATCAACAAGAGCAAACAGTGGGTTCTGAAATTACCACCTTACCGCTTTTTCATCGAACCCCAGTATTCTGCTCGTTGGAACCACAAAAAGAGTCTTCTTTAGTCCATCTCATGGCTTGCTCTCCTCTTACAATGCCTCACTCAACCCCCACAATAAGAAGATTTGGATACACTTTTGGGTCCAATTTTACAATAATCTCAATTAATATGGGATTAATTAGGGTTGGGAGTTCACTACTCTACCACAGTCTAAGCAGCAGGACGTCACAGATGATAGCATTTTCTATGAAGAAAGAAGCAATGTTTTCCCCGTGATTCGAGAAACAAGATCCCTTTTGACTGTTTTTTTTTTCCCATTACTGTTGAATACTGCCGAGTTTTTTTTTTTTTTTTTTTTTTTCATTTTTTGACTTTTTTATTTAATAATTACTTTCATACAAAAATACTTTTAAATAAAAAAAAAATCATCACCTGAGTTCTCATATTTTGAAGTACTTTTTGTTATGGATAAATTACACTTAGATGTCCTAAACATAAGACTAATTACATCTAGATTCCCTAAACATTTGAACTTTACACCTAGACCCCTTATTTTCAAATGTTTATAACACTTAATCCTTCCGTTAGTTCTCTCCGTTTACTACATTGTAAAATGACAAAAATGACCTTACTCATTAGCAACACTCAGGAGGTCTACGTGTAATTAACCTAATGTTCAGGGGTCTAGGTGTAATTTATTCTTATTAAAATAGTTTCTTTCATTGAAATATTTTATTAATTAATTTAATAAAATATATTTAAATTAATTAATTTAATGTTATAAATATTTATTTTTAATAATAATTAGTTTTAGTAAAATGTATCATTATAACTTAATTTAATAATAAATTATTATTAGATTTAATAAAAATAATATAATTTAATGAAATATTTTAATAAAATAAACCATTTTAATAAAAATAAATTACACCTAGACTCTCTGAACATTAAGTTAATTACACGCAAACCTCCTAAGTGTTGCTAACGGACAGAGGCATTTTTATCATTTTACTATGTAATTAACGGCAGTTAACGGAGAAAACTAACAGAAGGATCTAAATATTACAAATATTTAGGAATAAGAGATCTAGGTATAAGGTTTAAATGTTGTGGGGATATAGGTATAATTAGTCTAATGTTCAGGAAGTTTATGTATAATTTACTCTAAATTTTTTATAAATATAAATAACATACCAAGAAATTTTCAAAAATTCAGAAAAAATCAAAAAGTAAAATACTTGCTTCTCTAACTATTGTCAAATGGAGGCACAAAGAGAATTTGTTTGGCAAATTTTTGATAATTTTTATCAATTTTTATTAATTGTTTAACCTTTGTCAATTTAATTTTTACTAAATTTTATAAACTTACTAATTTTTATCAATTTTTACCAACTTCTACTAATTTTTGTCAACCTTTTCTAAAAGTTAGCAAACAAAATAAAACAAAATAAATCTTCAAAAACCTCTATAAATTATTAAAATTCTCTATTATACATTTACACATTCTTACCTTTATTAATTTCAAAAAATTTTAATATTTCGCTAAAAAAAAAATTCGGAAGGAGATTAATCAAATGCGTAAATTTTTTTTTATAATCATATTTTTTGAGTCGAAAACTTTCAAATGAGTACTATTATTGTTATTTTATACGAATTTTTGGAAATCGTGGAAACGAATTTGGAAAACCGTTCACGCGATTTTGGTGCTGTACATCTCCAAAGCAGAACATTAAGTGTTGATTTTTTAAATTCGTGAAAACGGTTCTAGGGCAACTGTTCCAACGGTATGCTACTATTCATCTAAAAAAATACGGTTTAAAAAGAAAATACCAAACGCAAAAATTAACTAAAAATCACATTTTATCTCAATTTATCTTATTTTTTCTTTTTTTACTACTCTAAATGCTACCCAAATGCCAAAAAAATAAAAAAATTAATAGTTTTTTTTGAAAGTTAAGGTGACATTTGGTTTACTTTTCTGTTTTTTATTTTTATTTTATATTTTAAAAATCTTAAAATAAAGAAACAGAAGATGCTCTATTTTCATTATTTTAAGATTTTCTTTGTTTTAGATTAAGAACACTCAAAACGATTTTTTGTCATTTTTATTTTATGTGTAAACCTATTTTTTATTTTTTAAAACAAATTTCAAAACACAAGTGACAAAATGCGTTTTAAACTGTTTTCCTTATTTTTAAAAGTATAAAATAAAAAATAGAAAATAAAAAAAAATAAAAACAAAAATAGAAAAATAAACCAAATTAGCCGTAAGTCTTCCATACCATAGTACAAAACTAACATATCTCCAAGTCTCAAAAAAACAAAGACACCTCAAAAAGATTAAAAAATTTTCAGAAACCAATTTTTAGAAACTAATTGTTAGATTAAAAAATTTATTTTAATGCATTAAAAATTTAAATTTTAAATATATAAACTTTTTGTTATAATTTTTACACAAGATGCAATTAAAGTTCTCAAATATTTTCTATATTTAGAATTGTAAGTTTTCAATAATGAAATTCTCAAACTATAAATTTATTTTCTTTTGTTTCAGCCCAAAAATTTATTTTTGGGCAGATCAAAATTATCAGCACGTGAATTACAAAACAATAGCCTGCCACCTCTCATAAAATATATTTGAATGTTTTGGGTCCCAAACAAGACGCTAGGTGGGAGCAGTCATTTTGCAAAGGTGAAAGGAATAATTATTCCATGTTATTGGAGCACCACGCTCCTCCGCATCGAGTCACCCTACCACTGTGGCCCGTTCGGTACTTAAAATAGAGAGAGAGAGAGAGAGAGAGAGATTTTTAGTAACTTTACTTTTTTTCTTTTTCGACATTTGATAACACCTAAAAAGTTTAGACATTTTTAAACAAATCACCAAAAGTCTCTAAAATTTTGAAATTTTTTCTAACGTTTTATCAAAACAACAAAAAAATACAAAAAATTGTAAAAAAATTTAAATTTTTATCAAATACATAAAAAATTACACCTAATAACTTTTATCAAAAAATTACTAAAAGTTCCTAAAAAATTTACTTCCAAATGGGCCCTAAAATTAAAATAAAAAGTCGAAGCATGTTTGGAGTAAAAAAAAAAAAAAATACTATATTCAGAAAATAAGAAGGCCGACATAAAAAATTATGTTAATTAGTGACATTGAAGTGGAGAGCCGTCCAAAAAGAAAATGCTAAAATAACTAAAATTTTAAGTATTTTTCTATTTTACCCCCTCTTTCTCACATTTTCATTAATTTTCTTTACAAAAAAATTCTTAAAAATATGAAAAAAAAATAAAATTTTTTAGAACTTTTGCAAGTAAAACTAATAAAATGTGAGAAAGAGATTGAAAAAATTAAGAAAAAAAGCTACCTAAAATTTTGATTAATTTGATATTTTATATTAAATTTTAATAATTGATTTTATAAAAAAAGGATAAATGTTAACAACATTTCAAAATAAGGAAAACTAACGTAACTTTTAAATATTGTGTGTGTTAAGTACAATTATCTAAATATTAAAAAAAATAAATATAATTTACCTATTAAATTATACTATTAGCAAAAATGAGCAAAAAAGTAAAAATATAAATAAAAAAAGCACATCTAATAGACAAATCTAAATACATCTATTCTATAGGCATCCCAAACTTTCAAATTAAAGATTTGTTAATCACAAGATCATCTCATCAACTATGACATAAAAGTTATAAAAATTAATATAACTTTATAAAAGTTATATGCTCGTTACTTGTAGTGTAAAGATTTTTAAAAGTTTAAAGTACTCCAAACACACCAAGTATTACTTCACATTTCTCAGCTAAAAATTTTACGTATCAAACTCTTTAAATTATCAATTTGTAACGTGTTGCTTCTCAATATCATCATCCCCAATTTCTGCTCGTTGGAACCACAAGAGGAGTCTTCTTAATTTGGTCCATCTCACGGCTTGCCTCTCCTCTTACAATGCCTCACTCATCCCCCCATAATAAGAAGATTTGGATACACTTTTCTGTCCAGCTTTACAATAATTTCAATCAATATGGTGTTTAATTTGGGTTGGAAGTTCACTTCTCTACCAGAGTCTAAGCAGCAGGATGTCGTCATAGATAGCATTTTGTATGAAGAAAAAAGCAATATTTTCCGGGTGTTTCGAGAAACAAGATCCCTTTTGACAGTTTTTTTTTATTACGCCCAGCTTTTTTTTTTTTTTTTGACATTTTTTATTTAAAAATTATATTCATATAAAAATATTTCTCAATAAAAAAAATTAAAATTTTTTCACCTGAGTTCTCATATTTTGAAGTACCTTTTCTATGATTTTTTATAAATAAGAATAACATACCTAAAATTTTTCAAAAAATCAAAAAATAAAATACTTGCTTTCCCTAACTATTGTCAGATAGAGGGTATAGAGAGCACTTGATTGGTGAATTTTTGTCAATTTTTATTAATTTTTTGTTAATTTAATTTTTACTAATTTTTATCAATTTTTGTCAAATTCTACTAACTTTTATTAACTTTCGCTAAAAGTTGGCGTGTCATCCATTTTCTCAAAATTTTTAGCAATGACCAAATAAACACCAAAAAATAAAAAAGTTACTTTTTTTTTTTTTAAATTGATCTTTCGAACACTCACAATACAAAACCAACAAATCTCTAAGTCTCAAACAAACAACAACAACCACAGAAAGATTAAGTTAAAAAAAATTTAGAAAATAATTTTTAGCTTAAAAAATCTATTATAATGAATTTAAAATTAAAAATTGTAAATATATATACTCTTTCCTTATAGGGGCAATCGAGGTGTAATTAATTTTTGCACAAGGTATAATTGAAGTTTTCAAAAATTTTATATATTTAAAATTACAAGTTTTCAATAATGGAATTCTCAAACTAAAAAATAATTTTCTTTTATTTCATCCCACAATTTTATTTTTTGAGAGATCAAAATTATCAGCATGTGAATTATAAAACAATAACCAGCCATCTCCCATAAAATATTTTGGAATGTTTTATTGGGTCCCAAACTGGAGGATAGGTGGGATCAGTCCTGTTGCAAAGTGAAAGGAATAATCATTCCAAATTATTGGAGCACTATGCTCCTCCGCGTCCAGTCACAGTGTCACTCTGGCCCGTTTGAAACCCTAAAAAAGAGAAATTTTTTTTTGTAACTTTACATTTTTTAATTTTGATAACACCATAAAAATTATTAAAAATTTCATCAAATTTTTTAACAAACTAAAAATTCCTAAAATTTTCTCTAATTTTTCTACCAAACAACAAAAAATTTGTAACTTTACATTTTTTTTATAACACCTTAAAAATTATTAAAAATTTCTCCAAATTTTTTAAAACTAAAAATTCTTAGAAATTCCTAAAATTTTATCCAACTTTTTACTAAACCACAAAAAATTACTTAAAATTGTTAAAATTTTCCCAACTATGTAAAGAGTTACACGAGGTAACTTTTAAATAATAACAGTTTCTAAAAATTTCAATTTCCAACAACCTGAAATTAAAATAAAGAGTCAAATTGTGATTGGAGTTAAAAAAAAAAAAAGTCTGCTACATTCCGAAAATGGGAAAACTGGCATAAAAAATTATGTCAACTCAATGACATTAAAGTCCGAGTCCCAATGGTCCATGACCAGTTGCATTGACACTTTTTAAATACAAAAAAAAAAAAAAACATCAACACAACTTAATCGTTAAATTTTAATCCAATAGCCCTAACCTTACCCCCTCTCACCCAAGACCCTAGTCGATGGCCAATTGCATTCACACTTTTTAAATACAAAAAAAAAACATGAATACATTTAAATAATTAAATTTTAATCCAACAGTCCCGACCCCATGCCCCCCTCAAAGGACCCCAACAGTCCGTACCTGGTTGCATTCACACTTTTTAAATACAAAAAAACATGAATACATCTAAATTGTTAAATTTTAATTCAACCTTCCCGATCTCATAACCCCTTGACCCAATAATCCATGGCCAATTACATTCACACTTTTTAAATACCAAAAAAAAAAAAATATAAATATATTTGAATTGTTAAATTTAATCCAACGATCTTAGCCTCTTCTCCCCCACCTAATAGTTCATGGCGAGTTACATTCACACTTTTTGAATAAAAAAATATAAATATATTTAAATCGTTAAATTTTAATTCAACGATTCTAAACTCGTACCCTTACCCCCAAGAAAAACAAAATCCCTAAATTAGAGCCGCTAGTATACAAATTTACTATCAGAGTTGAACAGGAACACTGCACGTCTAGGGTGCAGCCTCAGATTTCCTAATCCCACGCTAGTAGGACCGATATTAGTCAATAAAAAGACAAAACCTACAAACAAATTTCACATGGTCTGGGTGATACAGGGCTAGTTGTATATATAACAGATCAGAAAAGGATTGTCCCAAAATGCAAAAAAGGTAGACACAATAGAAATAACATAGACACCGTCCATAAAAACATACACACCAAACATGGCACAAATATTCAGAACTTCGTTACAAGTCCCACGTTCAAATAAATTGCGACATGAAGTTCGTCTCAAGTGAGAGCCTTATTAGACACTGATTGACCAACAGTAAAAGGCGGGATTCATGGTCAAGGGTTCACTCCTCTTCCACTGTGCATTCACCTACAAAAACAGGCATTTGTCAGCAAAATCAACTGCGAGAAAATAAATAAATATGGTTTTTAAAGGGCGAAAAATGAAAAAGAAAAAAGATGGGGAAATGGGAAGGGAGGGGGCTTATTAACTTTTACTTACATAGCTTACCCATCTTTGAGTTCACATGAATAAGCCATTAAGCCTGATCTGGTTACCAAGATAGCAAAGAAACTAACAAACTGGTAATTAATGTAATTGAACAAGTAATGAATGAATTAGCCAGAGTATCATCCAAAGTTATTACTCCTCCATTGAATCACCAGACCATGTGCTGGTCATTAACTAAGGAGGTTTAGGCTATACTTAAAAATCCAGACCCAAGCAACACACAACAATAACTAGATCTATGCACCGGAGTCAATGTCATAAAACAAAGGGATAAAGAGCTGTAGATGGCTGAACAAGCAAACATGATACCCGGCCACATCTGCAAATTCTGGTTACCGCTGTTTTTAGCGGCATCTTAGCATAGACAAAATATTATAATCAAATAAATCATGATAATAATTATTATCTTAATAATAATTAATTTTAATAAAATAGATATCATTAAATATAAATTTAAATAAAAAATATTAATTATGAAAATTAATATTTCAATAGTAATTAATTTTACTAATGAGTTATTATATATTTGTTAGAATTATTTTTACTTTGATAAAATAATTTAATAAAACAAATAATTTTAGTTTATTTAAACAAATTATTAATTTTGACAAATTATATTAATATAATACATAATCTAATAAGTCATTATTTATGAGAAATAATTTTTGTTTAATAAAATATTTTAATAAAATAAATTATTTTAATAAGTAATTATTATTTATTAAACATTAATTTTAAATTGAGAAAATAAATAATTTTAGTCATAAATTAATTTTTTAATAATATTAATTTAATAAGTAAAATACATTATTTTAATAATAAGTTTTTATTTATTAAATATTATTTTGATAAAATAATTTCATAATTAGTTAATTTTAGTTCAATTAAATAAATTATTATTTTGTAATATTTATTATAATTATATGAGAGCATGTTGACTAGGATTTTACAAAGTGTAAAGAAATATTTAATGAAGTAATGAGAATAGGTAAAATTTTTCCATTACGCCCGTTACCCACCTCCCTCAAGTAACAATTTACCCTTATATAGGGATTATCGACTTTCAGGCTAATTGTTACCTCTTATTTAAATTATGAAATGAAGGATAAAAATTGCCTCAACAAAATTTAACAAACATACCCTTAAAACCAATGCTTCGTAAGACTTGAATAGATTATAAGCAACTTAATTACACTACTCTTTATGCAAATTATAAGTTTTCAATTAAGTAAAATTGATGAACAAACAAGGGGGCATTTGAGGTACAATTTTTAATAATTTTTGGTATTTTTTAACAAAATGTACTAGTCGTAATTTTTGGTGTATTTAGTAAAATAAGTAGTAATTTTTAGTAACTTTTGTATTTGATAAACTTTTTAGTAATTTTTAGCAACTTTTGATAATTTTTAATAACTTTTATCAAGTTTTGGTAACTTTTGAATTGAGAAGTTAGTGCAGCAAAGTAGAAAAATGACAAAAGTTGGTAATTTTTTATTAAAAACTTTGCTACCAAACACCCCTTAACTATTGTTTTGTGTGTGTGTGTGTGTGTGTGTGTGTGTTGGGGGAGGCCTATTTATGACTTTGTGGGGCTAAAATCACTCCCCTTGAAGGAGAAAGGAAAAAAAAAAAAAAATAGACGAATAACAAAATCGTTTGATGGATGAAATAAGCCATTTAATTTTTTTGAAGAAAAGTTAATTAAGGTTGATGATTAAAAAATGAAAATGGATACCAGGAAACATTTTAGGACTACAGATAAAAAATAAAATAATAATAAGAAAAAAATTTTGCTCCAAATCCGTTGAAGATGTATCCCACGTCGGAAAACTAGAGGAAAATAAAGGAGTATATATACAACTCATCATCCGCAGTCAACGGCTAGAACAAGGAAGTCATACGACGGTTACATTAATGTTCAACAGTCAGGAGGTCTAAAAGGGTGCAAGAGGTTGCAGTGAAAAAATTTATTGTTAGTGTTACAGTAAATAAATTAATGGTCAAAATGTGATAGTATTAAATTTAATAATCTTAATTTATTGTAATAAAATTAAATTTAAAATAAAAATAAAAGTCCGACAAAATTTGATTAGAACATAATCAATGAGGAATATGAAAAGACACATCTTATTTTAATACAATCACATCCTGACTGTTAACTTACTCACTACAGCCCCTACAATGAATTTTTTTCCTGGAACCCGTCTAAAAGACGATATTTGGGCGTTCTAAAGATCGCATCCAAGTATAAAAAATATTCTCTCAAGACTTGGGAGATCTAAAGATTTTCTGGAGATAAGATGACCATCTCGACGTCGATGCTATAGCTGAGATGAGGGAAATCGCATCCCGAGATGAAAGATACTCAGGAGCCAAGATGAGGGAGATCGCATCCAAAGATGAAAGATACTCAGGAGCTCGGGAGATCCCGAGATCGCGAGATCTATGCACTGAGATCCAAAGATCAAAGATATTCCCGAGATAAGATACTCGGGAGATCACGAGATGTATGTGAGATGCACTCCAGTTCCTTTGCATTTGCGCCTCCAGTTCCCACTCTTCCGCAAATTCCGTCAGGAGATCCTCTATGCAACTCTCGCGGAAAGATGCCACCCTCATGAAGAGTTTATTCGTAATAAATTCTGTCTTCAGGATAAATTCCGTGAGATCTCTAAATTCCGTCGGCCGGAGATCTCTGTAACCCTTCCTCTTTGCGTACGTGTACCACTCAATCCGGCGAATCAGTGAAAAATGCACCCCCAGCCCTTCCATAAACAACCGCATCAACTGAAACGGCGTGCAAATTTACTAAGTAAATCTTGTGGACCATATATGGTTTTTTAAGAAAAATTAACAAAAAATCTAAATTTTAAGAACAGAAAAAAATATATGCATATAAATCTTGATTTTATGAACCATAACAAATCATAGTAATTTCATAACCAATAATAATAATTTTTATTTATAAAATAAGAATGCATACATTGGGAGCATTTTGAGAACAAAATTAACACAACAAAAATATAAAATTTTATTCCTAATCTATTGAAATTTACAATCTTGTAAATGAACACCAACTTTCAAAAAAAAAAAAATCAAAAATTATATTTTGTTTTTAGGATCTTTTATTCTGAGTATTTAAGATGAAAATCACTTACACTCTCTTAACTTTTAAAATCTATTTTTACACCCTTTATACTTTGAATCAAAATGAAATTTTGAACGGTATTAAATTTTCAAATAAAAAGACAAGAATACAGATTATAAAATCGTATAAAATATAAGTGTAGGTAACATAAACTATATGGGGTATAAATCCAATCTTAAGAGTTATTTAGAGTCAAAACCATTAGTTTTTACGATCGCTTTGATTTTCTTTGATATTGTACACCAAATTTCAAAATTGTATCAACAAGTTCAAATATATAGAAAAATTGATCAACATGCATCAAAATAAATATACCAGGTAGATCCTAATTTCATGGTGCAATCATAAATAAATTAAAGTTTAAAAATATTCCAAACTACTTATGAGTTCAAAGAATATTTTTGGAAATCCATTGTTTGATCTTTAGAAAGAAGTTCATCCAAAAAATATTATATTATTTATGTAAAAATAAACAAAAACATATCGGGCAAATAAACACTTTTGTTGGACTTATATTATTACCTGCACTTCTAATACCGTCTTAATCGATGACACATCATCATTCATGCGGTCTTCTTCCTCTGCTCCCTTAACTGTAAAGGTAATTAAAGAGAACTAATTAAAAACAATGATTTTGTTTCTAATTAGTTGACCTTTCTTAATACTTATTATTTGTAGTGAAATGGTGAAAGCTACACTCACCCATCAATCTTGGAAATTCTATTCTTGACCAACCCATTCCGGTGAACCTAGTGTGTAAAAGATATGCACCTCCATTTCTGATATCTAACAAGTCAGGATGGACATTCTGGTAACAAACGGAAGGACTGTCGTCACACACAATCTGGATTCCAAATTCTTTTACCTTCCGTTGTTTCACGCTTGTTATCCATATATTCACTTTATCCCCATGTCCTATCAGCTGGTCTTCTATCTTCCAATTGCTTAACCATGTTACATTTTCATCTCCATCTCCAACCCCACGGATTGTTAATGTCGGAGTATATGACAGCATTAGATTCCTATTCTAATTATTTACCATAATAAAATCCCCAAAATCAATACCAAATCGTATATCGTAAGATTCAAAGACAACACAAATATTGAGGCCTCGGATCTTGATATTAGGAGGTGATGACGGAATCATAAAAGATAAATATGATCTTCCTCCACTCTTTTCAGCAATCCAATTAGGAATTACACTCCTGCGAAGAAATATGCTATACATACCATATTCGTACAGTCCCTATACCATTCATTAAATTCACAATTATAACTATTATTAATTGAATGAAATGCAGATAATATACTTTGTGTGTGAGATGGAGAATTAGAGACAGAGACAGAGAGAGAGTGTACCTGAAGTACTGGAGCTTCATGGTAATATAAATCATTCGTTAGGAGATTAACCATTGCAGGTTGCTGAAGTATTACATTGGAATCCAGGTCAGTCAAGCCTAATTCCTTTACCATTTCTGAATCAACTGGTGCTAACTTAAATAATCCCTGGACCTCGGCTAATTTTTTACAACCTTTTGCATAGAAAATTAGTCCAGATGGATAGTTTGGTAGATTTGTTAACATTTCCAACGAGCTGCAATCGTCGAGAAGCAGAAGTCTTAAACTTATTGGAAGCTCTGGTAGGCTACGAATTGGATTTTTACTTAGAAACAACTCCCGCAACATGGACAAATCAACCAAATTCTGTGGAATACGATCACTAGAAAGATTACAATCGGAAAGATTCAAGGTTACTAAGCAACGTGGTATGGAAATCAATGAGAAATGAAAGGATTTAGGGCTTGAGGATGATGATTGATTTATTCCATCTGCAAGAAACACTCTCAAAGATTCCATCTTTCCAAAGTCAGGGTGGAACCTTTCAAGCCCTGAGCAGCCCGAAACAATCAGTACAACAAGGGATTTTATCTGAAAAATTTTCATTGGAAGTTGCCTCAAATTTTTGCAACCTTTAAGATTCAACAAAAGTAGGCTCTCCAGTTCCCCAATTGATTCGTGAAGTCCAATCAAATTTATACAACCTTTAAGTATTAATTCTTCAAGATTGGGGAGTTGTGAGAAGTTTGGGGAATTGGCAAGGTCATGGCAATAACTAAGGTTGAGGATCTTCAACGAATTCAGCATCTGTCATAAAACAAAATTAAGAAATTAGTATCCGGCAATATTAATATTGATCCTAAAAAACAGAAAGATGATGGCAAAAACACAAAACTTGAATAAAACTTTGGTTCTCTTCCAAAATTGTTCAAAGTTAAACATTAGATGGACAATATTTTAGCCAAAAACATCTTTAAATTTTGAAGCCATTTATATTGAAAAATATATACATCCCTCTTTACCTCATCCAATTCTTAAAAGCCACATACTAACTAGGAAGGGAGTTTGGTGCATCTAGGGGAATTAGACCGGCCATGAGATAATTAAGATTATGGATTTTCAATAACCACCGCAACTGACGAAGGAAGATAACTTTTAGAGGTCATACGTTAACCGTCAACACCATTAAAATTAATAATAGTAGAATAAGGAAAAAAAATAATCATTTTAAACTTTTGAAAAATTAAAGATAAATGGAAAAGCTCGCGAACTCTCTCCACCCCAAACAAAAGGAGAAAAAAAAATTAAAAAATGAATAAAAGGAAATGAAAGCAAGAAAGGTTACTCATCTATATACAATACTAATTATAATAATATCAAATTATGCAACTCGAGGATTGAATATAAATTATTTTAGAAATATTTCAGAATACATTGAACAATAATATAAAGTTTGTTTTGTCAAATAAAATTCCAATTAAAAGATACAAATTTTTAAATTTTAATTAAACTTGTGTGCTTAATATTACATCTTAAGATTATATCAAAAAGACAACCAATTAATTTTGCTTCGAAGCTTCCAAATATTATTGCTACCATTTGGACTAGAAAAAAACTAGCCTCCTCAATTCCCCTATTGATTCATGAACTTCAACCCAATGCACGCAATCATTACAAATCAAATTTTGAAGATTAGGGATTCTAGTGAAATTTAAGGTACTGATGAAGCCATGGGACTAGCAAAGATTAAAGAAGTAAGAGTCACAAGCATAAAAATAACAATTTCCAGATTTCAATACTTAAAAGAATAAATGGAGA
Source organism: Vitellaria paradoxa (assembly GCA_019916065.1). NCBI lineage: Eukaryota > Viridiplantae > Streptophyta > Magnoliopsida > Ericales > Sapotaceae > Vitellaria > Vitellaria paradoxa. Next base: position 7,780,984 of record CM034238.1, read on the forward strand.
AAGAGAAAATGATGAAAGCTTCTAAATCATATATATACCTTGGTCCCCTTCCAAATTTGCTTCAAGATGCTATAACGTAAGTCAAGTGCCACAAGAGACTCCAAGGAAAAATCATTGGGTAAGGATTCAAGAGGGAATCCATGCCAACGCAACAGTATTAATCCTTTAGGATTAGGGAAGTCCCTGTACCTTCCCTTTATTTTTGCATAATTGAGTTGAAGCAATTTAAGATTGCACATTCTTACAAATGCATCAACTTTCAACTCTTCCTGATCTAAATTTCTTCCATTTATGTTTATTAGTAGCCAATCTAAGAACCCAAAACAATGGCTTTCCAACAAATTGTCACCAAGTTCTTTGAAGTGTTGTCTTTTTGTATTTTTAACACAAAAGCTTCGATCAGAATGCTTATCTTCCTCCACCACGTGCATGTCAAGGAATAGACCTTTAATTGTTTCCGTTCCCTAATAAGAGAAAATAATTCGAATAAGAAAACCAAACATATTTGATGCCTAAAAAAATGCAAATAAGGGAAAACATGTCTCTTACACTTTCTTTTTTCAACACATCAAAGGAATGCATATGGTACCACAATCTGCTGCGTTTACCTAGTTCATCAGTTGATTCTTGGCGAACAATTTCTCTTCCCATGTCTCGAATTAGTTGATGCATCGTTAATTTGTTGTGTTCATCAAAATTTAAGAGAGATCTATTATTGAGAATTTTCATTCCAATTATAGTGTAGATACCACATCTGTCTAGAATTTTAATCATGAAATCTTTTCTCTTTCCAATAAAGAAACAAGCAATATGAAGGAACAAATCCTTAACATTGTCATCTGGTAAATTGTCATAACTTATTCTCAATGTTTTCAGGATTTCTGATTCCTGAATAGTTTCCAATTTTTGTAAAGTGCTTTTCCATTCTTCTTCAGAACTTTTGCCAAGGGAAGAAGCCAAGACTTTAAGAGCTAAAGGATTCCCTCCACAGTATTCTACAACCCTTTTTGAGTGGTTATTGAAACTTTCAACGGGATGATTTTGTCCAAATGCATGCCAACTGAAAAGCTCTAATGATTCATCATCATAAAGTCTATTCACCTTATGCAACTTATAACTTTCATTGGCCTCGAACAAATCATGGTTCCTAGTGGTTAATATAATTTTACTTCCCGGATGAAAAAGATGACGCAACTCAATTATTGCTCTAACTTGATCTCTTTTATCTACATCATCGATAACAAGAAAAACCTTTTTGCGACCAATGGCATCTCCAATCCTAATGATTCCTTCGTCAACACTACTTATTTTTTCTTTTTTCCTTCCTAAAATATCCAGAAAAAGTTGTTTTTGTAATTTAATTAAGCCATTCATATCTTGCGACCTTTCTCTGACATCTGCAAGAAAGCTACTACCTTCAAACCTTCCAAAATATAAATTATAAACATATTTGGCTATGGTTGTCTTGCCAATTCCACCTATCCCATGAATCACTAATATAACAGCATCGTCAAAATCATTTTCTAACCAAGAAATAATGTTTTTGACTCGAGATTCCATTCCAACTGGGTGTCGGGCAACATACAAGTCTCTTTTGTTCACATTTTTTGCAATCATTTTGACAATGTTCTGGATAAATTTTGACTCATCCCTCCTGCAAGTTATAGTTGGAAAGAAAAGCACAAGAAAGCATCTCATTAATCAAAACATCATTAAACTAAAAAGATTAATGAATTGAAAGACAGCCAAAAAGGTGAAATATTGGAAATACATACCCATGATCAACTAAGACCATTCCCGCTAGATCACCAACTTGTTTAAGTGCTGCCCTCCACCCTTCCAACTTGTTCCTCAAATGCTCCTTTTTTCTTTCATCCATTTCCATCTTGATTCGCTCCTCGTGCCTACGAAATGCCCCTTCAAAACTTCCTGTTTGATTTTTAACATGGGATAGATTGACATGATAGAAAACGGGCAAAATCTTATGCCCTGGGGATGTCCTGTTACGTTGGAGGATCATCACAAGCTCATCAAGACACCATTTGGAAGAAGCATAGTTTTCGGAAAACACAATTATCGAGTTCCTTGCTTCTCTTAATATTGCCTTCTCTAATTCTGAGTTAATAGTTTCACCCCTCTCAATGCAATCACTATCTTTAAATGTGCGAAATCCAGCACCTGACAGAGCTGTATAGAGGTGGCTTAGGAAGGTATTGCGGATGTCTGTGCCTCTAAAGCTCAAGAACACATCATAAATGAAAGAAGAAGAAGCCTCTTGAGCTTTAGCAAGAGCCATCATCAAATGATCTTGGTAGATCACTGTCTCTGAACCCACAAAATAGTGAAGTTAGAGCTCAATTTGAATCTGTGCAAGATTTATTTTTTTAGCAGAAAGATTACCTCTTCTACTGCTGATGGAAGCTCTCTATAATTTGGATTAATAAGCACTTTCAATATTGAAGATCAACAATAATACAATAACTGATAAAAAAGAAAAGAAGAAGAAATAAAAATTCAAAAGCAAAGGAGATATTGTCGGTAAAAAGTGTGAGACGAAGCTGCCTAGCAAGTTGTCTAAGAACGGACAAGAATTTACTAGGCTTTGCAGAAAAGTCTTTGTCCAACAGCTGAATGGATGCGATGGCAATAAATAAAACCCAATGGTTATATAGTTGTTAGGGCCTCTTTGTTTGCTATTTGGATTTATTCTATTGCGTTATTTTTGTTCAAAATTAATTAGTGGGAAAACAATAAAAATTAAAAAGTGTATAGAAGAATTAAAATTTTGAAAAATCAAATCAACTCGATTTTTTAAAACTAGCTTTGTTTAATTTTATTAAAATTTTGATTATAAATATTAATAATCCAATCAATTTTGCCCGATTCTAAAAAAATATATTTTGTTCAGTGAACTGGTAGAGAAAAGCAGACAGACAAGTGCTAGCAAGAGAGGAAAAGACCAGTGGAGGGGGAAAAAAGCATTTTCATTTTTTTATTGCTAGATTTTTGAGGAGAAATAAAAGATAAATTTTTAGTGATTTTTCATACATAATTGTAATTAAAAAATTATCAAACAATCAAAAGTTACAAATGTACATAAACTATCAATTAAAAGTTATTAAAAATTGTTAAAAAATTAATAACTTTAGATTAGACAAAGCAAAACACAACTTAAGATGTGTGGAGATTCACACAACACAATTTAGAGGAAGTGACTCAATAATTTTAAAAAATTACAGGGCATTTACATGACATCCAAGAACCTGTAAAAAGTATACAATTTTTATATGTCTTAGATATTAGTATTTAAAATATTTAAAACTAGTTCCATTTGGAATATTTAAAATACCGGGACTAGGTAAAACAACAAATACCAAGGAGTCCGGCATGAACAGTGGGTGGGAGCATGACCTGGCTTAAAAAAATTGAGACTTAAGATATATTTGATAAGACTTATTTAAAAAATTGATAAGACTTATATAAAAAAAAGGTTAAAATTAGATAAATAAATAAAGAAAAAGCCTAGCTAAACAATTGATGAGACCTATCCAAAAAAATCATAAATAACTAAAGATATAAAAAAAAGGATAAAAAAATAAATAATAAAAAAAATCTATCTAAAAAAAATGATAAGGTTACGTAAAAGAAGATATAGAGTTGGATAAATCATAAAAAAGGATAAAGTTGGATAAATAGAGAAGATAAAAATTTAATATTTTAATGATAAATATCTATTGAAATCTTTTGTTGAAATCAACTATGAAGTGAGACAGTAAAAATAAATTAAGATAGTAAAGTTAAAATAGAATTTTAGTGAAGACAATATTAGAAAATATATATACTTGTTTTTTTTTCCAAAAAATATGAGCGGAACAATTGTCTCTAGTCTGTCATAACTATCAAAGCTCTGCCAAATAATATGCAGATCGCTCACCTTTTATAATTTTCAACTCTTTCACTATCTTTCAAAACCATGTTAAGAAAATCTTAATTTATGATTAGTTAAAATGGCAATTTTTTTTATTAAAAGTGACAATTTTTGGAATCATCCCGAGAAAATATATAATTTTTGAAAGAAAAATAAAGTTCACCGCCGACCGTGGGAGCTTTTGGATTAATTAAAGAATTGATAATTAGGTCCACAGTTCCTATTTATTGGTTAATATTAAGTCTATGACATGAATTCGTGATATTTGTATATTAATGCTATGTTTAGAACATAAGTTTGTGAAAAAAAATAAAAATAAGAAAAAATATAAGAAAATAAAATAAGTTGAAAATGTATATTTTATTTATTTCGGTTGAGTTACAACATTGATAACAAAATAAACAGATATTTGCAAAAAAAAAAAAAGGTTAATTTTTACTTAATTACGCATGAAAAGTAAAGCGAATAAATAATTTTATTTTTTATTTAATTTTTCCCATAAATTCAATTTTTATAGTTTAAAATTTCTGTTCATAATGGACTATACCATCAACAATCTGTAATTTCATAATTACAAGTAGAATTTCTCCTGCTACATTTGTAAGTAGCGCTGAATACAAGCCAAGGTAGTCTTGGACTGAATTTAATAATATTTTAATAATTACTAGGCTGAGCCTAAAGTAATTTGAGTCTGGATTTTGATTACCAAGCCTCCCCATTTAGTTTTTAAATTATATTGTTTGTTAAAAAAATATAAAAATTTATAAAAATAAATAATTTAACCCTAAATATTATTTTTTATAAGAAAATATAAATAAAATTATATACAAATACATAAAATATTAAAAATAAATATTTTGTAATCAAATCGGCCCGAACTTTATAGGTTTAGCCAAACGAGCTCGAAATTTTCCCCCAGCCCCACAAAAAAAAATGCCGGTCCGGGCAGGGAAATTTGGGGATTCGGGCTTCGAGCCTTTGGCTACCCCTCTATATGAAGACAATTAAACTGCAACTTCAATAAACACCAAAAATTAATTTTTTTTCTAAAATTGTCTTTTTTTTAACTAAAAGTTGTCAATTTTGGGAAACGCATAAAAAAAAGTAACTTTTACAAATTAATGATTCTGGTAAAAAAAAAATCAAATTTTATCCATCTACACTTTTGCACCAAAAAGTTGTAAGTTATTAATTTTATTTTTTTGTAATTTTTATTTTGGTGCCACTGTGTGTCATTTTTTTAAAAAATTGTGTTAAATAAAAATTCGTAAAAGTAAAAGAAAATTTAAAAATTAAAACAAATAATAAAAATAAATAATTAATAAAAAGTTGTTACAAATTTATGGTAATAAAACGAGTTTATTTTTTACACCCACGTTAAGAAGTTCTTAATTTATGATTTCAAGTGACAATTTTTGAATAAGATCACGGACAAAGATAAAGCAAATATTAACTAAAATTGGAAAAACATGCCGACCAAATACAAATCAATTGATTTAAGTTAAGTAACAATTTTCCCGATTACATGAACCCAAATACCAAACTGTTCGGCAGCAAAAATTACCGTCGGAACTGCTGACCACGCCAATCGGAATGCAATCGCCGACCTGCCGAACAAAAATAGAAAGAAAGGTGACGGCCGGAGAGGATGTCTCTGGTCGGAAAACCCTCCGATGGTTACGTCAGCAAGTCGCTTAAAGAAGGAAACTTTTGGGGAACAAATGAGTAAAAGCTTAAGTTGGCAATAGTCCGCTTACTCCTGTGGTTGAGTAGAATATCCTATTTATAGTAGTCCGAGTAATGATTAAAGTATACCTGCGACTTGACGTTACGCACACTGCCGTGTCCCTCTTTTCCATCCTTGCTTTAAATACTCTTCCCCTTCATTTAATGCCTCAAACCCATCATTTAATACACCATGCCTCTCATTTAATACTTCTGGCGACTTAACACGGCATTACAATCAGAATTTCAGGGTCAGACTGTCTTCCTGTCACATCAGCCAACAACTCGTGACGAAATAGACCGATTTAGTTACTTCCTCAGAGACAAATACCCAGTTCAGTATTAACTATGGTGCATTTATGGTCATGAGCCCTCTTTAAAGGCTGTGGGTCCCAGGTTCAACATTTACTAGCCGCCAACGGATAGGCCGAGCAGACTAGCTACCAAGATCCTCGGCTTTAGCCACGTGGCAATACACTGTTCATTGATGCTGAGGTTCAGGGTACTCTTTGGAACACTAACTCTGAATCATGTGTTCACGTATAACACTCACATGGAACTCTCGTGCCATTAATCAGTTGTTCGGCAGGACGCCACGTGTCACAACGGAACGTGCTCGGCAAATGACTACGTAGCTCACACGAGTATACTCGGCAGTGGGCCACGTGGCGCCAAACTACACTTGTTCGGCACAAGTACAGTTTAGTATTATTTTGCCCAACACAAACTTTATTTGATATATAAATCTTGACGCATGGTCTAATACAGTCATATCATTAATCTATCGAAACATTGATTAAAATACAAGGTGATTAATCGCTGAGAAGGAAAATTAAAGAATATAAGGGAAAAAAAAAAAGAAACTCAATAGTTTCAAAGAGGCAGAGATAAAATACCTAATTTTTTATTAATTTAATATTTTTACCTGTCAGCTTGATTTGATTTGCAAACCATTCCACCAAAATCTGCAACTTCCATGAGAGTTTCCTTCCGTCTTTCCGATTGGATATCATCTGTTCTCTGCCTTCTCGCATCCCCACATTGAACGACCAATCAAATTCTTTATAGCAATGTGTAGTCAATCACACTTGTAAGCTTAGGGTCTGCCAAGAAAGTCTAAACAATGGCCGCTTGCATACAGAATCACCCTTTCGATGGGTCAGTCGGTCATGTTGCAGACTCGACCAATACATGTTCTTAGATGCAAAAGCACAACGGGGGATAATGCAAACACCAACTAAATATATAAAAGTTGGTATAAGATGAGATAAAATAAAAAAATATATATTTAAAATTTTAGTTTTTTGAAAATTTTTATGAAATTTTAATTATTAATTTAACAGAATGAATTAGATAACAACAACATTTTAAAATAAGTGAGAAAATTATAATTTTTAAATATTAAAAATAGTAAATAAGTGTAATTTACCTCACTATAGTAACGTTTAGAGTAAAATAAAATAAAATAAAATTTTACAAATCTCTACAAATATGAGTTAAGAGATAAAAAAATTTTAAATTTTTTACTCACTACATAAAATATGAGATATTAACTTTTATAATTTTATATAATTTTATATAATTTCAAATATACCTAATAATTAATAAAATGTGGAAAAAGATAAAATGGTTAAAAAAAATTAAAAAAAAAAAAAGCAAAAAAGAGGCTGTCGATAAAAGTGATAGGCAAAGCTGCCGAGCTTGGCAAAAAAAAAAAAATCTACTGACGTTGTAGAAAAGTCACTGTCTAACAGCTGTACGAAGGCGATGGCAAATTGTAATAAATAAAATCCAATAATTATTATTGCTAGGGGGCCCCTCCGCTTTGGAGAAAAGTATTTGCCTAGCAAGTGGGAGGAAGATCCAAAAAAATCTGATGCGAAAGCAATAAATAACCACCCTAAGGGACTGTTTGGCAACTCAAAAATTAAAAAAAATATTAAAAGTTAATTTTTGTGTATTTGACAAAATTATAAATTTTGTCACTTTTTTTATTTATTACAGTAAAAAGTACCACTCTATCATTACATCTTTTTTTATTTGCTACAATAAAAAATATACCAAACATCCAAAAGTTACAACTTTTTTACTTTGCTACAGTAAAAAATTTACCAAACACCCAAAAGTTACTAAAAAAATACTAAAAATTCCACTTGGTTCAACTAAACATACAAAAAAGTGCAAAAAAAAAACACCAAAAATTTACCAAAACTTAAGTTTTTTTTCAACTTCCAAACACCCTCTAATTATATTATTGTTCAAAACTTCAACGCACGTGTCGGGGCCCAGTTTGTATTACTCTTTTGTGTAATTTTTGTTCAAATTAGTGAGAAAACAATAGAAATTAAAAAGTGCACAAAAGAATTAAAATTTCGAAAAATCGAATCAACTCGATTTTTTAAAATTATTTTTGTTTTATTATAGTGAAAATTTGATTATAAATATTATTAATCCGATAAATTTTGTCCGAGGTCAAAACTATAGGTAACATTTGAAGTTCTAAAAAAGTTCATAAAAAATTAAAAATTAGTGTAAAAATAATATATGACAAAATTCGATTAGAGGAATTTGAGAATTTTTAAAAGTTTTTAAAATTTGTTAGAAAATTTTATTACTGGAAATGAAGTCTATATTTTGTTCAAGAAACTAATAGTGAAAAACTGACGAACAAGTACCAAAGAGAGAGGGTGAAGACCAATGAAGGGAAAAAAAAAAGAAAAAAAATCTTCTTATTTTATTACTGGATTTGAGGGGAAATAAAAGACTATGTAATTTATTATTTTTCACTTTCCTTCTTTTTAAGTTCTCACAATATTTTCTCTCTCTTATTTCCTCTCCTTTCTTTTCTTTTTTTTTTTCTTTTCAAAATTAAACAAAGTCTATAATTAATTTTCACCCTTAAAATAGATTAACAGGGTGCATCAGATCAAACAGGTTTACCTGAGTAATTATGGTTGGGACTCATATCGATCGAACAATATAGATATCAGTTGGGCCAAACGATCATCGTGTTAAAGATAAGATTACTTACGTTACAGTCACATGTGTAACTATATTCTGACATATTACGTGATTCTTGTGCTATAAAAATAATGTCTGCTGTTTAATAGTTTTGATAATTAATTAAGATAATCGATCCTGAGATTTATAATACACATGGTACAATCTGACTGGAGAGAAAGTATAATTGTATAAGACTCATGTGCATCATGCTCATGCAAGTCTCATACCTATATATATATACCATCCTCTCAAGTACGCAGTACGCATACTCTGAAACTTTACTAAAATATTTTCTTAATTCCCTTACTAATTTAAATATCGAAAATTTTTTAGCAAGTATCACACCGATGTATTAGACAACTTTCTGAACTTGAACTGGACTCTTGTAGAATACCAGTTTACTGAGTCATCACAAATTAAGCTCTAGGTTATATAATTCGTAAAAGAAGGGAAAATAGGTGGGACCGTGATGGTGGAACGCGCTAATCTCTCCAAGAATTTGTAGTTCGGTGGGTCCAAAAAGCCCAATAGGTGATTTCTCTCGTCATCAAAAAAAAAAAAAAAAAAAGGAAAACAGGATTAAGAACGAATGCACGAGAATGTTAACTTACGAAAACTTCAAAACTCTCAACAAAAATATTTAAAAATATATTTTTAAATATATTATGTGTAAAATATGTCTTTAAGTTTTTTATTTCATCATTTTGAATGCAGCGTGACTATATTATTATTATTATTATTATTATTATTATTATTATTTTGTAAAATAGTTTTATACTTAATTATTATATTTATCAAAAAATTATCTTAAAATTATTTGTAATGATTCAATATATTGTAATTGTTATAATATTACATGTGTATATCAAATAGTTAATAGTTGATAAAAAAAAAAAATTAATTCAATTCCTATTCAAGAACCTGACCAAATGAATTCAAAGTTTTGATTAAATTTCGTATTGAATTTACAAATACGAGAATTTAAACGTAATTCTCACCCTTAAGTGGAGGATTATGAAGGTTCAGTTTATTGACAGCGTATATATTAAGTTTCATTTATTTTAAACATACCACATTCATGAGCTTCTGGACAAAGAAAGCCGTTTGATTGTAAAAATATATATATATAATAAATAAATCAATAAACAATTTTTAACATATATATATATATATATATTTTTTTTTTGGTGTCTATAAATGTTTGGCTTGAAAATCATACCAAATAACTGAGTTCTTCTTAGAATTCCGGCATCTTTACAAAAACCATACTGCTGCCGGGAGAAAAAAAGCTAATAGGTTGATTCTTGCCATGGAATCCACCGCTGAAATGCTACAAATACAGATAAAAGAACAAGCTGGAATTAACGGCAGTTAAGAACCCAGCTAGAGTTTTGCCCCTCAATGTCATCATCCCCAATTTTTTGCTCCTTGGAACCACAAAACGAGTCTTCTTAATTTGGTCCATCTCACGGCTTGCCTCTCCTCTTACAATGCCTCACTCATCCCCCCATAATAACAAGATTTGGATACACTTTTCTGTCCAGTTTTACAATAATCTCAATCAATATGGGATGTTTAACTAGGGTTGGGAGTTCACTTCTCTACTGGAGTCTAAGCAACAGGATTTCGTCATTGATAGCATTTTCTACGAAGAAAAAAAGCATTTTTTTCCCCGTGTTTCGAGAAACAAGATCCCTTTAGACTGTTTTTTATTACCGTTGAACAATATTTTAAAAATCGGACCGTTCATCGAATCGGAAAAGTGATCAGGTCACGGGTTAGTGGATCAATCGTCGATTCAATTAGAATTGAGCCGGAGTTGAACCGTGACGTCATAAATATATTTAAATATATAAATAAAATATAAAATATGTTAAAATTATATAATAATTTTAAAAACTTATATTTTTTTACAAATTCTTCTACTCTATTTTGTTTTACTAATAAAAAGTGTCAACAAAATGTGTTGTAAAATAAAATCACTTAAAACTAATATATTATATAAGTAAAACTAAACAAAAATAAGAAACAATAAGTATCAGTGGTTCAGTGGGATAATAGTATTTTATCGTAAAATAGTTTTCCACCAGCTAAATCTCAGAGTCTTTCTTACGAAAGAGCCTTGTCTGAGAATCTGGAAAATGATCAACAGATCAAACGTCTTTCTGAAGCCATTGTATATTGGCAGGGTAAGCCTGAAGCAAATAGGGCTTTAATCTCTAAATTTGAAAAACAGATGGCAGATGAAAGAGAAAATTTTAAATCACAGATTAATTTTTTGGAAGCTGAAAATCAAGTTTTAAAACAACAGCTTCACAAGTTCGATTCTAAGTTAGTGCATGTTAGTTTATTTATTTTACCATTCAAAAAAAATAAAAAAAATGGCCTGATTCACCGGTTGAACCAGCTGGTCAGTGGTTTTAGGCCGGTTCAATTCTCCACCGGGTTTTACTAATAGATCAGACCGTTTCTTGGACCGGTTCCCGGTTCAACCAATTGAACCAACCGGTCCAGTCCGGTTTTTAAAATCATGCCGTTAAATACTACCCAGTTTTTTTTTCTTTTTTTTTTAACATATTTTATTTAAAAAATATATTCATATAAAAATGCTTCAAAATAAAAACAAATTAAAAATTTTCACCTGAGTTCTCATATTTTGAAGTACCTCTTTTTATGATTTTTTATAAATATGAATAACATACCTAAAAATTTTTTAAAAATAAAAACATAAAATACTTGCTCTCTCTAACTATTGTCAAATAGAGAGTACAGAGAGCATTTGGTCAGCAAATTTTTATCAATTTTTATAAATTTTTTTGTCAATTTAATTTTTATTAATTTTTACTAATTGTTATCAATTTTTGTCAATTTCTACTAACTTTTATCAACTTTTTCTAAAAGTTGGCACGTCTTTCATTTTCTCAAATTTTTAGCATTGGCTAAATAAACACCAAAAAAAAAATAAAAAAGTTAAAAAAGTTACTAACCTTTTTTTTTTTTTTGTTTTTAATTGATCTTTCAAACACTCACAATACAAAACCAACAAATCTCTGAGTTTCAAACAGACAAAAACGACCACAAAAAGATCAAGTGAAAAAAATTTTAGAAAAGAATTTTTAGATTGAAAAATACATTTTAATGAATTTAAATTTTAAAATTTTAAATATATATACTCTTTCCTCCGGGCAATCGAGGTGTAATTAATTTTTGCACAAGGCATAATTGAAGTTTTCAAAAATTTTATATATTTAAAATTACAAGTTTTCAATAATGGAATTCTCAAACTAAAAAATAATTTTCTTTTATTTCCACCCGGAATTTTATTTTTTAAGAGATCAAAATTATCAGCATGTGAATTATAAAACAATAACCTGCAACCTCTCATAAAATATTTTTGAATGTTTTTTGGGTCCCAAACAAGTAGGAGGTGGGATCAGTCCTGTTGCAAAGGTAAAAGGAATAATTATTCCAAGTTATTGGAGCACTAGGCTGCGCCTCCGGCCACAGTATCACACTGGCCCGTTTGAAACTCAAAAAAAAAAAAAAAAAATTGTAACTCCACAATTTTTTTTAGAGCACCTTAAAAATTACTAAAATTTTGTACAAAATTTTTAATAAAATTAGAAGTTCCTAACAATTCCTAGAATTTTCTCCAACTTTTTACCAAATAACAAAAAATTACTAAAAGTCGTTAAATTTTTCCCAATCACATAAAAACTTACACCAAGTAACTTTTATTAAAAGACTATCAAAGTTCCTCAAAAATTCTATTCCAAACAGGCCCTAAAAATAAAATAAAGAATCAAATTGTAATTGGAATAAAAAAAAATACGGCTACATTAGGAAAAGGAGGAATTCGACATAGAAAATGACGACAATTTAGTGACATTAAAATCGGGATCCCAACGAATCCATGGCCAGTTACATTGATATTTTAAAATACCAAAAAAAAAATGTAAATACATCTTAATCATTAAATTTTAATTAAACAACCCCAATCTCATGCCCCTCCCACCCAAGACCCAACGGTCGATGGCCTATTGCATTCACACTTTTTAAATATAAAAAAACATAAATCCATCTACATCATTAAATTTTAATCCAACAACTCTTACCCCGTGGGCCCTGGGTAGGACCCCTCAAAGGACCTAACAGCCCATGGCCAGTTGCACTTACACTTTATAAATAGCCCCCTCAGAGGACCTAACAATCCATGGCCAGTTGCATTTACACTTTTTAAATACAAAAAAATGTGAATACATATGTATCATTAAATTTTAATCTAACAATTCCAATCTCATGCCCCCCATCCCAACAATATGTGGCCAATTACATTCACACTTTTTAAATACAAAAAAATGTAGATACAATTGAATTATTAAATTTTAATCTAAATGTCTCAGCCTCATCCCCCCCCCCCAAAAAAAAACCCAATAATCCATGGCAGTTACACACTTTTTAAATAAACAAAAAACATAAATACATATAAATCGTTAAATTTTAATATAACAGTCCCAACCTCATGCTCCCACCCCAAAAAAAACAAAATCCCTACATTTGAGCCGCTAATATACAAATGTATTATCAGAGTTGAACAGGAACACTGCACGTCCGGAGTGCAGCCTTAGATTCCTAATCCTACGCTACTAGGATCGATCTTAGTCAATAAAAAGACAAAATCTACAAAATAATTTCACATGGTCTGGGTGACACAGGGCTAGTTGTATATATAACAGATCAGTAAAGGATTGTCCCAAAATGCAAAAAGGGTAGACAATAGAAGTAACGTAAAAACTGTCCATAAAAACATAAACACCAAACATAGCGCGAGTATTCAGAACTTCATTACAAGTCCCACGTTCAAATAAATTGCAACATGAAGTTCATGTCAAGTGTGAGCCTTATTAGACACTGATTGACAAACAGTAAAAAGCAGGATTCATGGTCAAGGGTTCACTCCTCTTCCACTGTGCATTCACCTACAAAAACAGGCATTTGTCAGCAAAATCAATTACGAGAAAATAAATATGGTTTTTAAAGGGCGAAAAATGAAAAAGAAAAAAGATGGGAAAATGGGAAGGGAGGGGGTTATTAATTTTCATTTACATAGCTTACCCATTTTTTAGTTCACATGAATAAGCCATTAAGCCTGATCTGGTTACCAAGATAGCAAAGAGACTAGCAAACTGGTGATTATTGTAATTGAACCAGTAATGAATGAATTAGCCAGAATATCATCAAAAGTTATTACTCCACTGAATCACCAAACCATGTGCTGGTCATTAACTAAGGAGCATTAGGTTATACTTAAAAATCTAGACCCAAGCAACACACAACAATAACTAGATCTATAGCCGGGAGTCAATGTCATGAAACAAAGGGATAAAGAGCTGTAGATGGCTGAACAAGCAAACATGATACGCGACCGCATCTTCAAATTCTAGTTACCGCTGTTTTTAGCAGCATCTTAGCATAGGATCCTCATCAAATTTGTTAAAATACTATATTTATAGTGGAGAGTCTGGAGACAAAATACAGTTTTGTCATTTCGCATAAAGGAAGGCCATTTTTGCTAACTTATCAACCAACCCCTCACCCTAGAGTTACTCACTCTCAAGGGTATTCTAAATTTCTGTCCCCTCCTTATCCTGAGAGAACTTACAACGCCCCCATGGTGTAAGGTATCACGAATCCTATAATGTGTGTTTGGGTAAGTTATTTACAAAATTGTGCATCAACATACAAAAGTATATTGTATTAATATATAGAACATAAAATTACATATTCTTTTATATAATTTAATATAGCATCATAATTACATGTTCTTTTATATAATTCAACATATCATTATATTATTCACGATTGTAGAATATAAATGGTGATGATAAAAGTTATTTAAAACGGTGGTGATACTAAGAGTTATTTAAAATAACAACCTAACTAATTCAGCTAGCCAAAACCTAAGCTTTTTTTCAGGAAGGTCTTGAGTTTGACCTAGGCTCCTCCTTGGGGTGAACCTATACATGGATTTTTCGTAGTTTTACCTGGTCCACGTGGTTGTGAACTATTACACGAATCCAATGGGTTTACCTAGCGCACACTAGAAAGGTAGTGGCTACGGGTTTCCATCCTCACAAATTACAGGAAAAAAAAAAAGTTATTTAAAATGATTAAACACGATTGTAATATAAACTATGTGCACGTTCATATACATAACCAGACACAAAGGTATACAATTGGGTCAAAAAAAGTGGTTCTCTCCATTCACTGTAGGTTCTATTACTTGCCCTTCAAGGCTAAAAAACGCCAACTCAAAGGGGAGAACCGATGGCTCTAAGAGTCAACCAATTCCTTCTGACTAATGGCTCAAGAGCCAATTGCTTTAGAGGCTTGCAAATGCCAAATGAGCCCTAGCAAACCCAAGAGGGAAGTAGATCCTCCCTCCACTCCTTTCAACCAAACAGAGGAAACGCCCCCTTCCCTATTCCCACACCTACTTCCCTTCTTTCAATCCTACCAAAAATACCATAAAGCCTTAAGAATTTCGGATGGAATTATCCATGGAAAGCCACAATGCTGCAAATCAATGATATTAACAAGAAGACAGTGATAGGAAACAAACAAAAAGTGAAATGAATCGCCAATTTACAACTGTCATGTCTAATCACACCCCAACCAACATAAAGATCTAAACTACCCCCAAGCAAAATGGAAACACACAAAAAGATGTTTGCTTTTATTTATTTTTCCCTTAAAATATGCAAATACAAATTTATTTAGGGGTAAATGTCAATGTTTTTTGACAACTTCAAGTAGCTTTGCAATTCAAAAACTCCAAAGAACTTCATTTCTAGAAGATATTCATTTCTTGTCTAAAATCATATCGTTTGGAAATACGAATTACTTGATTCAATTTGTCAGCATTTCATCCCAAAAGGAAGTGGTGCAACTCCCCAGTGTAAACTTACATTCCAGAGCTGGACATAATATGATCACTCAAACCCATGTCAACGTCAACATGGTATTTCAGATAATGATTATTATCTTCCACTAATCACTCTGTGCCAGATAATCAAGACCCAACATACAATCTCAAATTTAATGCACAGTCACAAATATGAGGAATGTAGAATGCCTAACCAAATTGATAAATGCTACAGGCCAACAAACATGGACTACCCATGGCATTGAATATTCAATAACCTTAATTTTCAATAAACCAATGCAATTCTGATAGGATATAACGCATACACACATACGTAGTCGCATAACTATAAAGATTCCGATTACAGAAAACCCTAATTTCAGACCGCTAGACATGTATCGTGGGGCAACTGACCTGAGAGGCATCGATAGAACAGTTGAGGGTCGGCTCCTCAGTGAGACTGAGAAGATGACGACGAAGAGTGCGAGTGCGAAGGAGAGTAGATCTTGTTGTAGGCGGCTTCACCGACGAGATAGATGCCGAAGGCGACGAGAGCGATGCCGAGACCAGGAGTGGCGTGGCGGAGCTGGTTCGTCAGCATCGGGTGCTTCCTCCACTCGTCCCTCCTCCTGAAGAACTCCCCTGTCGGTCCCAATGGCTTCCCCATTCTCTCTCTATCTTCTCTCTGTGCAACGTCGGTCGTGAGCTTTGGTGGGATGGAATGGGAGAGGGTGAGCTCGGGTTGGTGTAGGGTGTGTTGGGCTTACCTGCCTTCGCTGACTGGACCGGCCCATTTTACATTTGGGCTCAACTATTACTAAATTTCGAGCTAGTTTCTATTTGGGACAAGCTTCTTATGAGTTTTGTTATTATTAGTGTATGTTTGGGAACATAAACTAGTTAACCACTCAATTTTTAACTGCTCAGTTTTTTTATTTTTTTAAAATAAGTAAATTTATTTTCTTATATTTTAAATTTTTTAAATTATAAATGATAAAATGTTAAATTAATAAAAAATTAACTACTGAAAAACATTAATTTTTTCTTCTTTCTAAATATAACAAATCCATTTTTACTAGTCAGCTATAAAAGAAAAAAAAAATAAGGATTTAACCTCGAGAGATTCACTCCCTAGGCCAAACCCCTAGAGAGTGAATCTCTTTTGGTTTGTGCCATACATACCGACCCCTCAACATGTATAGCTGTAAATCGTGAACTCGCGTAGCGGTGGGGAGTCGGACCTACACCCAATAACTAGATACGGTTCGTCCAGCCAAAGAGGCCCGTCCTACCAACTTTTACTACGCTTTGCGCCCGAGAGGCTGACCCCAAGTTTTGCTAGAGAGGAGACTTGAACTAGAGACTTTGGGATGGTAAGCCCCTAAGTCTCAGTCTAAGACCATCCCATCTAACCCCTTGGGGTTAAAAAAAAAAAAAAAATTTTTTTTCTTCCCAATCTTAACCTCAGTATTGGATGTGCTGTTAGGTTCATGCTAATTTATTTATGACAATTGCTATTGAAAATATGTTTTATGTAAAACTAAATTGGCTTTAAAACTAGGAATGATAAAAGAATTTTTTTTCCCATTTTTTACTCAACTCAACATAAAAAGTTTGATTACATAGAATGAAAAGGAGATCTAAGTAATTGTTTTAATCGACATTAAATACCAAAACATAAAACATATTATTTATAACTTATGTCTTATGTCTAAATTACGCCTTAAACTTATTTCAACAATTATAAGAAATAATTTTTAAAAAATAAAATTTTGTATTGAAAATTAAATTTTAAATGCATAATATTTTAACTTTAGGTGTAATTAAGTTTTATATCGAGTGCAATAGTAGTTTCATCGAAAGCAATTTAAATGTAATAATAAAACTTATATATTTAAAATTTTAGCTTTTAAGTTAGATGTAGAATCTAAAAGTTTGGTTTTTTTTTTTTTTTAAAGAAAATTTTCTTTGAACCCATTCGGCAGTGTAATTTTTTTTTTAAGATAACAATTATAACTTTTTATACATTTAGTAAAACACATAATTTTTGGTGAAAATTTTAAAAAATTAAAACTTTTGTGTGCGTAATTATATTTTATCAGTTTTATACTTTTGATAAAACATGTAATTTTTTGTTAAAAAAAATAAAATGTAATAATTTTTGAAATTACAAAATGTACCTATACATATTAGTATTGATCCGTGTGATATACAGACTCAAATAATATTTTTTTATGAATAAAACATAACTTTTAAGTAAAATTATTAAATTTTATAAAATAATTATTAAATTATTTTTTATATTTATATTTTTTATTTTTGTATGTGTACGGCAAAACGGAAGACGGATTTACAGGCTAGCCAACGAATGTTTTCGCGTGGAGAATTGGGAGGTCAACGTTCTCGGTCACTCTTCTCACGTGCATTTCCGAGACAAAATAAATACTCGCTACAAACGGAGCTCACCATCCTGACTTATTATACGACCTTTGTCTTCTTCCTCTCTTTTCTCTTTGCTCAAGCAGGAGAAGAAACGGAGTGGAAAATTGGAAGTTCCAAACTCAGTGAGGGGGAGAGAGTTTTTTTTTTTTTTTTTTTTTTTGCTTTTTTAGAATCAGAAATGGCGATTCTTCAACTCGGTAGTCTCTTTTTCGTTCCTTCTTCTTCTCCGATATCGCCGGGAAGCAGTCTCCCCAAAACCTTCCCATCGCTTGCACATTGCTCGATTTCCAATCCCTCCCGTATAAGCGTAATCAGTTCGAGAGTTTTGGGAAATCGCAATAACGGAATTGCTTCTGTAAACATCAAGGTCGGATTTGGCAAGTCAAGGATCAGTTGCTCTGCTAATTCTCTAGACGAGGTGAGAGATACATTCACTGAATCACGTGTTTCTGTGTGCGTACTCGTGTTTGCATGTTTCTCAGTTTTTCTCCAATTTCTCTTATATATGTGTTACTTTTTGGGTTGTCTTTTACTCAGAGCTCTGAAACTGTGAAAGAGAAAAGCGTATCTGTCGTTCTTCTGGCTGGAGGAAAAGGCAAAAGGATGGGAGTGAGTCTCTCCCAATCTTTCTATATCAATATATGTATATGTGCATGCATAATACTCCTATTTATGATCCAGTTAACTAATTTTTTTTTTGGGGGGGTGGGTTATTTAAATGGTACCTGGAAATTGAATCTACTGTATGGTATTTTGCTTTGGGATGATATTGATTTTTTTTTTTGGTAACTTCACATCCAAAATCAATGTTGGATTGATACACGTCTGTGGGACTTTGATGCGCTCTCCCCTCTTTCAATCTGTGGTGCCATTACTACGTCTACTTGCGTCCCACATTCGAGTGTCTCCAATTCACGTGGCTGCACTCTCAGTCGTCTCCAAATCTAATTTTCAAGGGTTAGGCACTTGTAACAGAAACCAGAAATTTAAACTATTAGGAGGTGTTACCGACTATTTCTTGCAATCTCAAGAACCACAATTACAAACTTGGTGTGAGATCAAAACATGTCCGCATGACCATAACACTTGGGGCTTATTGGGATAGCACAGATGCAAACAACGCAAGGATTTTGCAATACCTAACTTCTTGGGCTTCTGCATTGTCCGGGAGGTTGAATCCTCCACCATCTTCTTTTGCCATATATCTTGCAAAATCAAGTAATGCTGTTAGATTTTTGACTTTCGTGGGTATCTGATATGCAGTAGCACAAAAGTTATTTTTCCGAACTGCATTGTGCCTTTTTTTTTTTTTTTTTTTTTCTCTCTTTTTTCTTTTCTTTTGATTTGGTTTTGAGGGGAAGTAGTCATGGTTTCTCTTTTGTGTATTCATCAATAATTATATAGAAAATCTTTCTGTGCTTGTGTAGTTTCAAAGGCATGCATATTGATACAAATTCCCACGTTCTTCTTTGTCTTCATTTTTGGGTTTTTCATCTGCCAGATGACAGTTTTGTTATGTTTGTTCAAATAGGCAAGCATGCCAAAGCAGTACCTCCCACTTCTTGGCCAACCAATCGCTTTGTATAGGTAAGTTAAACAACAACCCATCTCAACTCTAGACAGTCTTATCCAACTATGTGGGGTCTGCTTTAATGAGAGGGACTTCTAGAATTGGAACCTATGTTTCCTAACACCCAGCATGTCCCTCTTGAATGATTTATATAACATACGTTAGGGGCATCATAAAAATATTATAACATGATATGTAGAATCTCAGAGGCATCACTGGATTTTATCTGTAAATACTGTTGGATGGTTTTGATACTTGAGCAATTATTATTAATGCAAAGTTTATCATAATTTGAATCTTGTGGTATGGCCTTGACACATCAGGCACATTATTTTGCTTCCATAATATGGTTGTATCTTTTGGGAAGTGAGTTGTCAGATTCTAGGGAAATGCTATGGTTTTTCTTGCTCTAGTTATACAAAAGCTCCATTGAAATGAGTTCTTGATTTCAGAAGCCTTTAGGAACTTTTGCTTTTGTCTGGTAGGCTATACATGTTCAGAACCTAGAATAGGCATCTGGTCATTTTTAATCCTCAACTTGGTGCAATATTTTGTT
The DNA here is from genome assembly GCA_019916065.1 of Vitellaria paradoxa. NCBI lineage: Eukaryota > Viridiplantae > Streptophyta > Magnoliopsida > Ericales > Sapotaceae > Vitellaria > Vitellaria paradoxa. The sequence continues at coordinate 7,801,133 of CM034238.1, forward strand.
AAACACACTCTTCAAGTTAGTATGCATCACCTAGCATGGGAGAGTTCACCAGTTAAAGCTATAAGATCTTACTCATTTATTTCTGGTCACATTCTTCATTTGGAGAGGAGATATTGAATGCAGAGGATTCATGCATACTGTTTTGTATATTACTAAAAAACGAAGTAAAGTGATGGTGTTTTACTTATATACTCTTGATATGGGGTGTGATGTCCTTTTGCAGTTTCTACACTTTCTCTCAAATGATTGAAGTAAAGGAAATCATTGTAGTTTGTGATCCTTCTTACCAGGACATTTTTGAAGGTTGGTGAATTTTCCTATTCATTTCAAGCAATGCACACAATCACACAGCATTTCCTGGCATCTGATTGTTTTTGGTCATGTTAAACTTTTTACTTTCCTGTAGCGTTATGAGAAATACTCAAATTATGTGGTTGGTCCCGTTCTCAGATGCCAAAGAGAAGATCCATGTGGACCTGAAGTTTGCATTGCCTGGAAACGAGAGACAAGATTCTGTTTATAGTGGACTTTTGGTGCATACTTAATTTTTGTGTTTATGAAAAATACGTTCTTTTTTTCATTCTAAGTTGTTGATTTATTGTGTGTTATTTCTATTAGCATAGTTCCCTACTTGTTTAATAAGCCAAATTGATTGCATATTTCAAACAAGAAAAGAAAAAGAGTTGATTGTGGTCTTTGAAGTGTGTTAGGTTATCTATGTTGTGCTCTTTTACTTCAGCAACACGCTCAAATAGTGCCATGACCTTTTCCCAAATTAAATTTGTTGCTGAATTTTTTACTTGGAAATACCGTGTGGAATTGGTACTGTTTACGTGAAAAGTAAAATTCCAAATCAACCTCTTTTGAACGAAATTTGTTAATGAAGATCTTTTCTTTCTTTCCTATTTCACACTCATAACGTGTTAGAATAATTTGCTAGTTTGTATCTTATTCCTATTTTGTACAAAATTTTGACTAGTATAAATAGAGAGCATAGACATCCTATTTGGTTGTCAAACCATTCAGTGTAACCTATATAGTCTCAACACACCATCTCACGTGTGGCCAAACTAATTTTTTGAATGGGCCGAACACGTGCGACCATTGACTTTATTTATTTATTTATTTTGCTGATGAGGTTTGAGTGCACGACCTTTGCCTGCTCTGATACCATGCAATACTATTAGTTACCATCTCATCTAAAAGCTTAACTTATTGGGGAGAGGGACAACTTTATTATTATTTTTTCCCTCAATACTATGCAAGTTCACGTTGATGCCATATACTGTTAACAATGAAAGCTGATGCTTAATAGAGTTGTGAATGTTTCTAAAACTTGGTTTTTTAGTCTCAATTGTGGTAACAAAACATTGCTAGTATATCTCTTTAATGATGTGACTCGGTTTCCATTGAACATGGTTAGGAGTCTGGTAGATGGGTCTGGGGATGGGGTTGTTGAGGACCTGGGACTGATTGATCTACCATTAAATGGCGGTAGATACACGTGGTCAAATGTGAGAAGCAAATCCAAAGTTGATAGATTTTTGGTATCAACCAAATTGATGGATATGTTTTCCAAATAGATTCAATCTCTATTGCCCTGGGTTATTTCTAGAGGTGGACATGGGTTGGGTCTAGCTGGGCTTAATAATATTTTATTAACCATCAGACTGGGCCTAAAAAAACCGGGCTTGAGTTTTAAATCCCTAGCCTGCCCACTTAATCCCATTTAGTTTTTAAAAACATTTTAAATTATATTTTTAGTTGAAAACTACTTTTAAAAATTATAGAGATAAAATAAATATTTTTAATTGGAAAATAAAAATAAAACACTATATAAATACATAAAATATAAAAAATACAAATCTTTTAATTAAATTGAGTCCAATAGTGCTTGATCAATTTTGCAATCCCAAACCCGGCCCATTTGACTAAATAGGCTCAAAATTTTGTTCAAGCTCAAAAAAAAGGGGGCGAGCGGGTTTGGGATTTGGTGCCACCCCTGGTTATTTCTAATCATTTTCCAATTTTGTTGAATTGTGGGGGAGTCAAAGGCAGTCCAAAACCGTTCAGTCAAAAATATGTGGCTAAAGGTAGGGCCTAAAGAGTATTTGTGGGCATGGTGTAGCTTCGTGGTCGGTTCAGCAAGGGGGAAAGCTTGGTGTATGGCTCCCCTTGGCATTTTTTGGGTAACGTGGAAGGAGTATAATATGAGAACTTTTCAAGCAATGGAGTTGCCGTTATTGAAGTTGAAGAGTTTGTTTTTATCTACATTGTATAGGTCGTTGGCGGGGGTATAGAGCCAGATTTAAATTCGTTTATGACTTTTTAGAATCAATGACAGCATAGTTCTTGGGCAGAATCTTTTGTAGAGCCGGTGATAGTTTTGTTTTAGTTGGTTCTTTATGTAATGCTTGGCATTTTCTTAATGTATTTCTATTTTAATAAAATTTTTACCTATTAGAAAAACATTATGAGTATTTGGAAATCAGTATCCAGCATATTAATTTTCCTTGATATTTGAGATAGAAGTTGTGGGTTTTCATTTTTAAATGGCACCATGTGTAACCATGTACTGTTGAGTTCAATTGCTAGCTGATTTATTCGCAGACATAAAAGAAAGCTCTTCTTCATTATGTAGCATTTCTGCAATTTTCCTGTCTGTGCTTCAATTGTGACTGTTTCTGATTATGAAACTCTTTCTGGATTGTGTTATCTTGTACAAAAATTTGAATGTAGGAATGACTAAAAGTGTAGTTTACATTGTTGGTGGGTAACAGACTCCATATAATTGATAATCACAAGTCCTTTTTCTATGTGCAAATGCTTTAATTTATACATGTTTCTATTTTTTTTTTTTTTTTCTTTTTTCCTTCTTTCTTTTCCTTGCAGGCAGTTGATTTGAAGTCTGAACTTGTATGCATCCATGATTCTGCTAGACCTCTGGTGTCCTCTGTAGATATCAAAAAGGTTTGGTCTTGGGAACTTTGTTCTTTATGTAGTTGTCTTTATACGTTACTTATTTGATTAACAAAATTCAAAGTCATTTAAGTATTTGAACCTTTCCCTTTTATGTGAGACTAAGATAGGTAGGAAGGTTGCTATCTTCAGGTTTCAGTATCCATGGTATTATATCTAGTCAGTCCTGTGCAACATAAGTTCATGATTGGTACAAGGGAATGGGCTGGAATTGAATGCCCATTCCTACTTATCATTCCCATTCCAATGTTTGGTTCCTATAATTAAGGTTGTAATGAACATTTCCATGGAATCAACATTCCCACATTTTGTTGAATCTAAGCTTTGGTTGGGTGTACATATATATATTTATATCTCGCTATCCATTTATTCTCTTTATTAGAAACCTGAATTGAGATTTAATATTACATAGCTATTTTCTCCTGTGTTTATTTCTATCTCTACTCTAGTCTCTCTTTATATTTATATTATATATATAATTATCTTGATCAAATTTCTTACTCGTTTAAATTCTTGTGATTGGTTCTTTATATGAGCAATTTTCTTTCTCATTTTTTAAGCAACAACTAAAAGTGGAAAAGTAAAAAGAAAGAAAAAGGAAAAGTTGTGCAACTCTATAATTTACAAATGTTTTAGGTCTTTTATTTTATTTTTCTTAATCGATGACACGGGAATACTTCTATTTTTATTTAAAATCAAAGAGAATATGTGTATATAAAGAAACTGCTTAAATAAACTAATTCAAAATTTGACAGAGTCCACCCTCCCAATCAGAAGACCTAGCTAATTGGTAAGTTATATTGATAATCATGATTTCTATTTTGGGTCAGGTCCTTAAGGATGGCTGGCTGAATGGCGCAGCAGTACTTGGTGTTCCTGTAAAAGCTACAATAAAAGAGGTAATAATGCTAGGTCTTCTGCATATCGTAGAGATGGAATTTTGGTCTATTTTTTCCTTTGGACTTTGTTGAGTGAAGTTTTCTGAATAGAAGTGCACACAAGGGGCTCAATTATGTATGGCTGGTAGTGAGAGAGAAAATTATAAGCCACTAGATATGAAGAGTCAAAATTGTGTACAAAATTCAATAATATCTCAAAGGTGAATCTTCCCAGTCACCCAACTAACTGGGATCCAAAAAATTCTCACTGTAAAAATCAGCTACTGTACTGATTTGAAAGTTTGCTGATTGCCACCTCTCCAAGTGCACCCCATTGAAGGTGCTGATTCCAAGTAATGTGCCTGGAATTTCCTAGTTGGATACATTGAATTAGGTTTGTTATTGGATTTCCTATGAAATTTTATTTTAATATTCTTTTGCAGGCAAACACCGAATCTTTTGTCGTAAAAACTCTTGACAGGAGTACACTTTGGGAAATGCAGACTCCACAGGTCTTCTGTTAAAAACATTTAGAGTTCAATTCACTCTTTATATGTCGCAAATCTAGTTTAGGAGATGTTAACATTGCTTTAACTTTTTTTTTTTTTTTTGGCAGGTGATCAAGCCAGATTTACTTAAGAAGGGTTTTGAATTTGTCAATAGGTACTTTATAGATCTTATTAATAATATTGTTTCTTTGTGCTGTTTTATTTAAAGCTGGTACTCAATTCCTTCAGTTATTACAATATTAAAAAGAAAATTAAAAAAAGAAGCATGTTATTGTGTAGGTAACTGTAGTTGGTCTTTTGGAGCAAAGAAACATATAAAGGAACGTGTAACATAGTAGCTATAGGTAGTTGGGATGATGCGTGAGTGGAGATTGATGTATATTTTTTGATGGGCACATGTAATCCAGTACTTCATATCTTGGCACTTCATTTCAATATTTTTGGTTGGAACTCTCTATCAGTAATGAACAACAAAGAATTATCACCTGACATTTGATATCTGTCGTGAAGTTTATCAGTTTTCTGTTTTAAAGATAAACTAGACGAAGAGTGATTTTCCGGGTATTCTGCAGGGAAGGCCTTGAAGTCACCGATGATGTGTCTATTGTGGAGCATCTTAAACATCCTGTCTACGTAACTGAAGGATCTTACACCAACATCAAGGTAGTAAACTTCCCTCTATGAGGGATTTGATCTTGAGAGGATCGGTGGACTTTTTAATAATCCAATGTATAGAATGATTTATGTACTACACACTTTAAAAAGCTGACATGGTTTATTTTTCAACATTTTGGAAGCTCAATGCTTGAATGCATCTTACTTCTCACCTATGAACTAAAATGCCCAGTTATTTATGACGTGCAGGTTACCACCCCTGATGATCTATTACTTGCGGAAAGGATGTTGCATACTAGCTCAGCAAAGTCATCTTAGTAGAATTCAATTTTTTTTTTGGTGGTACCTTTTTGTTTTTGAGTGCTGGCAGTTGGAAGGGGAGGGGGGGATATTGCATTTTATTGTTGTTACACCATATATGGATGGCCAGATCTTGGATGAAGAAGGCATTTCTTTCCTTTTTTTGGGGAAAAAATCCAAAAAGTGAACTGTTGGACTGAAAATTTTCAAATTTCCAATGCATGTCTTTTATTGCACTCAGTGCAAAAATTAGTTGAAACCTAAGTGTTAATGTATTTAGAATTTTAAGTTTTGAGTTCATCAAAATGACATTTCTGAGAGGCCATGATCCCTAGCAATAGAATATAGTATACGTAGACATCATTTGTTCTGGGTGCAGAAGACCCTTTCCGACTTTTTTTTTTCTTTCCCCAATTTGAGAGGCAAGATTTATAGAGAGAGAGAGATTGAGAGGATGCAGTTGTATTGGGCCTTATTGATCTTGTTAATGATCGATCCAAATCGATATTTAACAGTTTTGGTCAATTAATCTGCTTAAACTATCTAACAATAAACCTCAAATTAGACAATGAAATTTCCCTTCAAAGACCTGTGATTTCCCTCAAGTAGTAAGTGCAAATAAACAGTATGAATCCAACAAATCCAACTCTATTGTTCCCCAGCCATACGTGCAAATTATTGAATCCCATGTTATGCCAGTTGGAATACTAAACCACTATTTCCATTCAACTGGGGAGAAATGACCTTTTTTTTTTTTTTAAATGAAAATTGGCTGGATCTAGAGAAATGCAGATGCCCTTCTGCATAAACTTTACATTCTTCTTTTCTTTTTCCCATGAAATCCATTAAAAAAAAAAAAGATCTGCAAGAATGATAAATACTAACAAACATGCTAAATAATAATAATAATAATAATAATAATAATAATGAGAGAAGAAAAGCACATTGGACTTCACAATCTTATGTATCTCAATTACATTTTGAATCAACTCTCATTCTTCTTTGATCTTGTGCACTCTCCAAACCATGAAAATCGAGCACCTTTGCGCAGATGAACAGGAGTCCCTTGTTGTTTAACCTGTTTATATCATTTGTTGAAGTGAAATCAATTAATTAACCTAAATTACAAGAAGGGGAAGAAAGTATCCACCAACAGCCTACCTTTGCGCTCTTGTGAGGTTTGGCATTATTATTCCAACAGAAAAGACCCCTGCAACCTCCAGCTCCTGGCCCCGATTCATATCCCCTGTATGAACAACCCAAAAAGAGCTAATATCAGCATTTGACAACAGATAAAATGTGTACACAACTTGTCAGTGTAAGATTAATGGAATATAATGATGGCCAACTTTCTTCTTCATGTGAATGGACTTTTCTTAGATAGACAGGAAAGTCGAAACAAGAGTTAGCATCAAATGATTAATAAATCAATAGTTCTTGTGGAATCGGATGGTCAGAATTGCTCAAGCATGACTTGAATAGGTTTTCTCTACTGACATCCATTGGGTATGGGGCCATAGGAGAAAATGGTGGTATAGATCATATGTTGATGAAAAAATTGCACCTGAAAGTTATGTATGAAAGAGGGACGCTTCTCTTCCTTAATCCATGCACATCCGTAGGCATGCGATTCCAAAGGTTTCAGTGAACAGCAGTTTTGCTCAAACAAATAACCTACTAACAATAAGAACTAAATTCATATATAGCCTAATAATTCCTATGCGAATCTGAAAGTTCTAATGTTAAGATGACAGTTGCTGCTTTTATTGGGATATTGATAAAAAGAAGCACAAAAGCCTAACAGCCACAGGTTTTGAAGTCGTACAAATTTAGCATTTGGTTTCTCAATGTTTTATCCGAAGCCCAAGAGTCTTGGAAACTTTGCCCTGGCAAGCTTCGTGATCCATATGTAAGTTCTAAACTATCATAAAATTCAAGCTTGGTTCATGCGTGAAGTTCCAAGCAATGTGAGGTTTTGTAATCAGGTCCTAGGTAACATGCTTGGGAAGTATTTACAGAAAATATTTCAACAACATTATGGACACACACTTGTGAGCACATATAATAAAGGAAAAGTCTGAAGATAACTCACGTGCTCTCTTTGCCAAAATTTCCCTTGAAGTTGCTGTCATGCAACGAACTTGGTGAGATTAGGGCATAGTGATCAGCCCTTTTACCAATCTGGTCCTTCCAGACTGCCTTGTCACAATTAATCTTCAAGAGATCAATTTCATTATTTAACTCATCTTCCCAATGCTGAGAGGGCAAAGCCGTAGAATTTGTGGGTTCCATTTGGTTCTGGGGATAGATACCTTCTTGAGGCAGGATTTGATTCTTCTCAGGTTTCAAATGACTTAATGATCCAGGCGTACCTCTCTCAACAGCCTGCAACCATGCAGTTTCTAACCTCTGATCTTGGATAATGGATTCTATTCTCTGCATTGGAATCCTCTCTGTATCACTCAAGATGGCATTCCCTTCTACCAATGGAGTTAGTGATCCAGCGGCAGATTGAAAGGCTCCACCCAGCTTCCCTTCGGAATCATCAAAACTTCCTCTTAATACTTTTAGTGGCTTCTGACACAAATCATCAGAATAACTATCGACTGCGTTGGAGAGAACTGCTTTTCTTTCCCTGCTAACAACCTCAGTTGTGCCTAATTGCTTCTGAGACGAAGGATCTGGTAAAGCTATTGCCTTTCCATTGTTTATGAAAGTTTTACCGTCTGGCAACAGTATAATTCTAACCTCTACACTGTATCGAAAAACAATTTCAAATGAGTTTGTGATGCTGCTTAAAAACCGTTCAGCTCTGGTTTTAATGTCCTTATCCCAAAATGCAACATAAGCAATAAAAAGACCTGCAAACAGGGAATATTAGACTCCAAAAAAACAGTTTTACAAGTGAATGAATCATGCAACAAAACAAATATCGAGTATAGATTGTTGAACAATGGCTTTGCAAAAAGATGATGCAGCTTAAATCCTATCACACAAGTCAATCCTCCTAAGACTGCTGGCAAATATTTTGCAACAGCTGAAGAATTTTTTCTCTTTTTGGGTAGGTGCTGGATTAAAAATTGATGAGCAGAAAATAGTTGAAGACAACCGTATACATAATATGCAAGTGTATTTTGCAAACTGTTCTTTTGTATTTTCCATTTTGGGTTTAAATAGTGCAATCATTATAAAAAAAAGCTAGTAGACATGTACTAACCTTCAACTTCAGAGATGGAGATAAGCTTCCCATGAGTCAGAAGCAGCTGCCTCAGTGTCTTCGAATGGCATCTTTCAATACACTGCACCCAGATATCATCCAATTCATTCGAGTTTATGCATTTCGATATCATATTACCAACTACAACATCCTGTGAGACAGCCGATATATCACCATTTGTAAATCGGCTTTGGGAGTGCTTGGAGTTAATATTAACACCATTATTCAGTAGGAATGAATCCTCCCGATTTGTCAAATTATGGGGAGCAGCTTTAGGCAACAAGGCAGGAGAAGTTGACTTCTGGGGTGGACAGTTAGCATCAGGCCTCTGTTTTTGGGCAATAGCCTCCCTCGAGGCACTAGACGGGTCCTCTTCAGTTGTCTTGGAGCTCTGCCTCCTGCTTCCTGACTGAGTTGCATCAGATGAAGGTACTGACCCTAGCTGCAAAAGAGTTGCTGTGAACCACGTAAAACTCTCACTTGAAAACCTTAGCTGTTTCTCCGCGTCTGAAAGTAGCTTCAAAGTGTGTTTCAATCTGTCCAGTTCTGCTTCAGTCACTGGAGAATGGCTTACAAACATCAAAAAAGGCCCCCAGTGATGACATTCGATTAAAATTGTAGGTTTGCAATATATAAGGATGTTTTGATATATCTTCTAGGTTAGTAAACTTGATATACTAAAAAGGTAAAAACAAATTCAATCAGTTGAAAACTAGAAAGGTAAAAACAAAACCAATCAGTTGAAAGAACTTTCCTGATATCTCTATGCCCATTATCATGTGAACAAAATTAATAATACTATTATTATTATCCTTTTTTATAAATAAAGCATTTTATTGACAAGACGTCAAGCGGATGCCACCCAATACTAAATAAACAAATCAATAGTCGACAACTTAAAGCTTCCACTTGCTCTGTCCCCTGGGGCAATCCATCTATACAAGATAAAAAGAGGAATATTCTTTGTTGATATATACAGAATTAGGAAATTATAATCTTGTATATAGAAATTAGGGAATCCTTTTCGAGATAGGACTTTATTTTAGTTTTGCCTATATAAAGACTTCTTTGTATTCTTGTATATACACATCAATATAATTCTTCTATTTTTAATTAGTTCAATTCTCTAATCCCTCTTTATTTTTTCATGGTATCAAAGCTACCTCTCTGATTCCTAAAATTTTTCCATTGCATTGGTCGGTTCTTTTTTTTTTTTTTGGTTCTGGCTTTTTTAGTTCTGGTTCAAAATTTTCTCCGTGCTTTGGTTCGGGATTTCCAAGAGCTGCGGTTCCTTTTTATTTATTTATTTTTTTCTTCTTCCCACAACCAGTTTCAATTTGCCCTTGCACATGAGCCACGAGTTGTGTAATCCGGCCAACTTCAATTGCAGTGCAGCTTCGTTTCTTGGCTTTGTTTCCAACGGCTTTATTTGTTTCCATCTACCTATTCTACCAGTTCAATTTACTTTTTCATTATGGCTTCTCAAAATGATATCATATGCCCAATCGACACCATTCTTGCAACTACAATATTTGGACTCAACAGATGTCTGTATTTCTAATTGGCCATAAGCTTTAGAGATATGTTACTGGTGAACATTTCAAGCCACAAAAATCTGATAAAGAGACACAAGAAGAGTTTGACAACCGAATTGAGGATTGAGACAGCGCTTACTGTAAGATTATCTCTTGATTTATTAAGACTTCCAGTCCTGCTATTCAGAGTCTTCTACCTAAATTTCGGAATTCTCACGCTGCCTGAGAGTTTCTAGCTAATCGGTATAATTGCACTAGTGATGCTGCTCTATAATTCCAATTGAAATCTAAGCTCTATCAAATACGACAAGAGCCTAATCAGTCCATTGCCGACTACCATGCCCAAATCCATAGCCTCCGGGATCAACTCTCTCAAACCGATCCTTCCTTTAAAAATGCTAAGTCTATCAAATTGTTTGCGGCATATAGAAATCGACGCCGATTTATTCACTTTATGATGGGGATTCAAGACGACATTGAGAATACCCAAGCTTCTCTTCTACATCGCTCTCTCCTACCATCCCTTGAAGCTGCTCTCACTGAGCTTTTTTTTTAAAAGACCCGTCAAAAGACTCGTCAACTACGAACCTCAGACTTACTCATGGCTAGCACTCCTACTCAGGCCACTCTGCTGTGTCTTTCGCACCAACTGCATCATCAAAACGCAACCATGTCTAGTGCAATTATTGTAAGAAGGAAGGTCATCTTACCAAACTCAAGGCTAAGCGCTCTAGATCTCAGTCCCGTAATCAAATTATTATAACATCTTCTTCTGGCTATCCAGGTTCTACTGTTCCTTCATCTCTTACTGCTGCTGATGTTGAGGCTATAGTCCACTAGGTTATCACTCATTCTTCTCCTACTTGATCTATTGCCACAGATATGTCTGTGTCCCTTTGGTTTATTGATTCTGCTTGCTGCAAACACATGACTTCTGACTCTTCTTTATTTTCTCATAAACAGTCTTTTCACAAGCCCCATTAATCTTTACTGCTAATGGTTTTCATATGTCAGTTAGTCATGTTGGCTCCATCACTAATGATAATTTTTGCATACCTAATACTTATCTTGTTCCCAAGTTATCCTTAAATTTTCTCTCTATGGGTCAACTTGTTGAACTTGGTTACATTGTAAAATTTTCTAATGATGGGTGTGTTGTGCAGAATCCTCAGGCAGACCAGTTGATTGGGACAGGACATAAAGTTGGTCACCTCTTTGAACTTACTTCCTTACATCTTCCGAGCCCCTTGTTATTAGTTTTTCAACTAGTTGCAGCCGTCACCACCACTTCCAAATTGTGGCATTCTCGTCTTGGTCATACTTCGTTGTCTAGTGTCCGTTTGTTAGCATCAAAAAAACATTTAGGTACTACTGATTTTTGTTTTTTTTTTATTGTTTACCATGTCAATTAGGGAAACAAACTGCTTTACCATTTAATAAAAGTGATTCTATTTCTGTTGCACCTTTTGATCTTATTCATTCTAATATTTGGGAACCTGCACCTATTGCCACAAAAGGGGGAAGTCATTACTTCGTGATTTTTGTGGATGATTTTTCACGATATACTTGAATTTATTTACTTCATAATTGATCAGAGTTACCTAAAATTTTTGACAATTTTCACAAAATAATCCAAACTCAATTTTCTCGTAAGACTAAAATTTTTTATTCTAACAATGCTATGGAATATAAAGATAATTCTATTTGCAAATCTTGAACATAATGGGTCTCTTCCACACTTATCTTGTCCTTATACATCCCAGCAGAATGGTCGTGCTAAACAAAAACATCGTCAAGTTTAAATACCATTCGATCACTTCTCATATCTACTTCTCTACCTGAAACTTTTTGGTGCGAAATTGCTCTCACAACTGTTTACATAATTAATAGGATTCCTTCTTCTACAATTTTTAATTGCTCTCCTTATGAGCATTTGTATGGGAAAGTACCTGATCATTCATATCTCAAAATTTTTGGCTATGCCTGTTTTGTCCTTCTTCTGCCATATGAGGGTACCAAATTAGAGCCTTGCTCTCACTTATGTTGTTTTCTTGGCTATGGTATTAAACAAAAGGGCTATCGGTGTTGTGACCCTATTTCTAAACGCCTCCGTCTTTCCCGACATGTTCAGTTCTGGGAACATCATTTCTCTATTGAAATGGTCAAACTTTCATCTAACCCTTCTAATTATTCACCTATTTTTACTAATTCTTCTATTAACCTCTTTCCAGTTACTAACTCATGTGATGCAGGTTCTTCAAACATTCAAGGTGACCACTCGACGTCCTCACCTGATTCATGAACTCCTCGCATCCACCTTCTGCTCTTGAGCCTTCTCCTACTGTTTCTACTCCATCATCACCTGAATTTCACCATCCCACCCGAGTAAGAGCTCATCCTTAACTTAAAGATTATCATTGCTATTTTGCTATTGCTTATCTTTACGAGCCTTGTTCTTATTGCGAGGCTAGTTCTGACCCACTTTGGGAGCAAGTAATGAATGATGAACTCAATGCTCTTATTTCTACCCATACTTGGAACCTAGTTGACTTGCCACCTCACAAAACTGCAGTAGGGTGTAAATGGGTTTATAAAATAAAGACTCAAGTAGAAGGATCAGTGGAGCGTTATAAAACTCGCCTTGTTGCAAAGGGATTTACTCAGGAGTATTGACATTAATTATGAGGAGACTTTTGCTCCTGTGGCTCGTCTGACTTCTTTTCGGTCTTTACTTGCCGTTACAGCTATTTGGCAATGAACATTATTCCAAATGGATGTCAAAAATGCCTTCCTTAATGGTGATCTTACTGATGAAGTATACATGACACCTCCTCCTGGATATTCTCATCCTCCTCAAAAGGTTTGCCGACTTCGTAAGTCACTCTATAGGCTTAAACAGTCTCCTCGAGCTTGGTTCTCTAAGTTTAGTTCCGTTTTAACCCAGCAAGATTTTGCACCCAGTGCCTAAGATTTTGCATTGTTTATTTGTCGCTCTTCTACTGGCATCATTCTTCCACTACTTTATGTTGATGATATGGTTATAACTGGCGATGATTTATCTGAGATTAATGCAATTCAACAATTTCTTAGTCAACACTTTGAAATGAAGGATTTGGGCAAACTTAGCTATTTCTTGGGTCTTGAGGTGACCTCCAGTTCTGAGATATATTATCTCTCCCAAGCTAAATATGCTTCTAACCTTCTATCACGAGCTGGTCTCACTGAAAATAAAACTGTTGATAGTCCTTTGGAGACTAATGTAAAGTTACTTGCAACTGAGGGTAAACTCTTGTCTAATCATACTCTTTATCGACAGCTTGTTGAGAGTCTCATTTATCTTACTGTGACTCGCCCGAACATCTCTTATGCTGTTACTTTGGTTAGCCAGTTTATGCATGCACCTCGATTTACTCACTATGCAGCTATCTTCGGATTCTAAGATATATTAAGAGTACTTTATTTTATGAGCTTCTCTTTTCCTCATCCTTTCCATTACAGTTATATGCTTTTTCAATACTGATTGAGCTGGTGACCTTACTAATCGTCACTCTATTAATGGGTATTGCTTCTTTCTTGGCACTTCACTCATCTCTTGGCAAAATAAGAAGCAGTCTATTATTGCTCCCTCCAACACCGAGGCTGAATATCGTGCACTTGTTGATTCTACTTCTGAGCTTATCTGGCTATGTTGGCTTCTTGCAGATATGAGTCTCTCTTTCAGCAGTGGCACTCCTCTGTGTTGTGATAATACTAGTGCCATTTAGATTGCCCATAATGATGTCTTTCATGAGCGTACGAAGCATATAGAGATTGACTGTCATTTCATTTGCCACCATGTTAAGCAAGACACTCTTCAGTTTTCTCATGTTTCTTTTGCTGATCAGCTTGCATATATCTTCACTAAATCTTACCGTCCTGGTCATCATCATAAGCTTGTGTCCAAATTCAAGTTGGCCTCTTCATTACCATCTTGAGTTTGAGGGAAGATGTTGATATATATAGAATTAGGAAATTATAATCTTGTATATAGAAATTAGGATATCCTTTTCGTTATAGGACTTTATTTTAGTTTTGCCTATATAAAGACTTCTTAGTATTCTTGTATATACACATCAATATAATTCTTCTATTTTTAATTAATTCAATTCTCTATTCCCTTATTATTTTATCACTCTTCATCATGGACAAAGGAAATTCTATGCCTTGAGATGATCTTCCACTACTATACACCCAAATGAGCCACCCTAAGCAAAAAATGTGTCATTCTCCAGCTTTCCTTCTTTTATCAAAGACATGTTTCACCTCTTAGGAAAAGTACATGACATACCAGAACAGGATAAGAACAAAAACTACAACTGTTTAGATCACAGTTGTAAATCACATACTGGATGCTGTACTGGCTTCATTGTTGATAAGATACATATTGATACCAATGCGTTTTGGCATATACCGTTTGGATTTTTTCATCATTAAATATATGTATTCATAAAAAAAGTACATACCTAAAGAAAAAAGTTTAATATACCGCTCTGAGAATAAAATAAAATTATAAATGACATGTTTTATATTTTCACATTGATGTTGATTAAGACAACTAAATTTAACATGCTTTCATGTTTAAACAAACTAAAGGAAAATATTTCTTATTTATATTTGAGTAGAAAATGAGAATATATATTTGTAATCCTTAGTTTTATATGGTTTAGGAAATGAAAAATAAAAATAAAATAAAATCTAGGACAAAAGACTGGAATTTTTTCAAAAAATTCCAGTACGATCAGTCTCGCCATCTAGAGTGCAACACTCACTACGTCATTTCGCCCAACACCACAATGGCAGTTGTATTGCTTTACAATAAAACCAACCCAAATAATGTAAAAAGAGAGACATAAAGTACGCAAGGTACACAACATACTCATAATAAGTGTGACTCTTGCATCTTTAGATAGATAAATTTGCTTCTACTTAGAAAGTATTTGTTGAATCTTTTCTATAATACCATTCCGTACCTCCTTGGCTTTGTAGGAAGAAGAAAGGTATCTATTTTGCAACCCATCACTTCAACTAGCCAATATATTTTGAGCAACTCATACCAGAATTGCCTCCGACTTACCAAGACTAACTTTCAAACCAGATACTACTTCTAAACAAACACAACTAAAATTCCCCATTTGTAAAGGTCAACAGCACAAAATGCTGGAATTATCAAAAAATAAGATAGGAAACCTCCATTCTAGAGTAACTATTATCACCCAAACTAAAGACTTCAATAAAGACTTCAACAAACCTCCATTCTAGAGTAACAAGGTTACTGACGCTTTTGTCACCATAATGAACAATAAAGTTGGAAGAGGATCACTCGATGAAAAGACATTATATAAATCATTATTGTTTATGCAAAGAGATGTGTGAGACAATGGATCACCTTTTTGTGTACCATGTGTGGTCATAAGAGCTGTGGGACACAGCATTATTGCAGTTTGGCATGTAGTAAATGTACCCAACGAAGCAAAACTTGTCTTTAACTCATGGTGGGAGCTAGATCCTTGACAAAAGGAACAGGGTGCAGAATTTAATTCCATTGTGTATAATGGGATATTTGGGAGAAAAGGAATAGAAGGACATTTCAAGGAATAGAACTACCAATTTTTAAAGTAAAAGTTAATTTTTGGCTATTTTGAATAGATTATTGCCAGGAGCAAGATTCAGATTTGCACAATTTTTTGTTTTTGTGAGCACCTTAAGATGTATCTTGCCTTTTGAGGTATTGCAGAGGAGTGGCTTCCATTTGATGCCCATTTACTACATATCCTTTTAATTATCAAAAAAATAAAAAAGAAAAAAGAAGAGATTACTCTAACTAGGGGTGCAAACGGTTAGGTCTGGTACCAAGACCTAAAACAAGCCACAAGTCATTGGTTTTAAAGATTTTGAAATCGTAACCGAAACCATTCACCTAAGGAAATTTAACTAAACCAAACCATTAGTTTCAGCTTTTGTGGTTTGATAGTTTTATGGAAATAATTTATCAACAAGAAATTACATATTTGGGGATTCAAGATCTTGCTATTCTTGAAGTCAAACCTGTTTCTCATAATTAGTAGCCTAAACATTCACAACCCCACCAATGCAATGCCTATAGATAGAGTAATATACACATTTATGGCCATATGCTTTTCTATAAAGATAGACAAACAACTAGCTTTCTAATTAAGACCACAATTTTTATCCTCTTTTTTTAATAAACATTATTAACATCTTATAAATAATAATTACATTAAATAGTAACAATTTGGTTCGGTTAACCAACCTCTCAAATCGCAAAGCAAACTGAATCGTTCAGTTTTTCAATTTTCCAAACTAATGATTCAAAAAAGCCTAACCAAACTGAATTGAAAGGCCAATTTAGTTCAGTTTAATGGTTTCACCGGTTCAATTGTGCAACCCAAACTTCAGCTAAGTCCTCTAGTGGCATTAAGAAAAGCAACAGGGTTACCATGGTCAAAACTATTATCTTTGATAGATTTTTAATATTTTCAATTTACTCCAAAGTATAAGGGGTACAAAGGCAAGTTTTTAAAGTTTAGAAGTGTAAGTGATTTTCACCTTAAATACAAGGGGTAAAAACACAATTATAAATATTGTGGTATATATTGGCAAAAGATGGACCAAAATGTTGGACACAAATATATCAAGTGATATTTTATATGCTCTTTTGAAAAAAATTCTCCCATAATGAAAGTGAGATCAGATTTATTAACGGGGGATTTGCATATCTCATGGATGTTAAATTCCCGATGTATTCTATAACAGATTTAATAAATTGGTTTGATCTTGCTAGAATTTAAGTTAGTTTACCACCTTTCCTTAGTGCTTTTTGTAAAGGCAATTTAAAGCTTCCTAATGTGGCATGACTTGATGCCACTGGTCATCATATAGGTCATTTCAGGTGCAAACCACCAAGATTGAAATAAAAAGATAGATTGAATGCATCAAGTGATTGATTATTGACATCCAACGGCACCTTGAAATGTATAATTTACTATCCTCCATTTCAAAAAAACATAAAATGTTGAATGAAAAATAGTACAAAAGTGAATTAGGACACTACTTACAGGTTCGCCCACCAAAGAATGAACCGTTGCACCTGGAATCTACAATGTTGTATGTTCCAGCAATGATATCCATAATGAGGGTGGCCAGCTGAGATATCACAGCAATTGGATCAACCCCTGAGTCCATCAACTCTCTAGCTCTTTTTACTGTTTCTGCACTGTTAGACGACATTGCTGACTCCAAAAGTTCAAGTAGTTTCTCATCAGAAACCACCCCAACCTACAGTTTACAAGGTGAACTGAAATTTTCAAACCACTCAACTAATATTTAAACTATCTGTTTACAATCATGGCCTCCATAGTGTACCAACAATCATGATCTGTTCTTTCCCAAATCCAGAGCAATGCAAATATGTGCGTATATATATAGATAATTGTCCCAGTAAGTATCTTATTTCAGCTTGCGTGTTCTTCTGAATTATGATGGCTTCAAGCAAAACGTTAAATGGCGAATTGCTCCTCAGCCACTAGGACGGTATCACATTGAAAACTATTTCAACTTCAAACATAAAAGGAGAAAGGAACTTAAAAAAAACCATGCAAATACAGCAAGCCTATAGCAAACTTACAAGTTCATTCACGAGAGATGTAGTAATTCTTTTTCCAAGCAAACTCAATTGATCCAACATACTTTCTGCATCTCGAAGTGAACCATCTGCGTTCAAGGCAATCAAGTCCAGCGCTACTGATTCAACATTTAAATTCTCATCGGCAGAAATTTTCCTCAACCTTGCCGCAATGTCGCTATCTTTGATTTTGTTAAAGATATGCTTCTGGCACCGGGACAATACAGTACGGGGCACATTGTCAAGATCGGTGGTTATGAATATGAATACGACATGTGGAGGTGGTTCCTCAAGGAACTTCAGAAATGTCAGCCAGATCTTAGAAGGTAACAAGTGACACTCGTCAATAATGAAAACCTTGTATCGTGGAAATGTTGATGAAGGACCCACTGGCAAGTTCTTCAAGAGATACCTAATTCTATCGATTCCCTCCTTGCTGGCACTATCAAATTCCATCAGATCCCGGCGCTTACCAGACATAAAATTGGTGCATTCCCTACAGACTCCACATGGTTTATTGTCCTCACTGGCGAGACAATTCAGGGCAGCAGCGAAAATCCTTGCCGCAGATTTCTTCCCTGTCCCGCGAGGACCTTGAAAGAGATAAACAGGGGCAATTCTTCCCCTTGAAATTGCATTCATAAGGGATTGAACCACAATGTTCTGCCCAATCAGTTCTTCAAAGAACATTGGTCTGTGTTTCTGGCTCAAGCTCCTGATATTTTCCGGTGTACTTCCCTCTTCTCCTTCCCCATTTAAAGCTACTAGCGCCAACTCTTCTTGACTCCTGCAACTTGCCGACCACCTCCTTCCATCCAACCGATTCAAGGCCTCCAAATCTAGCTCCCCGAAGTTCGTCGAGAGCTCATCATCACTATGCCCAGTTCCTATAGATGAGTCTACTCGACCATCACCACTATTTGTTAGTAACGGGATGGTACCTTGAGCAGACCTAGAAATAAGTCTCCTCTTTTTGGAACCAGAGGATGATCCCCTCAGACATCTACCATGCATAGTTTGATTTCCACACAAAATGCTACTTCCTTTCCTCCTCAAGATATCAGAAAGTGAAGGGGAACAACAGCTTCCACACCCCCTCTGTTCCTTGGGGTTGACCTCCTTGACCAGTAACAAGGAATCCCACATCCATGGCTGCTCGGAAAATCTAACTGATCATCCGCCCCATCATCCTCATCATCGAAGGACGCAGTAGTAGCATCCCAAGACCCAACTACGCTCGGGTTTCTCTTAACGTATACATTGTAAGAACTGGTTGACAATGCAGGAGTGCTATAAGAACAAGAGGAATCATCTTTTCGACTATTTCTCAAAAATTTTGACGAAGAATAAGACCAATTCTTGTGCTTAAGCCGCGAAAGCAAAGCCGAGGCTTCTGAAATTCGACCCAAATCCTCAGAGTTACAATAGTCTTCTGTATCATCAGACTGATCAACCAAGCTCAAAGACTCATCCTGGCCCAAACCCAGAGCAGCAATTGAAGGCAAACCCTCTAAGGATCGCCTCAAAATCCTACTTTGAATCATTTGTCGTCTTGACAAATTACCCAAATATGTAGTCCTCTTAGATTTGTTCTTAATCGTAGGTCGTCTGATCGAAGGTGTGAGGTTTGTGTCTCCGCGTTTGAATATCATCGAAGCGTACCGATCAGCAATGTAAGTATCACTCTTCGAGTCTCCTCCATTTCGCGCATCGCTCAAGCTGTCTTCGGCACTTCCCTCCGGAACCGAAGAAGAAGACCCATCATTCTCTTCCTCTCGCTTTCCACGCCCCATCATCTCCTCCGATTTCGCCGTCGCAGCGCTCTTCTCGCTCGACGACCTCTGCCTCCTCCAATTGTACAAATACACCTTCTTCTCTCTCGATTTACTGCCTTTGCTCTCGACTCGCGGTGGGACCTGATAGTAGAGTTCGGAGACCTTGTTGCCAGTGTATCCACCGCCACGACGGATTGCGTCGCCATTCGCCGCCGTGGATCTAGCTGAACTGAGAGGGGACCGCCAGGAGGAGGTGGTTCCGGGATCTTTCAGCGCTCGAGCGGCCTTTCTGATTTGGATGAGTTCCTTCTTCAAATGCAGATTGCTCCGATCAAATCCACCACCACCACCACCACCACTAACCCCTCCGCCGCGCATTTCTGAAATCATTCGCAGCTTGTCTTCTTCCTCCACTGGGAATCAAAGAAACGGAGACGACCCATAAACCTCATTTACAGCTCCACCAATTGCACTCAACTACACCCATATCGCTCACACACAACACAATATAGTGATAGATAGCAGGATACTACAAACCAGTTTGACGGAATGGAGATATTTGGTGGGTATTGAAGTCGATGATAAGATGTGCAGATCTGTACACAAAGTACATATAATATATATATACAGAGAAAGAGAGAGAGAGAGTTACACGATGAGTTGGGTTGAAAGAGAAAAGCCTAAAGAAGAAGCAGAAGGACTAGTAGCTACTACAAGGAATGATAATCGATCATCGAGAAGTACATCAACAAAAATCGAAACTCCCTCCATTTCCGCCGAGACAGACTTTTCTTCACAGTTCTCTCCTCTCACACACGCTCACAAAGATTCTTGCTTTTTTATAATGTCCCAAAGTGTCTCGGTGTTTTTCTATTACGAGTTACCCTGATATTTTATATAAATAAATAAATACATAGATTCCCGTTATAATTTCTGAAATTGTATTACTTACCTCATTTTTAGTTTTATCACAAAATTTTACGACATTTGTGTATTGGGAGATCTAACAACATATCACTTATCCCATATAAAAAATAATAATAATAATAATTGTAACATCACATGTGTATGAATAAGTCTAACTAATTTAATGAAAAGATGTTCAACATTTTAAAATATTAATTGGTGTATAAATGAGATGCTCACATTTTGTCCCCTCTACTTCAAAAGACGTTCTCAAAATTAAATAATTATTGAGTAATTTGAAGATAAAAAAAATGAATTGATTCAATGAATCAAACATACATTATTAAAACCAGTAATTCCATAACAACTAAAAAGTCAATTTGAAACAAACTAAACTCGTATCTTTAAATCAAACTGTATAAAGAATAGTTTTATAGATAACAGCCAAAAAATCAGCTTAGAATAAACTAACCTCATATCCTTAAATCCGACCGTATAAAGATGGTTTTGTGTATAACAACCAAAAAGCAACTTGGAACAAACAACTTTGTATCCTTAAATTTGACCGTGTGAACAAACAAACTAATCTCGTGTCTTTAAATCCAACCATATGAAGAAATTCAAAAGTTTGACCATAGACTATCGAAAATCATAACTCTCCGGGATACCAAAAAGATGGTCTAAACATATTTAATCAATCTTTAGAGATGAACAAGTCGTCAATTAAGTATGAACATAAATCGATTGAGAGAACCAATTAATCATTTGTTGATTTTTTTACTGAAGTTGATGATTTTAGTTTTAAGAAAAAAAAAAAAGAAAGAAATCATGAAGAAAAAAGAATGATATCAAGAACAGGTTAATTTTGACTTTTATATTTAAAATTATAATAACAATAAATTAGTTTTTTTTTTAACTATTCTGGGTTAAAATACTTCATTAAATTGGTTGAAGTGTATATGATATTACAACTAAGAGTGGAGATATTTGCACTCCTTCATTAGTTTTTTCCACTCCAAAATAACTTTTTTCTACTCCATAATTTTTTAATAATATGAAATAAGGAAAGTTAATGAATGAGAACATTTATCATTCTCTTACAACTAATTTTTTATTGACATAAAATATGATGTCAATTCAACAATTGACGCGCGAATGTCAAGAGAATTAATAACACAACCTAAAAAGTAGCAATTAGTATAATTTTAACAAGTAGAGAGAAATTGTGTATTTTCATCAAACTGAAAGGGTAAGTGATGTAATTTACCATTCTATTACTACACCATGTAACTTTCGTTTGACAACCTAGTAGGAAATAGAATTTTGTTTTGAGAAGATATGGAATAGATTTATATTTTCAAGGAGAATAGATGTAAAGAAAAATGGGGAATGAATTATACAAGACTCTAAAAAAGAAAATTTGATATGATGAAATGTTGAATTGGAAACTAAAACTACATATTGCATTAATTATATTGATGCATATTGTAAATACAATAATTAATTATGGATGTATCTCATGTGAGATTTTCCATTTGAATCTATTTACTAAATTTTATCCTCTTTGTACTCACCAAAAAAAGAAAAAAAGAATAGTTGAGACTTGAGGGGTGATTTGAGTCATTTTGGCCCAAGTGGTTCAATTCATTTTCGTTTATGCTACCTTGACCCTTCCGAAATTACCCAAATTTGTACATATATATATATATAATCAAAGATTTATGGAAGCGAGCTAATTCTAGTATCCTTTTAGCCTAGCATAAAGCTGGAATTTTCATTTTTAATTTTAAATAGAAAGTACATTGTATCTATATCATTTGCTTTTTATATATAAACAATTTTTTCATAAAATATATACATATGAAAAATTCATTAAAATGAAGCGGTTGTTTGTATGATTTTTGTTTATTTGAATGATGATCATAAATATATATATATATATTGGATATATAATATAATAATATTTGTCAATTAAATATTCACAAATACATACATACAAATACGTATAGAATTAATAAATATTAAGAGTTAACTCAACTGATAAAATAATGGATTTACACTATAGAGATTACTAGTTCGAGTCTCGTTATTAGAGAGTTTATCTGATCATTAATTTCAGAATCTTAAAAATTAGGCAAGATGCTTTGAATTATAATATATATATATATATATACACATCCATATCATTAAACATAAATTGAAGTTAAATATAAGCTCTTGCCATAATGTATCACCTATTCAATATTTTATATCCTTTTAACAATCTCCATTTTTTTAGCACAAAATTACTTTATCATCGCATGGCTGTTATATATTTATATATGTTTCTTTTCTTTTTCTTTTTCTTTTTTTTTTAATTAATGGAATCCCCTACCTATAAGTATTTTCCTTCATAATTGAAAAGTATTGACAATTTTTCCAAAAATTATGAGTAATAGAATTCCATTTGCATTTTTGTTTCAAGCTCGTATACATCCATGGATTGAATTATTAAGTTTTCAATTAATTGACCCCTTCGGGGGTGGTCGAGTGGGGGTTCGGGAGTGTCTGAAGACTTGGGCCACATGAGGTCCCAAGTTTGATTATTCCTTCGGGGAGGGGCAGGTTACTATTTCAGTGGACTTCTAACAGTTCCACTTAGTCGAGTCGGTCAGTCAAGACTTACCTAGGCTAGTTTACCACATTGTGGGCCATTGCCGGCTTGGTCCACGGGGTAGACTTCACCCAGTGTGCACCCTCGGGTAGCGGCTGCAGGTTTCTTCTCGATCCTAGAAGTTTTCAATTAATTGGATTATGTATAGTTTTTTATTACTTAATATATCTTTTCTTCATCAGCATATAACACAAGTCATGATATCTAGGAGGATAAATTTATAGTTAATTGAATAAATGAAAGTTTTATGATCAACTTGTTAGAATATTTCTAACACCACTAATTAATTTTATTTATTTATTTACTCTCTCTTGTAAAATATATACGCAAAATATTTCTAAATTATAATTAAAAGAATTTTTTTAGATTCATCTCGTGTTTATAACTCTTAACTCCTATCTTATAAGATTAAAAAAAAAAGAAAAGAAAAAAGAAAAAAACTCTACTCTATTTCAGTCAATAAAAATTAAATTATCACCATATTTATGTATTTCCTACTTCTTCTTCGATGTGAACGACAACCTCTAAGAGCTCTGGCGTGTTTTCTCTCCTTTTTCCTCCATTTTTTTTTTTGGCAAATAATTGGAATTTGGAGCCCTCCTTTTACCATCAAATCCCACTATAATGGAGTGAGGTTTCTTAAAGTTGAAGTACAACTTTAGGAGTTAAAATTATATTTTTTAATATTTGAATTTTTATGAAAATTTATTTAATGATCAAAATTAAAATATTTTCATCTATTAGAATTTTTATAAAAATTTAAAAATTAAATATGTAACTTCAACTCTAAAGTTGAATTACAACTTCAGAATCCCTGTATTCCATTATTAACCATAAAATAATTTATTCTGATTTATTCAAATTTAACTTTTATAATATTTTTTGATGGAAAAATTAATTAATTAGAAGAATATATTAATTCAAACAATGTTGAAAAATCAATTAGATATTGATTAATTCACATCTCATTTAGAATATATATATATATATATATATATGGGGGAGTATTTATTTTTCACTCTTTTTTACTATATATAAGTAGTGTTTGGATGGCAAAAAAGTATAAAGATTGGATGTAAATATGGTATGTGATGAAATTTTATTGAAAAGAAATACAAAAAATTAATAAAAATTGATAAATTTTGATTAATTTAGATAAACCAAACATCTTTGTAAGCCTCGAGCCATTCCCGTCAAGCTAATTGAGGAAGCCAAATCTTTGTCATATTATAGAGGCAACTATTATTTATTTATTTATTTATATGTTTTTTTAAGCAAAGCAAAGCAAAGTGAGCTTTCACGAGTATCAATTTACAATATTGCTTCTTGTCCGTATAATCCAAGACAAACTTTTTGCTTTATGCTTAAACCTTTTTTACATTTTTGTGTTCCAATTTGTCCCTTTATCATGCAATATGTCTTCCTTTTTAACTTTGTGCATAGTAAAATAATAAAAAAAAAAAAAATGCAAAAGAAAATTCCATTATTGCAGTCAAAGTAAAGAATAATCCATCATGACTTATAAGGGAAATTAAAGACTTGTTTGGTATAACTTTTCCGCATTAAAAGTTAATTTTACGAGAAACGCTCTAAAGATAAATGCTGTAAAAGAAAATAATATTTTATACAAATAATTAAATTATACTGAATAGTTATCAGTAAATAAAATTAATAATAATCCCGTTTGGCATCAAGATAAAACACTAAAAATCTCTATAAATGTCTAACAACTCATTTATATCTAATTTTCCCGCCATCACAAATTTTAAAAAATTTCAATATTTCACTAAAAAAACAAAAAATCTAAAAATAGGTTAACCGAATGTGTAAAATTTTTATACAATCATATTCTTCGTGTCTAGAGCTTTCAAACGAGTACCATTATCGCTATTTTTTGTGAATTTTTTTGAATCCGTAAGAACGGGTTTAGAAAACCGTTCCCACGATTTGCGACTTCTAAGAAAAAAATGACGCTAAAATTAACTCCAAATCATATTTTATCTCAATTTATCTTATTTTTTCTTACTCTAAACGGGTTGAATGTAGTAAAGAGATGACGGATTATTATATACTTAAAAATTACAATACCTATATAAAAAAATTAAAATAGAAAAAAGATATATTTAAGAAGTTTAATTAAAATTTTTAATATTTTGTAATTAATTTCTTTAGAAGTCTATTTCCACATCAATCATTTAGAATAACTTTTTCATAATAACTTTTTAAAAAACAGACCTTTGCTA
Organism: Vitellaria paradoxa; assembly: GCA_019916065.1. Classification (NCBI taxonomy): domain Eukaryota; kingdom Viridiplantae; phylum Streptophyta; class Magnoliopsida; order Ericales; family Sapotaceae; genus Vitellaria; species Vitellaria paradoxa. The sequence goes on from CM034238.1 coordinate 7,826,424, forward strand.
GAAGTTCTTATACGTAATTTTATACCAAACAATCTAAAAATTCCAAATATCTTGAGAATGTTATTTCGAATTTAAAAGCAGCCATTGGTCCACATGCATAATTGATTGTGGGCAATCATAATTCTCAATCAAAAAATTTACCAGAGGTGGAAATGTTGAAAAATAATAAGAGAGAGAGAGAGAGAGAGAGAGCAAAAAAAAACAGATTAGCTAGCTTTGGGCTGTAAAAACTAATGATAACAATAGCGTCATTATCAAAGACATTCTTGTGAAGAAGTCCCTCCATTCACCAGAGTATGAATTTGGAACTAAACTTTTATTGTATATGGCACCCGATATTAATTGAATAGTTTAAAAACATTTCTCATATTATCAATCACCATTTAGAATCGTACACCCAATATAAATTCATATAATTAGCAATTTTTTTTTAGAGTGTGAGAAATTAAAAAATAAAATACATTTAACATTTTTTTTTAGTTTACAATATAATACCGAAACACTTGAATAAATATGAATGTCATTAAAATAGTTTTAATTGAGAGGCTATTTGACACCACAAAAAAACAACTTTACGCTAAAGATGTGACATGTGTCATGTTACTTTTAGGTTAGGTTTGATAAAAATTTATAAAAATTGAAGACAATTAGTAAAAATTGACAAAAAATTAGAAAAAATAAGTAAAAGTTAATTTTTGTTGACAAAAATTAGTGAGTTAAACACTCTAATACCATCCAAACACCCTCATATACATACAGAATATACATATACACACACAAACTTTTCCTAGTAATATATTTATTATTTTCCCTTCTACAATCCTACGTGCACATTGTCATTTATACAATGCATACCGCTCTGTCGCAACACATCTTCATTCTTGAATCATCAAGCCATCCACAAATACAATCTTGAATAATGCAGGCAACGCTCTATTTGGTTCGGATTTAAGGAAATAAATTAAAAATCCTCCCTATCATTGCTATTTATTTTAAGGTTTTGGAAGAAAAGAAAGGAAAATGATAAATAGAATACAACTTATTTTCTCTCAATTTGCTCATTAATTTCCTCTCCATTTTCACTTTCCCTTCTCATCCCAAACCAACCAAAGCCTCCCGGACGACCATCAAGAAGAATAATACGGTGAAAATGACGGGAAAAAAATTTATTAAATTAAGAATATTCTATAGTACACAAACAAATTGAAAAAAAAAAAGTGAAAATAAATATTAGCATTTCTAATTTACAATTGTCCAAGTAAAATGGATCAGCAACAATAAACATGCCAGAACCACACTGCACACGGGTAAACCTATATCCCCCATAACTAACAAAATTGGAGACAGTTGATGATTGATCCATTGTTCAACTATCAACCCCCCTCCCAAATATATATATATATATATATATATATATTCTGCTCAGACAGAGATTTCTACCCAAACCAAAACAGGTATAATTCCAATGGAAACAAAAATAACATAAACAATTGGGAAGAAAAAATAGAAAGGAAAAAACTTGAATTTGCAAATTTCCCCAATGTACAACTTCAAATAACCGTCCATCGAAGTATCTGAAAAAAACATCAAAGAACAAGTTAAAAGACATGTCACAAAGGGAAAAATGCAATCGAAACTTCACTAATTCAGTTCTAGGTGAAATAAGACCTCCACAGGTAAAGTGCATCAGAACCCATTCCAACCTATGCAATATAAGGTCCCCATCACAAAGCATTTCCCATAAGGAACCCACCGAAGAATACATTTCTGCTACCATGATATGACACAACTATGACCACACCAGAACAACTCTGCTTCATGTGCCTCTATTTCAATGTTGGCTAAAAATCTTGATGCAGAATGTATGAAGCATTTAAAAACTTAAAACCTAAGGCATTTTGTATGACTACCTGGAGATTCTAGCAGCAAAGGTTCCAACAGATAATGAAGTGAAACATAATAAACTCAAAACTAGTTGTCAATCATGTAGCCAAACAGACCATGGTAGTACAAGATAAAACTGCCAGAGGAGGCGGAGAAACAAACATGAAAATGCACATTCAATATTGACAATGCAAAAAACAATGCATGTTCCACAAACTTAAGTACACCAAACACTACAAATTTCTTGACAGCAACTGTTTAGTGCATGATCCCCCAAAAACCTCATAGACAAACAGTTAAGGTAAAAGGCTACTGAAAAGTTAAAATCCCATCAACAAACATTCTAGTTCATTAGCTTCTGAAATGGAGCATTGTCTTGCCTTGTTTCACTTCAAAATAGCAACAAGAAGTTCTAAACCTTGTCCGCCTTCCTTTGATGGATGAAATTGTCCAGCTTCTCAAAAATCAGAATTTTAAGCTCTAACCCTCTTGCTACTGCAACTAGGGCACTTGTACTGCTTGATGTGCTCAGCTTTTGCAGGTGTAATCTTCACGCATTTTCCATGGAACCATCTCTCACACACATCGCAGCAAATCCAAAACTCATCAGTAGCATAATTATCTCCACAGGCACCACAGAGCGTCACCCCTTGTTCATCTTCTTCTCCTTCCTCATCACCATTCTCATTCTCATCCTCTTCTTTGGGCAGAGGAGACATCTTCACACCCTTTGGCTGAGACTCAGATGGCCTAGACTGCTAAATGGAAGCAAGCAAACAATAAGAGAATAGTGAGGCAAACATGCAGAAAAAAGATTTTTACAGATTTCATTGACCACTTCTTACCATCTTTGCACTTGATTTGCTTTTGCTACCGTTGTTGTGACCACCAGACTGGTCTTTTGGCTTAACGTTTCCTGTCACAACTTCGAATACAGTTGGGAGATCATTTATCATCTGGAAAAGCCTCTTCCTGTAAATACCAAATGGTCCAATTCCAGCAACGATCAGAAACAATTCAAGTACGAAAAAGCCATCTTCCTGATTTAATTTCAGACAAATGTGAATTTATGACGCCAAATTCACCAGACGTTACTATTGAAGGCATCACTTAATTCCTATGGGGCATGATGAGCTTTTAAATCATCCATGCTCAAAGAATGTTCCCCCAGCATGCAATAACTTAATTTCAGCACTGGTGTTTTCTCAGCAAATTATTTTGATTCATACTAAATGTGATGACGGAATATCCACCCACATTGCTTGAACATAAGCTCAGGTGAAGTCTAAACGCTTTATTTTCTTGTTTGATAGATAAACGTAATGAAATCTAAACATTATTGGGCCTTCAAACATAGGAAAACTTGCCAAGCCAATAATGCAACTAACTCTCACAATACAGTAAAGCATCCTGCAAATCCATTGGCTGAACCCACTTTTAAAGAAAATACTCAAGCAAGTGGAAGTAAAAAACACAAAATCGTTGGCACACTGCTTGCATCAGGTTACAATGGGAAACAGGAGAAAAAATGGCAAGTTTTGAACTCAATACTGTAATAAATCAAAACCAGAAGATCCCATAGTCAAAGGAAACATCATACATTGCTATTGGCCGAACATGCTTCTAAAGAAAATAAGGAAGCAAGTCCTAGTATCACTTGTGGTGGTTGGGAAGCCACCCATGTTGCCTGAGGTACATGGTCGATCAACCTTTAAAGTAGCTAGCTGGAGGAAAATATTATCCAGATTTCATTTCCACAGGCTCAACTTCTTTTCAGCCAAAAATTCAGTTCCTATCAAATACTATTGAGATTGTCAATGCTACTGGATGCATGCAATTTTGGTATGGCCATGCAGCAAAAATAAATTAATTGATTAAAATAAATAAAATAATGAGTTCTGCCAAAAGGAAGGGTTATTTTTTGGAAAATAAAGTAATTTGTCTAGAACAACAATATATATATATATATATATAAAGAGTGAATAAAACTGTACGCAAACACAATGAACAAATTTTAAGTAACTGAATCTTCACACAGGCTATGTTGAAGGGTGGATTTCTGGAAAGAGCAATGAACAATGCAAGAAATATGCGAAACCGAATAAATAGTGTAGCATCGAATAAGAAGAATGGAAAAATTAATGGATATGGACTATTGCACTTCTTTCATCTTCTCCATGTTCCATTTTTTTTTTTTTTTTAATAAGTGGATTAGTAGACTATGCATTTCATTCTCAACAAAAAAGAACAATAAAGAAAGATAGGATACACTTAAAAATGTGAGACATAAGGATGGCATGAAAAATAAATAAGTAAATAAATACCATGCAGCAGTAGGGAAGGGTAAGAAAATCCATGTATCAAACAGTCTAAAAACGATCATCACCTAAATGGTCCGGAAATAGAACCACATAACAGGACTAATGCCGTAGATCAACTGAACAGATAGTGCACCGTATATACTTTCAGCATTCCAGAATGTTATTCTTTCTAAATTTAGTCAAGTTTTTGACTAATGGTGATAACAATCACAAGTCAAACACCACACCTGCATGCCCTCACCAACTGAACTGGAAATCTGGCATACTAACATGTAAAAAATCTAGATTATCCTATTGAGTTCTAGGAAAAAAGTATTTACCTGTCGCTCTTACCAAACCCAAATCGTGCACCAAAATAGAAGGCAACAGCAAGCAACCAAGAATCACTGTGAACAGCAACAAGCGATAACCAGTCCTTCTCTTGCATTCCATCCCTAGCAAAGTTTATACCCAATGCCGGTTCAGGAAGCTCAGGAGGCACCTCCTCAACAGGCAGATTGACTTCCCAGCGCTCATTTGGAAATCCATATAAACACAAGTTCTCCTTTTCTGCCATAACATCATGATTCAGAATATATAATAGAAGTATTAAAAAATTGAAGTATTAAAATTTGGTATGATTGGAACCTAAAAGAAAACGTTGCCATTAAATAATTAACAACAGTAACAAATGTCACTTCATAAAACCTATCAAACATTGAGACAGAAAATCGTAACTCTACTCAGTGATAATAAGACGTAAGTAAAGGATTCACATGGCAAGTAAGAGAGCACCGACATGTACAAGAATCTACAGTAAATTATTGAATGCAGCCACCTCCAAAGCATATAAATAAACAGTATTTATGCATACATAATTCCGATTCTCAACCATTATTAACTTTTTAGTGCATTTCCTAAAAAAACTAATTTTTTCACAAGTACCTTATTTAAATTTGCAAAAAATATAGGTATTGGGCTTCATTTAGCTTTTGTTAATAATTATAAATAATATAGAACCTAAGAAGCACGGAACTATCACATGACATGACATGATTTGGAAATGCGACATGTAAATTTAAAAAAAAGAAAAATGCAAGACACAACATATCAAGAACAAGCAAAAAGATGGATTTTTATGTCATATACATAAATAGTTTATGCCCCTAAACAGATCTAATTGGCGTCGACAAATTCATATAGCCGACCCCACCGAGTGGGAAAAGGCTTGGTTTGGTTTGGTCTATACATAAATAGTTTGTGCTATCATTGGATGGTGTTGGAGACAAATTAAGGAATAGAAAACTGGTTGAGCATCCATACTGTGTCCTTGCATGTCTCTAGAGTGTCAGAATCCAAAAAGGATAAAATAAGGGACACACTTGACTGCTTGTCTAAGATGTATCCACTACATGTCCATGCTTCCTAGTATAAAACCAAAAACATTAACAAGAAATTAGGGATGTCAAATATACCCGTATCCGGTGGGTACCCACTTCACCCACTCCGTTCGGGGAGGGTATGGGGATGTTAGTAGCGGAGACGGGTACGGGTATAGAGATTTGAGGTGTTACCCGAACGTGTATAGGGACAGGGACGGTACGATAGTCCCCACCCGGCCCCGTACCCGTATCCATATCCGTTTAAATATTTATTTATTAATATATATATATAATATATATATATATATTTTTTTTTTTTAATTTTAATACATATATATATAATATATTTTATTTAATATATAATAATAATAATTTTAATATTTATTTAATACGTATAACATAATTTGTAATAGTTAGTGTACTTGACGGGTAAACGGGAACGGGGACGTAGAATTCATTACTTAGTGTTGATGGGTATGGAGAAAATTTTTTTTCCCGAAACAGGAACGGGAACGGGTAAGAGTATTATTAAACGGGGACGGGGACAGAGAAGGTTATACCCGCCCCGTTGACATCCCTACAAGAAATAGTTCGAAAGTAAAATGTTATGATCCAAAATAGAGTTATTTAGAAAAGTGGTTTGACTTGCATTAGGAACTATAAAAGAGCTTGCAAAAAGATTAGAGATAGTCAATGAACATTTTGGGTTATTTTGATAATTTTCTCTCAACTTTGGAGGAATCTCCTCGAAGAAGATTCAATTTTCCCTTTCAGTTCTATAATTTCCCTGCATTCTCTCTCAGTCCAAACAGTGATAACCGGGTTCTCAGCATAAAATAATCGTAATTTACAATTACAGCTACAAGTTCAAATTTTACAGTTTTTTTGTTGTTCACTGCACTGCCTCAATTACACTGACCCTAGAACATGACAGATGATGACTTACTTAAAATGAAGTTTTTGAGCGACATATAGAAAGAACTTGGCAAATGAAGTTTTTAAGCAACATATAGAGAGAACTTGGCAAACCTGTTAGCAGATTTGAACCATTTTGACCCTGAATTTGCCAATGCACAAATCAGAGCAGAATTTAGCCATCATGCTACAACAGTATTATAGACCTACTTTATGCAAAATAACACAAGTGCCAGTAATACAAATTAAGCTCCAACAATAGGTCAACAGGCCATGTTTGTGGAGGACAAGTTTTATTATTGTACTGTTCCCAAGGTAATTCTGATATCAAAAAAAAAAAAAAAAAGGTGTTTAAATAAATATTCTAGCGAGTGCCAATCAATGAATGAAAAACCAAAATACAGAAACACAGAAAACCGCATAGGCACAAATTTGAGGGAAATTTTGCGTCTGCAAACAGAACGTAATTATCAGCTGAAGAAGGTCATCTGCACTTGAGTTTATCTAGCAAAAAAACAGTTAAATAATTAAGAGATTTTAACCGTGAAAATATGAAAAAGAACAGAAAGAAACTCACCAGGATCGCACTTCTGAAAAAACTGTTCTACTTCTGCAAATCACAGTGAGCCAAGCCAATTAACAAAAGCGATATATGTCTCAGTTATACATTCAGCGAAGCGAGTTAGCAAAAACGAACCAGTAGTGAGAGCCTTGATCAAGCCAGCCCTTCTACCTTTGAAATCGACGAACACCTCCTCCACAGTTCGAGGTATCGGATGCGGTAATGCCTCCATTTCTCACCTTCCCTCCCAAAATTCAACTGCGTATATGTATGTATATATATATAAACCGACACAAATTCCCCCCAACACCAAATGCTGGGTTTCGCAGTACAGCAAACCAAAATCCGAATAAAACAACCCGATTAGGGTTTTCGAAGAACTAAGGTTTCCCCTTCACGCTGCTTCCATTTCTATAAATATATATATGTACATATGTAGAAAGTATATATATCAAATTGATGAAATTAAGAGAGAAAGGGTGAGGAAATAAGAGAGAATTGAAGACGAATTGAGGTGGGGAGGAAACAGCGGGAAGGTAAAGGGTTTTAGTTAATTTTGGCCGCTTTGGGGGAGTCGCTTTTGTCAATTTATTTGTCAAGTCATTATATATTCCACATCCATATACATATGGCTCGAAATACTGCGTTTGGAGTAACGTGTCAAAAATCTATTGGTTGAAGTGATTAAGCTGCAATTGGCCCATTGGTTGCTACTTGCAGCGGGTGGGCGTGACACTAGCTAGACATATATGTGACGTGGATTATTTCAACTTTGATTTTTACTAGTGTTTGGAGTTGTATAAAGGTGTATAAAATAAATAAAATTGTAAAAATAAATATCTCGTAATTCATGCAGTGAGTAAAAATTTAAATTTTACTGTCTCTTAATTCGTGTTTGTAGAGATTTATAGGATTTTATTTTATTTTGTAGAGCTCCAAACGGAAAAAATTTTATAAATTTTTACAAAATTTAATTTTTTTTTACTTATAGTACGAGATTACAATTTTTATAAATTTATATTAATTTATACAATTCCAAACACATCTACTGTTATTATTTAGCCCCTACTTCTCTTTTCCTCCCAATCTACTTTATATCTATTCTTTGTGTGTGCGTGTTTCATGTAATTTTTTAGTTAGAATTTAATTCTTTATTTTTTAATTTACTTTTGAGAATTTTTAAATATCTTATCAAAACTTTTATTAGTTTGGCAATAAATAGCTTGATTAATTTTATTTTGTTTTTCTCCCCACCTTTTGCTTTTTGAATTCTTTAAGCATGTTATTTATATTTATTAAAATATATTTGAAGATAAAAAAATCATTTATAAATAAAAAGAGCCAATTTTTTTCATTTATAGGTGAATTTTTCTTTTATTTTTAAGCATTTCTTTTGATTTGTTTAAGAAACGTGAACAACATATCTAAAATTCCATAAATAATAACATATCAAAAAATACTAAAATAAAAAAAAATACAATTTGATTAAAAAAAAAGTCATATATATCTTACAATTCTTATAACTTTTATTTTTCTTATCTCCAACAACGGGTTTCTAAATTAATCAAACTGTTCATTTAAGTCCATATTCTAATAAACTTAGGTGGCATTTGGTTTACATTTTTATTTTTTGTTTTCTATTTTTATTTTATGTGTTAAAAATCTCAAAATGAGGAAATAAAAAATACTCTATTTTTCTTATTTTGAGATTTTCCTCATTTTTTGTTAAAAACTCTCAAAACAACTTTTTGTCACTTTTCATATCATGTGTAAAGTTATTTTTTGTTTTTAAAAATAAATTTTGAAACACAAGCAACTAAATGCGTTTTGACCTGTTTTCTTTATTTTCAAAAGTACAAAATGAAAAACGAATTTAAAACAGAAAATAAAAAATAAAAAAATAAACCAAATGAGCCATTAGTTTAACTCAATTTGTTTTATTTTTTATGCAACAAAAGAATCGAGTTTTGATTAAAAAAATAAAAAAATAAGTTCATTCAATAAATGAGCCAAGCATGAACATTATTTGACTCGATTTGTTGAGACCTCGAACTCAATTTAATATATATACTTCTAAAACATGAATTAAATATTTTATGATTATATTACGATGTAGTGTATTTTTCATTGTAGGTATGGGATATAAATTATAATAAGTTATTTCTTGCAACTCACAAACACTTGCTTGATTGTGACGGAATTTGTTGAAGATTACAAAGCCTGAAAGAAGTTGAACGAGGAGTTGGAATGCATTAAGGAACAGTTCTGAATTACCAATGCTAATTAATTAGTTAAGTAGGACTTTGAAATTGACAGCATGAATATCCGTTGGGGTACGCCAATGAAAGTGGAATTTTGTCCCTTTTCTCCGTACGTAGTTCATCAAATAGCTGTGCTGAAAACACAAGTAGTCGTGTAGATTAAACGCGTTCCATTGGAAGCATACAAATGTCTTCATTCAAACATAAGGTCAATTGATCTTCTTATTAAAAAAAAAAAAAAAAAAAAAAGATATAAACAAAGGTAAGACAAACAATATATATATATATATATATATGAAATTGAGGGGAAAAAAAAAAAAAACTGAATTTGCACACTTCCAGAATGTACAACTTCAATCAACCGTCCATGGATCAAAGTTATCTGAAAACTGAATTTTCGGCATTTCATACAGACTTCCCTTGCCATTTATTAACTGCAATATAAAACTGCCCGAGCAGAATAAGAAACAAAAGTGAAATAGCATGCATACAACCAATATTGACCATGTCAAAAAATGCAATAATGCAAGTATGGCAAGGCACGAAGAAATGCACCAAAACTACATATAAAATTCTTGCGATAGCAACTGCTTAAAGCACTATCGCCCAAAAACCTTAAGAAAAACAGGTAAGGTTAAAAAATATATATATATATATCAAATCTCATCAACAAACGTTCAAGTCCGTCAACTTCTAAAATAGACCATTGTCTTGCCTTGTTATAACTTTTTAATATCCTTGTCCAACTCAAAAAACCTAGATTATTAAACTCTAGCCCTCTTGTTACTGCAACTAGGACACTTGTACTGCTTGATATGCTCCGCTTTTGCTGGTGTAATCTTCACACACTTGCCATGGAACCATCTTTCACACACATCGCAACAAATCCAAAACTCGTCGTTGGCGTAATTATCTCCACAAGCACCGCAGAGTGTCACTCCCTGTTCTTCATATTCTTCCACCTCCTCCTCCTCACCACCACCACTCTCATCCTCTTCTTTAGTCTGAGGAGACATCTTCACAGCCTTAGGCTGAGACTCGGCCAGCCTAGAATGCTGAATGGGATTCAACCAAAAAGCAAAAGTTTTAACTCCAAAAAAGAATGCAATCGTGAACAATAAAAATAAATTTCACACACATGATGGGACACTTCTTACCATCTTCCCACTTGATTTGCTTTTGCTACCGTTGTTGTGTGCACCAGGTTGGTCTTTAGGCTGCTTAACGTTTCCCGTCACAACTTCGAATACAGTTGGGAGATCATTTATCATCTGGAAAAGCCTCTTCCTGTAAATGCCAAATCCAACAAATATCAGAAACCATTCAAGTATTAAAGGCCTTCCTCCTTATTTTATTCCAGACAAATGTGAGTATGATACCATACTCATGCGACAGCACCAATGAAGGCAACACTCAAATGCCTCCAGGGCACACTGGGCTTCTAAACCATCCATGCTCAAAGGATGTTCCGCCCAACAAGGATGGAACCACGTTATGACCATAGGCAGGCCGTGGCCCCCCTTTGAAAAATATATGTTATAGGGATATTTCATGTAATGGAAGAGGTTGGCCTAACGGTGAAGGTTTTATCTTAAGTTTAGAGTTTGATTCCTCCTCCTTACATTGTCAATTGTTTTGCTTTCCAAACAACAAAAATGGTCACTGGCCAGCCTGAATTTTAATTATCAATTATTTTACCTTTAAAAAAAAGGTACTTATAAATATATATTTTTTAAATAATTATTCCAGCACAAAGTAAATAAATATATATATATTCAAAATGGTCACCCCATCCCTTTAAGTTTGAACCATTGATAACATATAAGACTTTATTCTTGAGTTGGGTCATTAATAGTCTAATCTAGTCAACTGAATAATTTTTAAACGAGTCTATGAATAACCTTTATATATTTGCTTTATTTTCTAAGCCCATGAACCTCAAATAAACTGCTTGATTCTGATATTGCATTTTTGAAGTTGGGGAGAAGTAATATAATTTATACGAATTGGCTCCCCCTTACTTAAATTCCTGGTTCCATCCCTGCCGTCCAGCAAGCAGTAACTCAATTTAAGCATTGGTTTTTGTTCAGGACATTATTTTGATGGCAGAATCTCCACCCACACTGCATGAACATAAGCTCATGCAATGTCTATATCTTAATGAGCCTTCAAACAATGGAAGGCATCCTACAAATCCATCGGCCAAACCTACTTTTAAAGAATACCAGAGCAAGTGGAACTCAAGATAGTTGGAAAACTACTTGCATGAGATTATAATGTCAAACAGGAGAAGAAATGGCAAGTTTTACACTTAATAATGCAACTAACTTATAATTAGAAGATACCATGGTCAAGTGAACCATCCTAAAGCACCCTTGGTTGAACCAACTTCTAAAAAGAATAGTAGAGCAAGTGGAAATAAAACTGATGATGGTTGGGAAACAGCCCATGTTGTTAGAGACTGCAAGATCAACCTTTATGGTGAGTTTGGATCAAGGACTTGTTGAAGCCAAAAGAAAAGGAAAAGTGAAAAGGAAACGGTAGGAAAAAGAGGACTCCAAATATATGTTTTTATTTGGTTAGATTATAAAACATATGGAAATGAAAGGTATTTCTCAATAAATAATTCTTCTAATTTTTTTCTTCAAATTCCACCTCAGTCAAACAAATGAAGTAATTCTAAATCCATTTCCCTTTTCTTTTATTCGATCAAGCACACAATAGACATAACTGACTGAGAAATATATATATATATATATATATATATTTGACAGGAAAGAGAACACCATTTTATTTGGGAAAGGGGGTTCGATGACTTGAACCCTTAGCTTTGCCAGGGTAAGGGTGCTATTTTACTAGTATTCTTTCTCATTTTATCTGAGGGAAAATATTATTTATTTATTAATTTTGACAAGTGAGGAAAATATTATATATTCCCATTCCGCAGGCTCATCTTCCTTTCAGTCAACACAATCTGTTCCGATCACTATCAGGCCTTAGGTGGCAAATGGGCTTCTAAATTCAGACTTTTATAGGAATCAGACTTTTATATGAATTTGAATCTTTAATTAGAAATCAAGTGACATCATTATATTGACAAAAGAGTGTCTGCTTTCTTCCAAAAGTCTCATAACTTTCCACTAATACAGAAATAATAGACTTCTGTACCTTTTTAGCTTTCAATCAAAAGTCAAAGCAATTAAACTAGAAAGTTTAATTCAAATGTTTCACGGTAAGAAACTCGAATAAATTGTAGAACATTGACCCTAAAAGTTAAAAAAAAAAAAAAAAGAAAAAAAAAAAGAATGAATGAAGAAATATATTCCACAACTAAATAATTCAGAGTGACAAATTCAACTAAAATTAGTTCAACTGTTTGCTAAATAATCTAATTTAACATTAAATCTTTCAACAAGTATAACTCCACAATGTCATGGATCACAGAACTAAATCTTCGTACCAAAAGATGTAGACGAGTTGTCTACCTTGGTGTAGATAGGTTACGTGAGGTGCATTCTTTTGTGCTTTGAGGCTGTTTCAGGCTTAAAGAGTTAATTTGGGGAAATCTGAATTGAATCCAGTAGGTGAAGTGCAGGAGGTGTCCTCATTAGCAAATATCTTGGGATGCAAGGTTGGGAAACTGCTCTCTACCTATCTTGATCTTTCCTTGGGATGAACTCACAAGGCTACTAGAGTTTCGGAAGGTATTGTTGGTAAGTTCCTGAGAAAGCTGTCAAGATGGAAGAGGGGTATTTGGCCAAGGAGGCAAGATCAATTTCATTAAAAGCATGCTGTCTATACGGAATGAAATCCAATTTTAATAAAATCTCCCAATATACTGCTTTCTTTCCACATCAATTAAGCAATACGAAAATGGGTCCAACAATGTATATAAGCTACGTTTTCAACATAAGATATGAATGTATGCCAGAAGCTCAATAACCATTTAAGATAAAATAGACTAACTAATAGACGTCAATGCAATTCAAAATTTAATAATAGTTGCAAATGGTAATAATAATAACAATAATAATAATTCAAAATTTATTATTATTATTATTCCTGACAACTTACTCAGCCATTATTATATTTTGTTCATCCCAAACTATAATGCGAGAGCAATCCTGTTTTCATAACTTCCCGTCAACCCTTTAAAACAGGGAGATTGCTAACTTCCAGAATCAATCACTTCCTAAAATTCTACTAATGAGGGGGGGGGGGGAAGAAAGAAAAAAAGACCTAATACCATCTACAGAATCACAACCAGCTGCCTAATCTTCAGTGCTTCCATGCTTGGTTTGGACGAAGACATAAATGTAACCGTCAAAAAAAAAAAAAAATCCAAAAAAGAAGTGCATGAAATAGAAATGTTGAAGTGTAACAACAACAAAGGAAAAAAAAAAGGATATAAAACAAAAATAAAACAATGAAAACAACGACGTAGATCAACAAGAGATAAAACCATGAAAACAACAGGAGGAAGTAACTTTAACCAGTAAAAGATAAAACAATGAAAACACAAGAAAGAATTCATACGAGTCAAAAAAAAGGCACTCGTAAAATAATCAATAAAAAGAAAAATAAAAGCGTCCTCATTTTTTTCTTCACATCCAAAGGTAAAATAAATATTCTAAAACAAAACCATGAGTAACACAAATAGCATCACTTCATGGAATTCCACTGATAGAGTGTTTAATTTGGGATTAGCAATGTACCATACCAACTGTAGATTTATTAGCTGCCATTTTGCACAAGTTGAAATGTATTACTTAACTGAAAAGGACATGGTACAAATAGTATTTGATGAGGGTGTATAAAAGGTAAATGTAAAGAAACCTACTGTAAAAACTTTGTAGAAACAAACTCTCATTAGGAGACATGAAAAGACTTAAAAGAGAGTGCCAATGACTAGAATAGAGAGCCATAGGTCCTTCCCAAAATTCCATCCCACCAGCAAAACACCCGGAGTAAGAAGGTGCAGCCATCAGAGCAATTGTGGCATACGCTATTATGATTGTGAAAGTTGCCAGATGCATGAAGGAAGATAGAATATCAATCTATCTATCTATTATAAAAAGCAGGAACATCAACTGTTTTTTTCATCCTTTTGCTAGAAAAGAAAACAGCATTGAGTAAAAGGTAAGGGTGAGACAAGTCCTATGCCATAACAGCTTAAGAAAACATTATCACTTAATGGTCTGGAAATAGAACTACATAACATTGTATATACTTCCAGACTTACTTTTGGCAGGTCTTCTACTAATGATGATACCATTCACTAGTGAAACAATATACTGACACGCCTTGCCAAAGGATGGACTGAACACTGACATTCCAATACAATAAGAAAATCTAGAATATCCCATTAAGTTCCAGGAGAAGTATTTACCTCTCATTCTTACCAAACCCAAAGCGTGCACCAAAATAGAAGGCAACAGCAAGCAACCATGAATCGCTGTGAACAGCAACAAGCGATAACCAGTCCTTCTCTTGCATTCCATCCCTCGCAAAGTTTATACCCAACGCTGGTTCTGGAAGCTCTGGAGGCACCTCCTCGACAGGCAGGTTGACTTGCCATTCCTCATTTGGAAATCCATATAAACACAAATTCTCCTTTTCTGAAAGAACAACATCATGATTCAGAATAAACAATGGACACAGCACATTCAATGGGAATCACTCTTTCCCACCAGAATATTACCATATGAGTCAATGTCAATCACTCTAGCATCATTTTGACATATGTGGGGTCCAAACGAAAATGTTTAGTTAAATAATTTACAAGAGTAATGAATCTCACTTTACTCAACAGATGAAACATTGAAACAGAAAATCAACTAAACTAAATGATAATAAGGCCTACGTAACTGATTCACAAGGCAGGTGAGGGAGCAAAAATGTCTCTATTGTAAAATATTTTGAAAGTATGGGCACCTCCATGTCGTCTATACAAACATATATAAAACTGTACTGGACTGTATGGGGGTAAATTTATTTGAGTCATGCTAAACAACCAGATTTTATTATTTATTTATTTATTTTTATTTTTATTATTCTTTTTTGACAGTGGGAACCCACAGCAACTACCCTTCAGGGGTGCACTAGGTAAACCCATTGGACTGTGCAAATAACCCACCAACCACATGGACTAGATAAACTCACGAAAACTCCATGTATAGACACCCCCAAGGAGGAGCCCTTAAGGTGCGTTAGAGTGCACGCGAGTCTCGATTTAAAACATGGTAGACAACTGAAATTTTTATTTTCCACTGTTCTTGGTGTGATGCAGTGCAGACATGGGTCTCAGTTACATTGACTCCAAAACACGGCAGGCAATGAACGACCAAGTTAAAAAAAAAACCAAGAGAAATTGAACAAAAAAGTTTCATCCAAGGTGGGGAGCAAGGCTCCCTGGGATTTGAAAGTGCAAACCTACCCTATACTAGAGTCTTTCGTTGGTTTGACCTATTTCGACTCTGAATTTGCCAGTGCAAAAGCCAAGGTGGAATTTGGCTCATGCTGCACATATTTGGTTACTAAGGATAGATTAACTCTATCCAAAATAAGAAAGTTCCAATAGACCAAATTCACCTCTAACAAAATGAAAATTGACCCATGTTTTTGGAGGATGAATTTCATTCTTGTGACACTATCAAGGAATTCTGATGAAATGTGCTTCAAAAATATACTACAACACAAGGAACTCTTCTTCTTCTTCTTCTTCTTCTTCTTCTTTTAATTCTTTCTTTTTTTTCTTTCTTTTTTTTTTTTTTTATGTGAACGAAAGCAACAGATTAATGAGATAATTACAATAATATAAACTAAAATGCAAACACACATAAGACCATACAGGCGCAAATGTCAGGGGAAAAAAAAAAACACTGTAACATTATCAGCCGAAGAAGGTCATCTGCACTGGAGTTTATATACCGAAAAAGCATTTAAATAATTAAGAGGGATTAAAACCGTGAAAATATGAAAAAGAACAGAAAGGAACTCACCAGGATCGCACTTCTGAAAAAACTGTTCTACTTCTGCACGTCAGAATCAGTAAAAACATAAACTGTGAGGCCAAACAAAAAAAAAAAACACACACACACACAAAAAAACGAAAGCTATATATGTGCACACACACGTACATGTCTACAAAAACATTGAGAGAAGGGAAAAAGCAATACGAACCAGTGGTGAGAGCCTTGATCAAACCAGACCTTCTGCCTTTGAAATCACTGAACACCTCCTCCACAGTCCTCGGTATCGGATGCGGTACTGCTTCCATCCTCTCCTCCGCTCCCAAAATTCAACTCTGTGTGCGTGCGTGCGTGTGTGTATATAAACCGATATAAACCAATACAAATTCCCCCAACAACTAACGCTGGGTTTCGCAGCACAGCATACCAAATCCGAACAGAACAACCAAATTAGGGTTTTCGGAAAACTAGAGTTTCCCCATCACGCCGCTCATATATGTATATATATTATATCATGTACACAAAATTGATAAATTTTGACGAGAAACGGCAAGAAAATGAGAGAGATTCTGAGATGAATTGGGGGAGGAAACAGCGGGAAGGAAAAGGGTTTTAGTTAATTTTTGCCTCTTTGGGGTTCGCCTTCTTCTTTGGGCCTTATAAAAATATAATATAAGGACGACGTCGGATCTAGGGCGTACGTGTTGGACAGCTACTGGTTGGAGTCTGCTACTTTTTATTTGCAGGTGTGATAATCACAATAATGCTTTGGCCATTTCAAGGTGCCCTTTTGATGGTCGGTTTAGTATAAAAAAAAAAAAAAAATTTCTAAAAAAACTCTATAAATTACCAATTATCCATTTACTTTTAATTCTTTAGCCATCACTAATTTTAAAAAATTTTAATATTTCGTTAAAAAAATAAAAAATTTGAAAGTAAGTTAATCGAACATGTAAATTTTTTTGTACAATTATGTTTTTTGTGTTGAAAGCTTTCAAATGAATACCATTGTCACTATTTTTTGTAAATTTTTTTGAATTCGTGAGAACGAATTTAAAAAATCGTTCTCACAGTTTGCTACTTTTCAAAAAAAATACCAAAATTAACCTCAAATCACATTTTATCTCAATTTATCTTATTTTTTCTTACTCTAAACGGGACAGTGGATTGAAGGGGAAAAAATAAAAAAAATAAAAAATTAATATAAAAATAATACGTAATGAAATTCAATTAGAATAAATTGATAACTTTTTATAATATTTTGTAATATTTTGTATTTTTTGATTGTCCAAATGTTTATTTAAATTAATATATTGTAAAATTTGATTAGAATAAATTAATAACTTTTTATAACTTTTTATATTTTTTAGTTGTCCAAATATTTATCGATTAGCTATATAGCGTATAGTAACATTTGGAATTATAAAAATTAAAGTAAAATGTTATTTGATTTATTTTTTATATTTAGAGCATAACCAACAAAAAAGAAAAGTTTGTGCAAAATTTTTTTAGATTTATAAAAATTTTATTGGAATTTATAAATATTTATTAGAATTTATAAAAATTTTATAGAGATTTATGTAGTTCGTGCGGATAAAGATTTGTAAAGATTTTTCATAATTTTATTGTACTCTTTTAACTTTGTTTGAAAATAAAAAAAATTTAATTTTTTCATTAGTTACTAAATAATTACTGAAAATTAACTTTTTTTTATTTAGAAAAGACAAAATTTAACTTTTTAATAAGTAGTTTTTAAACTTTTGATTAATTTAATATTTTTAACTCTTATAATTTAAAAAAATTAAATTGTAAGAAAATAAATTTCGTCATTTAAAAAAATGAAAAAAAATTGAATAGGACACATAGCAAAGCGTAAATCAGTAACTCTTTTTTTTTTTATCAATGTTGATACCCGGCGTGACGTGATCCTATCAATCTTCTCCATTGCAACCTTTTTTACTACTTCAGTTTTTTTTTTTTTTTTTCCTTTATCTTTTTGGTTAATTTTGAGTTTTTTTTCTTTTTATTTAGGATTAATTTTTTAGTTGAATTGTAGTTTTTACTTTAATAAATAAATAATTATAAAAAAATATAAAAAAATATTATTTCAATTTAAACAAATTAATTATACCCTTATATTAAATGTGAAAATCATTGACATTTCTTAAAAAAAAAAAAAAAAAACACATGCACACACTTTTGCACCTTGTATTAATTCCCTTATCTCTTAGAATTTATTTGATTTTAATAAATGTTGGATTTGATTTGATTTAATTTGATAAATAAAAGTTTGTTTTTGAAACATATTTTGAGTTTAATAATAAATTTAATTGATATAAGAAAATTACTAAATTTAACCATGTTAATAGGAAATAAAAATCTGGTAAATATAATGTCGAACATAAATTTATCCACCTACTTACATAGTTTAAGAAAAAAATAAATTCTCATCAAATTTTATTATTTTGGATTGTATTTCAAATGATATAAAAAATTTCAAAATTAAGTTATAAAATAAAATCAAATCCACCTCGTAAAATTTTATTTTAATTTCAAACGTAATAATTAGTGAGAATTTCTATCAAATGAAATCAAATTTTATCAAATCCACTATTTTCCAAACGGAGTGTAAAGTATAAAATATTTTGGTACAAGTTTTAGTAACTTCTGACTTGAGTTAAAGTGAAATGACCATTATATTTCTGCTAACTGAACAAAAGTTAATATTTTGATAACCTACCAACTCAGTAAAAATGACAACTTTTAGCATTTTACTAAATAACTTTTAGCATTTTACTAAACACCAAAAGTTAGTATTTTTTTTTCTTTTCCTTTTTTTTTTTTTTCTTGGCTCCTCCAAAGGGCGCCGTAGACATCTTTATGTTGCGCGTTCAAAATCGTAAGAACATTAAACATTGACTAATTTAGACAGAAATTTTAAAATACAATAAAAAAATAAATTCCCTATTTGACAGATTCAATTTTCTTTTTTATAGCAATTTAAATAAACTCTTTTTAAGGAAAAAAATTCTAAGTACTCAAATAATAAAATTTTTACCTTTATCTACTTCATCATTATTTATTATTTAGCTATCAAATTATATGTTCATAAATATATGTTGTAAATGATAATTATATTATTAATAAATAGTTTTTAAATATATACAATAATATTAATACATATTTAAATGATATATAATAAATATATTAATATATTAATATTAATAAATATAGAATTATTGGTTAAATATATTATTAACGATAATTATTAATATTTATTCATTTTTATTAATATTATTAATGCTAAAATATATTAATATTAATAAAAATGGCCCAAAGAGAAAAGTAAAACAAATTAAATAAATAAAGAATTTTTAATATTAAAATAATGAATAAAATCTTCATAATACACTTAGAATTTGAAGTCTTACTATTGCGAAAAATCCAAATTATTTGAAGTATGAAATTTATAAGACAATTGACATTTTGCCCCCCTTTTTTTTATATCATTACTAGAAGTATGGACACACAATGTATGTATTTTTGTTAATTTTTTATTTTAAATAAAATAAAAATTACAAAAATATTTATTTGTGTAATTTAATTAGGGGTATAAAAGTAAAATAATATGATAGGTAACAATTTTAAATTCATAAATGACTCAATTAAGAATAGTTTTTAGAAGTTATTTGATTTAATATTTGAAATTAATAGAAGGTTGAAGGGTATTTAAAAAAAATAGAAAGTTTCACCAAAGCCAAAGCTTAAAATAAAAATTATAAAAATTATTTGTGTAATTTAATTAGGGGTATAAGAGTAAAATAACATGGTAGTTAAAAATTTATAATTTGTAAAATGACTTAATTAGGGGTAGTTTTTAAAAATTATTGATTTAACATTAAATTTGATGGGAGATTGAGGGTATTTTAGTAAAATAAAAAATTCAAAGAAATTAAAATTTCATTATTTTTTAATTTCATCAATACCCTAGTGTTTCTTTATAATTTATATATTATTATAAAGTGTATGTAATATTATTCATAATTTTTTTCCTTCGTCAATTTGGATCTTCAATAAATATTTTGTACTAATTATTGTAAATGATAGTTTTTTTTTTTGGAAATGCATTATTGAAGTATTTTTATTAAAATATAAAGAATAATTATATTTTATATCTTTATAATTTGGGGTGCGTTTAGAGTGGCAAAAAGTGAAATAAATTTAGATAAAGTGAAATAATTTGTAGGTTCATAATTCATGTAGTGAGATAAAGAATGATTAATTTTTAGAGATTTTTTAAAATTTTTTAGTATTTTTTAACAAATCAAACGCACCCTAAATGAATTAAAAGAAAAAAACATAATTCGCTGAAATCGTTAAAAAATGAACATTACAATTCTGCCACACTGAAGGTGCCAAACAATCGGATTTATTAAATTTAACAGTCATGTGACGTGTAATATTTTATTATTTTCTTTTCTGAAAATGATAATGACAAAAATAGTCCTTTCAACGTTGGATCTAAAATAAAGGAAGTGTTTAGAGTTTCAAAAAAATTTTAAAAATTAAAAGTTCATATTGAAATAATATAAAAGTGATACGTGAAAAAGTTTAATGGGAGAAAATTAGAAATTTTTGAAAGTTTTTGAAATTATTTTAGAAAAGAAGTTGAAATTTCAAAGAGTCAAAATAAAAAATATTTTTTAGAAGTTTTTTTTTGGTATTTAATAACTATTATTTGATTATATTTACATATTACGTGTTGTTAAATTTAATAGATATTGAGTGTGTTTGGAGTTGTATAAAAGTATATAAAATAAAATAAAATTGTAAAAGTAAATGTCTCATAATTCGTACAATGAGTGAAGAATTTAAATTTTACTGTCTCGTAATTCATATTTATAAAGATTTGTACGATTTTATTTTATTTTGTATAATTTCAAACGAAGCCATTATTGACTTGAAACTTTAGGCCTATGTTGAGTGATTACAGTATATACACTTTTTAATCACAAGATAATCATTTTTATTTTCTAATCAAATCACATGATGATAAAAATTATACGTAAGAATTTAAAATTAGTAATAAATATCTTTTTATAAAATAATAGTAAAGACATATCACTTTTAGTTTTTCATTTTTCTAACTTACAAAACAAAATACTGTTCGCATAGGAGTAAGAAAAACATGAAAAATGTCCCTCCAGCATAGTTCAGTTGGCAAATAACGAGCTCTCCGCATACTAATTTGTCTAGTGGTGAAAGTTCGAATCCTAACCAGTTCGAGGCACATTCCGTGATTTACATTCTTTATAAGAATTGAGGAACTAAGCTGCAGGGGCGCCCACGAACGGTTTCACCCCCAAGAAAAACATGAAAAATAAATATTAGTGAAATGAATTTTAGTTCTATTTGGAGAACTAAAAAACATTGAAAATCGTTAAAAAATATTTAAAATCTCTAAAAAATTATTCACTTTTTATCTTATTGTACAAATTACAAACTCATAATTTTTATCAAATTTATAATCTTTTTTTTGTGCTCTAAACGGATAGCCTTCCCCTTTTTTCCCCTTCTTTTATTACGAATTCGAAAGAGTCGCAGTTGCAAATCTGTAGGTGTGGTAGCGCTCTGGGCTTTCTATTAATTGGACCGTCTATAACCTTTTGATTTCCAATTGAATGGGTCGACTGATTGTCCGGGCGGTTCAGTCAATTGTCCTGAGCTCTTCACTTTTCACTGTCATTAAACCGACGCGGATTGCCCGTCTTACCCATCATGTTTAATGGGTCTGCTTGGGGTCGTCTAAATTTATAAAGAATGTAGCCTCTTAATTTAATTTGTGTTGTAAATAAAAAATTTAACTTTTGTAAAAATTTGTTGAAGTTTAGAAAACTCCAAACATAACAATTAATTAATCATTCATAAAATGATTTCTTTCATTATTCATTTTTTATTGTCATTTATGTAAACATAAAATACTGATTTACAATTTTAGTAGGGACAACTACGCTTGTCCACCTCAAAAGTTAAATTTATATTTATTCTTATTCACTTATAAATTTTTATTTTTTCTCCATTATTTTCTCTATTTGTCCTCACTTCACTTGAATTTATTTTTTATTCTAATTAATCATAAATGTTTGAGTCCGTAAATATTTACATATATACATTGTTACTAGATCCCAATGAAAACGTAGCTAAAAGGAGGAGTCGACTATAAGGTCAGGAATTGTTAGATTAAGATTTAGCGATTATGATACATTCACATATTTTTAATCTAACGATTCTAATTTTAATGTTCCAAGCTAACATAGTTTGGCGACATTAGCACACCAAAAGGTGCTCTCTTTTATTTTTATTTCAGTTTTATGTTTTTTCATATATTTATAAATTGAGAAGTTGAGGAAAAGAAAAAAGTAAGGTGTGGTGTAGAAATCACCCACTAAAATAGCTAGAGAAGAGAGAGGTTGAACTTGGGGAGTTAAGGCAACGGCTTAACTACAAGAAAATGGAGTATAGGCGAGAAATTTTTTTGCGATAAACCTTATTTTTTCTCTAATAATAGGTTTTCAGTAAAAAAATTTATGAGAAAATTTCTTCTCGCTCGTAGTCTTTAGTGAAGAAAATATTAATTTTAGTGAGAAAAATTTTCCTCTCCTATATTTGAATTTCCTGTAGTGCTTGTAATGGGACTACAAGTCAAGACAAAGAGATGAAGAAAGAAAGAGAGAGAGTAATGCGTGAAAGAGAGTTGAATATAGATAATTATGTTTTCTCCTCTATAATTTATTCCAAATAGTACAAGCCGTGAACGTCGACAATTAACCAAATCACGTAATATTGGTTTGCCTTGTCCTTGAGTGTTTTATTATTATTTTTTTTTTTTCCGAACCCAGCACCCCCAAATCCGAATGTAGCTGTATCTATAGACTAGAGAGGGGTACGTGGTTCTTAGCTTCTTATAAGTTGATGCCAGGTGTGCTGTAGAATAATCACTATTCTCAAACCTCTCGCTAGCTGAACATTTACCTCCCAAGTTTCAGTACTATATTGAATTGAAGTAATTGCCAAACTAGCTAGTGAATGTGGCGATTGACTTATTATTTCAGTTATCGATATGTGTTTGATTAATTATTCTGGTACGTGGAAGCCTACAGTCATGTTTCTCTATAAGAGGTGTGTTCTGAGTGAAACACATCTGTGACTCTAGTCGACAAAGAACCAAAAAGAATAAACCGACTTAGACAAGTCCTGGTTCAGCTAGGAGAGCTGTTGAAGGCCGCCTCCACAAAAGAGGAGTGACTGTCTCCCGAAGAGGTCGAACCCGGTACCTCAAGAAAACCTAAGCCCTCAGCCATCAGTCCTGACCAACCTGACTACCTCTTTCGAGGGCGTTTGTTTAACTCTTCTGGGGTAGGGGGAGAAGTTTGCAGCCGCTACCATGGGTGCGCACTGGGTGAAACCTGTCCCGTGGCACTAACCGGCAAAGAACCACGAGGAGGTAAACCAGCCTAGGCACACCTGGCTGACCGGCTCAGCTGAGAAAACTGTTAAATTGGCCCTCCACAATTAGAGGAATGACTGCTCCCATGAGAAGTGGAATCCGGGACCTATTAATTTCAGGCCCTTCAGCCCGCCATACGAACCAACTCGACTACCCTTTTCTCGGCTGCTAACTCTTACCTATATGGATGATTGAGATCTATCATTTACGATGATCTTGTTAATTAAGATTTACAGTTACCTGCTTCTGTTGATCTGTGGGCCTAGTTAAATATAGTATTACCTACACCAACAAAATAGTAGCTGATAATTGTCCGGTTTGCAATTACCTTCAGGGCTTTATCATGATATATACCAAACACAGTGATGACCAGAGAAATTTGTCTTTTGTATTGGGTTTTTTGAGGGTTTGTTAGTCCCTACACCAACAAGATGAGCAAGTAGGACAATCTTTACTGTCTTCTTTATCTGGTGGGATGGGTCCAACGCTACCAGTTCTCCCAACTCTTTTCCGGGTAAACTTTTGTCTCTCTGCGCCTAGTACTACTCTCTGGGATCAATCATGGCATTATCATTCTAATGTCTCTCAGTTATATATATATATAGAGAGAGAGAGAGAAAGATGCCTAGCTATCAGTTCCTTAAAAGGTCCATTTCCAGACACATCGCAAGCTGCATGTATAAAATATATATATCTCCATTAACCCTAAATCTCATAAAACAAACTAATACATTAATTAACCAACATCAGCTATATATATGGATGCTAGATGCTAATCAAACAGCAATATTAGAGTCAAGAAAATTAAACTTATTAAATTAAACGGCATTGCATCATATATATTATATATATAGATGTATCTATGTATGTCATGATGTGCAGTTGGTAGGGTAGATTACTTGAAATGGTGGGTATTAATAGAGTAGTCCTTGTTAATTCCCCTCTGACACCGAGTTCCATTCCCAGAGTCTATCCGAGAAGCCAGCCTGAAGTGCTGAGCTAGGAGGAGCGGCCAAGAGGGGCGGCACCGGCGACGGTTTTGCGATTGTGTTGGCGGCTGAAAAGTAGAGAACTCCGAGGTCTGGTAATGATTGATTGAAGCTTGTTGGAAGTTCACCAGCCTATGCAGATCACCAACCCCATTTTGGGGCACCAAAGAAGACCCAAAATTGGGGACTAAAGAGTTATAGTAACAAGATTGTCCAGACGCTTGAACAAATCAACTCTTTCATCTTCCCAGTGGAGCTGTTGGTGCAATTGCCAAAGCATTGGTAACAATGTAAGAGTTGTGCGAGGAAATTCGAGACCTGTCTCCATGTTGTTAACAATATGATCTGTGCTACTACTTCCGCTTGTTTCGCTCATCTTTTCAGCCTCGTCGGCCACCTGATGAGAATGTCCGGATGATCCAAATGCTTGGATTACTCTCTCCATGGAAGCGAAATTTGTTGCAGCGCTGTGATGCCTTTTGTCCAACTGCGATGAGGACGATGCCCTTGTCGGGAGGGAACGGGGGAGGGAGGAATGGTCTTCTACCCCGGCTCTCTTGTAGACCCGACAAAGAGAAATTTCTGCCTGGAAAAGAAAAAGAGAATGCATATATAGACTCATCTGTCTTGCACAGGTATGTGTATATATATATATGTATATGGGATCAAAACATGTTTAAGCAACCTTAATGGCTCGTGCACGGAACTGTTCATGATTATTGTTGCTCTCGATTGCAATTTCTGTTATTAAGATGTATAAATAGAGTATACACAGTGAGAAGGTAAAGGAATGGGAAGTTGGATGTTCTTGTATCGGTTGTGAAGAAGTTGGTGATCAATAAATAAGTGTAAGAAAAAGTCCATGCTATGAACTACTTTAAAAAGTAAATTGATCTAATACCACCCAACACAATGAAATGAAATAGAAGTACTAAAATTTGAAATCCCAAATATATAGATTTTTAATTAAGAGAATTGCCCTAGTTAGTTATATAATTTCTTTCCTTTTTGTCAGTTTCTAATTGAAGGTCAGTGAACTACTACAATACCTACCTTTGGTGATCTTTCGGTTTCCTGCTGGGGCAAGCGATATTCGTTCATAATCCAGCTAGTTCGGACGCCTTTCGGAGCCTTGCCGGAGTAGAAGACGAGGGTCTTCTTCAGCCCAATCGGCCTGAAATTCTCGCTCCGGATCATTCTGTCGGCTCCCGTGGCCTTCCAATACCCAGAAGTCGTCACGCGATTCGGTCGGTCCCCATTTCGGTACTTTCTGTCTCTAGGCACGTAGAAGAACCATTCCTTCTCCCCAATTGCTGCCAAGGCTAAATTCACAGAACCAGACAAGCAACACAGTCTGAAACCCAAAAACAAAACAAAAAAAAAGAAAAGAAAGGAAAAAGAATCATAATTCAAGAGAGCGCTTGCATATAAATATACATACCAGGAAGTTCCCAAGGGTCCTAGCGATAGAGATCGAGGAAAGTAATGAGTTCCACATTGAAACGCTTGCCCTCAACCTTGCGCCGAAGATAGACTCGATGAGTTCTTCCTCGGTAGGGTGGAAGCGGAATCCGGGCATGACCAAATCGTGGGGGTGCTGATCACCATCGTCCGTATTGTTGCTACGATCGTCTTGGCTCATGCTGGTTGCTGAAATTGCCATAAACTACTAAATTGGACTAATTGTAATCGAATAAATATCAACTCTTTGTCTTTAGCCTTAGCTTCTTCCCCCGGCCCTCTTTATATGTATATACTTGAGGGTGTAAATATATATATATATACATATATTGTACCCTTTTGAGGGTGGTGTGCAAGTTGTGGGGTGAGAAGATACGAAATGGCTAAATTGTCCTAGCACCAGAAGGAAAGTCTTTCAGTCTTCCTTGCTCCCCCTCTCTCTCTAAACGAGGAGGAGAGAGAGAGAGAGAGAGAGAGAGAGAGAGAGAGATAGTAGGAAGATGTACATAGTTTTCAGGCCCTACAATGGAAGAGGGCAAGCCTTAGCGTGTTTACTCTGGAAAGGGACATCTCAAATACAGGACAGGGTGGCTACAGCCCCTTAGCGGTGGATCTGGGATCTTTTTTAATTATACCATTACTCTTCTCTTTTTATAATTTTTATTTTCTCAATTTTTAATGTGAAATTACAAGTTCGAATGTGGGTGTATATGTGTGTGTTTGGTGTTGTATAAATTTGTATAAATTTATAAAAGTTAATGTCTCAAATTTTATGCAATACTGAGTAAAAATTTAAATTTTACAATTTTATAATTCGTATTTATAGAGATTTATAAAATTTTACATATATATCTTAACTCTAAACAATGCCTATATATGACCAGAACTTGCTTCAACGCCAGCTATTCAACCCTAAGAGTTAATCCAGTAGCAATTTTTTAGTTATTATTGAGCCTTAATTTGAGAAGAAAAAATAATTCTTTTTAGTAATTAATAATTAAAAAATTAATTTCTTTTATTATGTGTTTGAAAAAAAAAACTAATTTTTATATAGGCCTGACAAAATTTTCACTTTTTACTCTTCAATTTTCATTTTTAATTTTTTTAAAATAAAAAACTTGTTTGATAAATTAATTTTTAGTTTTTTAGAAAAATAATTTTTTTAAAAAAATTATAAAAACACAAAAAATGCAACTTCTTAAGTTTTCATTTTCATTTTTCTTCATAACAACAACCACCACTGGTAGTCATAACTCTCACCTACCATTGACTATAACTCGACCACGGTCAAGCATCGCTGACTACCATATTTTCCAACCGCTTGTCTTTGGTCCTAGTTGGTGATGACCTTTGGCCACTATTACCCGCCGCTACGTACTTATCTCCCGTTAATGCAAACTGTCATCTACCTTCAACCATACTTCTGTCATTGATAGTCACCAACAGCCATTGACCACCCTCTTAATATTATAACTATCAACTAATAATTATTATTATTAAACACTTTTTTAAGTTTTATTTTTTTATCATGAAAATAAAAAATTGAACATAAAAAATGAAAATAAAACTAGAAATAAGTCTTAATAACTAGTTTTTATAACTTTTCATTCATTTTACATATTTACCTATCAATGGTTTAAAAGAAGTTTAAGAGGGTAATTTAAAAAAAAAAACAAAATAACTAATAGCCAAAAGTTGAATTTTTAGCTGCTCCACGCCAAATGGGTCTCTGGTTCTCTAATTCGTCCAAAAAAAGAATTTTTCTTCTCTTTGGGTCAACTTTATTGCAGATGCACGAATCACTAAGTTCATCCATAACGTAGAAGCATAAAACCAGAAGCATAATTTTTTTTTTCCTAGTTCTTGGGGGATATAACGTAGAAGCGTAAAACAAAAGTCCATCCATTTAACTCTCATGTATAGATAGTCATAGAAAATTTTATATCTATAAAACCAGATATTTCTTTTTTATCTTTCTTTCTTAATGCAAGCTGCCATCTTAAATGGATGATGAGCAATGTAATAAAGACAGTTTTAGAAATTAAAAAAAAAAAGTATACAATTGGGATGCAGAATTTATAAATTTGTAAATTTGCAGAATTGTCATATACTCATTTCCTATCCACCTTACACACTGTACGCACACACACGCATATATATATATATATATATGCATATATATGCATAACCATACGCACAACCCATAAATTTCCATCACCACCATATCCACATCATCATCCTTATTTGATAGATTGTTCATTAGTGCCATGTAATCTCCATTCTTGATTAGTTAGTAATGGTGGTAGAGGTGGCACGTACGTACTAGCACTTGTAGCAATAACTGTTATGATTATATATATATATATACACTATATCGGCATATATTGAGTTTAATTTTAAAAGTACACAAAGATGTATAGATACATGAGGGTAGATTATATCGAGGAATTAATTAGTGTATGTGAATTTGGGACTGCCATAGTCAAGAGAAGCCCGTGACTACTGATCTCTCCATGTTGACAACTACAAGAGCTGATGCTTTCTTTGTTTTTATTGCGTTACAACAAATCTCTTTCAGATTTTACTTTTTTCTTATATATATATATATATATATATTCCCCTCTGCTCTCATTAATTAATTTATATATTAACCAATCAAGCTCCGCCACAATCTTGGAAAGAAACTTTTGCATTTACTGAATCCCCACTTGCTGATTCCAGTTCATCCATCAACACCCACTACTCCTCGATCTCTTCTCTCTCTACATATGGATCATTCAATCACTATTTAGTCATTCACTTTCCTTACACACAATAATGTTCTTGTTGTGTAATGAAAAAGCCAAACCATGTCTCATTAGCAAACCAAGACATAAATATGTCCCCAGGAATCCCAGAAAAAGATTAGCTCTCCAGTGAGTCTCCACCCCAACTCTCTCTCTCTCTCTATATCTACTGTGTGCACCCAGCGTGCATGTTCATGACTATATGTAAAGAGAAAGAAACCAAAGAAGCGGGCGAAGTAAACATTTGCTCCATCTCCATCCGTAGAAATTAATTAATATGAGGTATTTGGTTTCTCTTGTTTCTTAATTTACCGATTCAAATGTGTACACAGCAAGAAGAGATGTTCCAGAATTAATTGACTCTTCAGAATGCTCCGTACATATATATAAAGACAAGAGTGGGGAAGAGTTGTCAATGAAAAGGACTACTCTGAATCTGTGATCCTATCACAACTCCCGTTCGTTTCATACATGTATAGACAGATATATTATCGAAAAAAGATATATATACATATGAAGATTATATATATAAAAAAAGTGTTAACGTATTTGGCACGTTAAAATTTTTTAAAAATTATTTTTTTATCTCATTTCACAAATTATAAATTTATAACTTTTATTAAATTATTTTATTTTTTATCACCTTAAACGGCATATAATAGATATTGTCTGGATGAAAATACTGGAAGCTGAAAACCCTAATGTGTGTGTGAGTGTGTGAGAGTCTGTCAGGGTTGTTGGCCCCCACCAACTAGAAAACAAATGCTAATTGAGATTTGGTGTCAATAATTACATCCATCCAATGAGGTAAGTAGCGTACGTGCCTTAACTAGAATGATCAAATTAACTTTCCAATTAATTAAATATATATTGACAAGCTATATTTTATTACATATTTGACTTGTGTGTGTGTATTTATCCACACACACACACACACATATATATATATATATATAGATTTATGAAGGTAATGTAATATTGGAGACTGTGCACATGCCAATCATTTTCATCAGACCCACATCATCACGGACCGCCCATGTTTAGATTCAGATCCATCTGATGGGCCCTTCACACGAAACTTGTACCCTTCTCCTCCTTTACTTTTCTTCTTCCATTGACTGTTGATTTATTTACGAAGCTCCTTTCAAAAGGACCAAAACCCTTGATTTCTCTCTTCTTCTTTTTTTTTTTTTCCCTGGGATCAACCAAGGAATTTTATTTTTATTTTTTGTTAAACTAATTAATTTTAACGGCTGGATCACTAATCTTGGGTTGTTGGTGGATGAACTGTCCCCAGCAAACTCAAATGAGGCTAGCTAGGTCATCTACTGCTAGAGACCCATATTCTCATTTTCATACCTAACTACTTAATTATAAAAATTTTGACATGTAAAGAAAAGAAAAGAAAAAAGAAAAAAAATAAAAAACCTGCGCGCGTTTGTTTTTAAACTTCTTTTAAATTTTAGGGCAGTAATCAACATTAATGAAGAAATTCTTCCTTCTGAACAATAATCAAAACTGACATGCACTTAATTTTATTATTATTCATAGTTTATCTATCTATATATATTTATATATGCTTGTGTAGCTCTTCATGGACTTTCTTAGTAGAACTTCCAAATGTAACTTTCTTGAGAGGGTGTGTCTTTCTGTATATATATATAGACAAAAATTGGTTCAGTAAAAAAGTTATTATTATTATTATTATATATATTTTTAAGTTTCAAAGGCATTGGCGTCAATGCAATCAAAGTCAAACAATGACAATATTGCAGTCCCTCACAACTACTGTGTTTATATCTTTCTGGGCAGCCCAGTTTTTGTCTGATTTGAGTGATACATTGCACAATGTATGCAATTAATCCTAATCAAGTGAACATATTTTTGTCATTTTTCACCACTCACCCTGACTTTTATATGTTGACTTCTGCAGAAAATTGCTTTTACCCTTTCCTCACTTCAGCAAATGTGTGTGTGTGTGTGTGTGTCTATGTAAAATTGTAATTAAGGGTTGATTATATTTGAGTATTAAAAGTTTAGTTTTTCATTTTTTGTAACTTTTTTTTGCTGATATGATTTTTTCACTATAATTTAATTGTTATAATTTCTAAGTGTGTGAATTACAGTCATAAAACAAAAAAAAAAAAAAAAATCACTTCCTTTTAGGTCTAATTTTCTTTTGTTACTTTTTTTTTTTAAACAGATGTGAATATTTTTATTTTTTTGCATTTTTTTTAATATGATTATCGTGCCTTAAAATTACTGCTTATGAAAAAAATTAAAATTTAGTGAAAAAAGTTTTATAAATAAAAATAAAAAATTAATTTTTATACTCAAACCAACTCTAAAAGTCGACGGTGAGTCTCCTAAATAGACCCCAAGGGAGTAGAAAGCTTCTCTATGACAACGAAAGAAAAATAAGTCTTCCTAAGCAAGCCTAAAAGTTTGAATTATTTATCTTAAAAAGATACACAGGTGACATTTAAAGCTTCGAAAAATTTAAAGTCAATGCAAAAGGTCACGACATGTGGTGAAATTTAATTAGAAGAAAAGTAATAATTTTTAGAATTTTTAAAAATTTTTAAAGAAAATTTAAAACTTAAAATGGAGCCATAAAAGGGGAAAGTGATAATTAATAGAGAACTTTTTAGATTAGCCAAGAAAAAAAAGTAATAAACTCACAGACAAAGTTACGTAGCGATATGCATAGATATGCAATTCCACTTACTTTCAAATTTTGTTAAGAATAAGTATAATTTTTACTTTAATTTTACGTATTTGACTCCACTTTAAAATTTATTTTTTGTCTCAATTTATACACGAATTTTGTATTTAGGGAAAAAAGAAGTCAAAATAGAAATTTTAAAAGTTAAAAACCTCCTCTCTCTTATCGAATTACACATAGTTCAAATTTTTGACTCCACTTATCGAAAAACTTAACTCCGCTACTGAATAAACTCAACTCAAGACAATTTGTTTGATGCAGCGGGATAAATTAGATTACAGGGAAGGGAAAGATTTTGATAAAAATTAATTAATTTGTTAAATCTATCTTTGAGGTCCATTTGGATATTAATTATTATATGCATATTTTAGATTATTTTTTTAAGACAATTTTTTTTTTATCACCTACAATTATGACATATAACAGTCTAAAGCCAAATTCCATCGTTTCATACTGAAATTGTTTGACAGTTGAATTTGAATAAGAGTTTGACAGTTTCAAACTCCGTCGTTCCATACCAGTTTGACAGTTGAATTTGAATAAGAGTTTTGTTTGATTGGAGAGTATCTTTAAAAGAATTTATGCTTTACTTACTGATTCTCAAATAGACCAGAAATTTCCCAGTCAATTTTTTTTTTTTTTTATATCTTGCTTCATAAAATTCCCTATATTAATTTGGAAGGAAAAAAATGCATAAGCTTCGACGGAGGTTCATTCTATAAGGAGTAAATATTGTACACAACTTGGAGATTACTAAAAATAAAATTACTTTTAATAGAAAAATGCTACTCCATCAAAATGCATGTTAATTTTGTCAAAGATGAATTTGTATTTAAAGTAATATATACATACTTATGCCATATCACTATGCATGATAAATTCGTTTTTTTTTTTTTTAGTTTTTAATAATTGTGTAATTCTTTTTAATATCACAATCATCTGTCCTCGAAAATTCCATTTGTTTTAATCGCTTCCCATCCTGAGGTATAGAAACTTATTGTGTGTGATCATAGTCTAACGGAAGGAATTACAAAATGGCAAGATCAAGCATGATCATATATATATCTATATATATATATATATATATATATATATCTATGGATAATTTAGGATGGTTTTTTTTTTTTTTTTTGATAATTAAGATATTTTGGATTAATGGGAATAAGAATATACAACATCTTAAGGGCATTCTCCTGTTTAACATTAGTTACAAAAGGATAACTCCCAACTAGTATAATTGTTAATATTAATATTGGAGCATCTAATGGTAGAAAACTAAAATATTTTAAATCTAACTTCCTGATTGATAACTTAGGATGGTTGGATTAATTTGTGTGTATCTCCACTAATTATTAAATCTTGAAATTAATGATCGTGATAGATTCTAATTAATACCGAGACTGATCAATAACAAATCCAAAAGAACAAGTTTTAAGGTAAAATATTTAAATTCAATAAATCATTTTAATATGATGTGATAAGAATTAACAAAGTATTTTGTTTAAGGCTTATGACTGAGTATTTATAAAAAATAATAATTTTTTGTATAGATTTTGGCCTAAAATTTAAAAATTTTTAATCTTTTGACAACGAAAAAATAAAAAACAAATTTATCAAGCATAACGTTTTTACCAAATTTTAAAATTTATAAACATAAATGATAAATAAAAATATATACCACCAGAGCAAGCATCCTTAAATAAGTTTGATATTTTGCTTACAAGTCAAACACCTCGTCGTCTGCTAAAAATATCCAAAGCTGGGGGCTAGGCTTTTGATGACCATCATAAATTTTTTGGCCCTACTAGTTGGTTGAAGAGGTGGTCTTATTCGATCCCTCCACAAGAATCTTGTGGTCTCGACCAATTTGGCGGTTGTCTGCCCGATCTCTTCTTTCCCTCTCCTCTATAATTTAAGAGGTAGAACAAACAAACGTACGTACACACAAATTGATGGAGATGGAGCACTACTTGTAATACATCTCTTATCAAAATTGAATGCAGTATAGTGTAATCCAAGAAGACGGTATTGTCCAGAGAGACAAGTTTGTGTTCGTACCAATTAGCGACCATTATCTTCTTCTGCGAGTGGACATGTCAATCAATCCCTCGCCATTCTTCTGCCTCTTACCAGAAGCTTAATTATTTTCTCATTTTATCTTTCAAGCTAATTTGACAAAATGTACAATATACACACACACGCACACACATATATATATTATTTGCTCTGTAGTAATGTTTGATGGCCAAAAAGTAAAAAAATATATATATAAATATATATATTATTTACTCTACAATGATGTTTGATGGTCAAAAAGTAAAAAATAAAAATAAAAAAAATTGATGTAAAAGTGATATATGTCAAAATTTAATTAGAAAAAATTGAAAAAAGTTAATAAGAGTTTGTGAATTTTAATTGATTTTGGTAAATTAAACATCCTCTATATCACAAAATATATTTCTTATTTATTTATTTTTAA
This sequence comes from Vitellaria paradoxa, assembly GCA_019916065.1. Taxonomy (NCBI): domain Eukaryota; kingdom Viridiplantae; phylum Streptophyta; class Magnoliopsida; order Ericales; family Sapotaceae; genus Vitellaria; species Vitellaria paradoxa. Next base: position 7,860,646 of record CM034238.1, read on the forward strand.
AGTATTGGGATTAATTTGGATAAACCGTACTCATTATTTTTATACTTTATCATTAATTTAATTTTAAAAATCCTATCTTAATTCATGTCACTTTTGATGCGTGGCGTGAGATTTGAGAAATTAAAAAGAATTAAATTAAAAAATTTAATTTATTAATCAACACCTTTTATTTTATTTTTATTTGTATTTATAATTCTACTTAAATTAAATCATGTATTTAAAAGTATTATTTTTCATTTTTCTTTCCTCTTTCATTTTTCTTATCCTGCTCTTTCTCCTCACCAAAAATCTCCCTCTAAACCCGCCTTTCATTGAATTATCACCAGTCAAGTGTCATGTATATTGGAAGCGACAACACTGAGCTTTTCCAGGCATTTATTTTGCAAAGCAGAAACTTGTTTGCAGAGAGAAACTGGAAAGAGACTAAAAATGAAAGCCCGCCTACCAAATATTATGTATGGTAGCCATTATTTATCTACTCTCTCTCTCACTTTTCAAGTCACTTTGAAATTTTGCTCGCCTCAGCTTGTAGCTTTTCTCCGTTTATATTATGACAAATTATTTAATAATAAAAATTAAACCTCTCTGTCAAAAAAGTCGTATATCTACACATATATAATTCACATTGATCTTAAATTATTATTCAAACATATAGATTTGCTGGGGGAGTTTCTTCTTAGATTGTGATGAGGACAAAGTTTAGGTACATCAAAGCTGCCGCTGATTTTGCAGGAATCTGCTATGATTTAATTGATTTGATAACAGCTATTTATACGACATTATATATATATATGTGTATATATATATATATATATATATATATGAAGGTGAGTGTGGATGATTTCTTCCACATTCAAACATTGTTTACATTAAATTTTGATCACGTAGAAAGATATTTAAGACGAGCACCGGCTACGTCCTAAATCATCCTAATTTCTTGACATTTTAATATCTGAAGCAACCCAAAATATATATATATATATATATAATCTTTGAAAGATGAATTAATTAGTGGACTAATTACGTTGAGTTTTATTTTATTTATTTAATTGCTTATTCCAGACTTAACCATAAACATGTATAATTAGCCAGTCAGCTCCGTCAATTTCAATTTAAAATTTCATAACTTGCATTTTTTTCCAAAAAAATAAAAATTAAAAATTAAAAATGCCTCTTTTTTTAATGTACGTAAGAATGTATTTTAATTTTTGGAAATTTAAAGAAAAAAGGAAATTAATTGGAATAAAAACTATATTTAAATAAACTGAATGCTTAATTTGAAGTTTTAAATATATGATTTATTTTGCATTGGATATAATTAGGTTTTAGATCAAGTTAATCAGACCTGTCAATTTTAATATGAAATATTTTCATACGTTGTATTTTTAAAAATAAAAAATAAAAATTGTCTCTTTTTTAATGCAAGAATGTATTTAGGTTTTGAAAAAATTAAAAAATGGTTAGACTAAAAATTATATTTTAATGAACTGAATGCTTTGAAATTTTAATTATAAGATTTTGTTTGCATCGAATATAACTAAATTTTAGACCAAATACAAATACGTTCAATTGGGGTACAATAAAAAGATAACATAACAGTCAAAATTTTATTTTATTAAAATGGAATTCCATTTATTTATTTATTTAGATGGCATTTGATTTATTTTTCTGCTTTTATTTTATGTATTAAAGATCTCAAAATAAGAAAAGAGAAAATGATTTATTTTCTTTATTTTGAGATTTTTTTTAATTTTTGTTAAAAACTTTTAAAAATGACTTTTTATTATTTTTCATTTCATGCGTAAATTTATTTTCAGTTTTCGAAAATAAAATTTAAAAATACAAGTAATTAAATGAATTTTACACTGTTTTCTTTATTTTCAAAAATATAAAATAAAAAATGAGCTCAAAATAAAAAATAAAAAATAAAATAAAATAAAATAAAATAGAAAAATAAATCAAATGACCTATTTTTTTAGTATAAAAATAAACTTCTAAGCAACAATTGGGCATTATCATCAGTATCTTTCTGGGGCATAATTAAAAAAAGATACATATGTGCATATATCTATCTATATATATTTACCACTAATTTTGGATGGCTAATATGAAACTAGTTAGGGTTTCAACGTGTATATGTACACACATATGTATATAGATGTTGGATATTTCTTTCGACCCCTTGCAATTACCACAACAAATAAAGGTACCCAAAAAAAAAAGTGGATGCATGGAATTGCAATATAAGAGTACGCACGTAGCATGTTGTTATATATATATATATATATATATATATATATATATATCTGCCGACAATTAATTGCAAATGCAATTTGGAGTTGTGTTGATTGTCATCTACACTACAGTACTGCATTTGGGTATCACAAAGAAGGGACAAAGAATTAGGCCAACGTACAAGGTCATATGAATGTGAATTGTGACCAGACCCCCCTATACCCACCGCCCGCCCCACCACTCTTTCATAAGACAAAAGGAGGAGGGCCACCACCACCACCGGCGGATCCACCACCTCCTCCAATTTTTTGCCAATCTCTCATTTAATGTAGGAGAGTAGTAAATACTCGGCCATGTTGACCTTCTCTGGTACAACTGATGACAATTTCTTGACTGTCAGTCTCTTCTCTCGTTTCATTAATTATTTTCCCTTCGTGTTCCAGACTACGTTGGTCTAACTTCTGCAAAAGAACCCAATTCAACTGCCTCTTCTTTTCAAAAAAAAAAAAAAAAGTTGCCTCTTCTCTCTCTCTCTCTCTTTCTGGGTGGCATTTTGGCAATTTTATTAAAATAATGTCACGTTTTCACTCAATTCACTACTGAAAATGGGATATTAGCGACCGTATGAAAAAGCGGTCGCTAATAGTAATAGCGACGGCTTAGCGACCGTCTGCAGGAGGTCGCATTTAAGTCGTTGCTAAAAAGTATTAGTGATCGTCGAAGCAATCGTTAAGTTTTTTGCGACGATAGCTGCGACCGCTTGGGAAAAGACGTCAGAAAATTAGCGACCGCTAATATCTAGTAGCGGTCGCTAATATCTAGTAGCGGTCGCTGTTTATTTGGCGCGAAAACTCTTCAGATGGTGCCAGGTGGCGCGAACTTGTTGCGACCACAGGTAGCGATCGCAATTACTTACCGGGAAAACCATGCCATTTGGCGCGAAGGTATTAGCGACCCTTTTGGTGTATTAGCGACTACTTTAAGCAGTCGCTAATACATAGTTTAATATTTTTTTTATAAAAGAATCTCAATAATTTATTATAATAAAATGTCAATAATTTTTTTACAAATCGAATTATTTAAATTATCTATTTAATAATTATTTATTATTTATTTATAAAAAATATTTATTTATTTAATAATTACTAATTATTTATAATAACTATTATATTTTATTATTTATGTATAAATATTTATATTAAATTAAATTAAATTATATTTTATTAATTTGCACATGGAACTAAAGAATTTGTTCATAAAATCAATTAAAAAAACAAACATGCTTCCTAATTATGATTATATATATAAACATAATATCAAATTAAATTACAATTAAAACAACATTTTATTATATGTAAATGTTCAAAATACAAAAACTAAAATATATATAAATGTACTGATCAAAATATATACAAATGGATCCTAATCATCCTAATCTAGTCCAATAGGGCCATCCGCCATCGTCCGGGTCCTACAATGGAATAATAACGAAATTAGAAAATGATAAAAAGACATGAATATATAAATTTATAAAATTTTAAAGAGTAATATTAACGAAAAATAAAATTTTTAACCTGAGGAGGAGGAGGTGGATGGCTCTAAATCTGAGAGAGGCGCCTCTCCATCTCAGCCATCATCTCGGCTTGAAGTGATGCCTTTCGTGCGTCCATCTCAGCTCAAAAGGTCTGGAGCAAATCCTGGTCGCGACGTCTGACTTGAGAAGATGACTCTGCTCATGTGACGGATCGGCGTGGAATACCCGCGCCCTGCGTAAGCGTGTATCCATGACCATCGCACCTGACAATGGAGAAAAATATCTCATCCCTCCTCTCCTCGGACTCCCTCTCATTCGACGGTAGCTCGTCTAGACGTACATTAAACTGCGCCTAATGCAAACAAGCCAAAATAGAAAAAACAAGATAAATAACTATAATATCTAAAGCAAAACTAAATTATATGTTCATTAGACAAAATATTAAAATTAGTTACCTGTATGGCTTGAACCTCTGGCGAATCAGTACGTCGAGTCGCCAACCACATAGATATCTGATCTGTCCTCAGGCCCTCCTCTGTCCTCTGTTGAAAAGTAAATTATATGTTAATAATTTACTATCATTAAATAAGTTTTAATTTAATATTAATATTTACTTAATTTTCATATTTTTAATATTATTGTCTAACATTATAAATATCATAATATAATTTAATTTCCTTAAGGTAAGTTAATCAATTTATTTTTAAAAATTATACATTTATGTATTTATAATTCCAAATATCTTACTTTAATATTGTTCATATTTAAAATTAATTTCTTAATTGTTTAATCATTACTTCAAAAGCAAATCATATTAAATATTATTTTTCATATTTTTATATTTTTTAATTAAAAAAATTAAGCACTCACTCTTTTATTATTTTTGATAATTATTTCACTCAATGATAATAATATATATAATTTATTAAATAAATTTATTTAATAAATTATATTTTCTTACAAATAGCTAATTTCAATTCACATTTTTAAATTTTAAAAAAATAAGCAGTCACTCTTTTATAATTTCAAAAAGTTACATTTCAATCAATATATTTTTACTTTTTTTAATACTGATTTTTAATACTTAATTTTATTATTTTTAATACATACTTTAAATATTTAAATTTATAAATAATTTTAAGCTTAATTTAATAAAACATTCGCTCCATTCAACAAAATTACATTTATTTTTTTAAAACCATGTTCATAATTATTTTAACCAATATTTTGTCGCCTTTCACTCATACTTAATTAAATTTATTTTTATAGTTAGTTTAATAAATGATAATAAAAGATATAAATTGACAAAAAAGTCAAATCTTTATTTAGTCTAATTAATTTTTTTTTAAATTTAAATCTTTATTTAGTCTCCTAAAGTTATATGACATCTCCTAAAGTTTCCTTGAATTTGAAACTTTTCAAAAAGAATAGTTATTTATCACTTTTTAAGTTTTTCAAAATTCAAACTATATTAAAAAAATTAAAAAAGTAAGGTATATGTGGTAATTCTAAAAAATCCCCATTAAAGTAATATTTTAATTTAAATTTATTTCAAAATTTTCTCTTCAAAAATATTTCCATTCACTAAAATTTTCTTCTAAAATCTCTTTTTTTTTTCCTCCAACATACCAATTTTTATAAAATAAATTTAAAAAATAGAAAATTTAAAAAAATTAAAAAAATAGCAAATAAAAAATAGGAAAAAAACCGCAAAAAAAACAACAAATTAAAAAATTTGACAGTAAAAAAAATAGCAATATACATAAAAAAAACATTGCACAGTAAAAAAAAAAATTTGACAGCAACATTGCAACAATATTACAATCCACAACCAACAATTCAAAAAAAATCCCAATCAACAGCATATATATGAAATAAACAAATTAATGAGTAACTAAAATAAAAAATAATAATAATATATACATGCATGCATGGATGAATCATCAAACCCCAACCACAAAAACAAAAAAATAATTATTTACATTAATCCAATAATAAACATGAAAAATACAAAAAATAAAAAAAAATTCAAACTAAAAAAAAAAAAAAACCCGAACCTGGTGTAGTGGTGGTCAACCTCCAAAAAAATTTTAATACAAAAAAAAAATTAGTGAGCAAAAGAGAGAAAGAGAGAGAGCAAGAGAGAGAGAGAAAGATAGATAGAGAGAGAGAGAGAGAGAGAGAGAGAGAGCTAGAGAAGGAGAGCATTACCGGCCGGCCGGCGACGACAACAGGGAAGAGAGAGAGGCAGGGGGGAGAGAAGAAAGAGTGCGGGGGAGGGAGAGAAAAAGAGAGAGGGAGAGGAAAAAGAGATAGGTGTTTTGCCCGATATAATCAGAATATTAGTGACTGCTTGTAGTAGTCGTTAATGCGGTCGCTATAAGAGTATTAGCGACCGTCCGAATTTTCTGGTCGCCGATACTTTACCGCACCGTATTGGCGACGGCAGTTATAGCGACCGCTCAAAGTAGTCGCTAATACTCTTATAGCGACCGCCTGAAGCGGTCGCCCGAGTTTTCCACTCAACGATTGGCCAATCTCTAGTAGTGATTCTTACATTTATGTTTACATCCCGTCAATTTATACTGGTTATTACTCATAGTGATCAGTGTATTTGGTTCAAAATATCACAGTTGTTAGATGTTGTCTTCTACTTTTTTTTTAATGGTCAAAACAACGTCGTTTTTGCAACTGTTATGATTTTGAATCAAATGCATTAAATTAGCGGGATGTAAGAGTTAGTGTGAGAGTTTGATGTAAGTGTAATATTATTAATTTTATTATGTTATATACAAATAGTAGCTTTTTTCTAAACTTAATTCTTAACTACTATAATAAAAGAAAATAAAATAAAGAAGACACTATCCTTAGAAGGAAGGGCAGAGCTAACTTGAGGTAACAGAAGACAAGTGACTTCCCTAAATTTTGAACTTAAAATTATTAAAATATTTTCAGTATTTTAGTTTTATTTAAAAAATTAAATTAATTTAAAATTAAGGTATTTTTACCTTATTAAAAAATTAAGGTTCATTCATAATTTTTCAACATAAATGGAGTTTACAAGAATGAGCCTAAGTATATTTTGTGAAACAAAGTATATTCTCCCATTATACTATTGAATACTTTAATACATAACATTAAGAAATAGAACATATAAGATAATAAATTTTATAAACAGTAAAAACTTAATAATAATTTTTTTAGTAACAGTAGATTCCTAATTAATAAATCTCAAATACTGATAAAATGACCAATTAACCATTATATTGCGAAAAGTATATTAACTGATTTAATATTAAAGAGTAATTTTATCTCTTACTAAAAATAACATTATGTAATTCTATTCTTAATCTCAAAGTAACTGTTTGTCATAATTTTTTTGTTTTATTCTTAAGTGCTTAGTACTCGGTGCCCCTTAATGAAAATCTTGAATTCTGCCCAGTTTATGAGTGGGAATATTGTCAAAAAAATCAGTATTTTTTCAATTCCAAATTTTGTCAAAATTATGAATTTATTAAAATAATTTTAATTTCAAATTAATAATTTTATCGTGGAAATACTTTATTGTTATTATTATTTTTTGGAAGTGACTAAAAAGGCTGGGCTCTGCCCGTAGAGCCATTTAATATTTATTACTGGGCCAAAATAGTAGTGAAGTGACAAAGATCAAAATTGGATTAGTTTACGCCATGTCTACTCTTGAGGAATTTTAGCTTCAGCTGAAGATGTGATCGAACATCTGAAGTTGTGCGTCTAATTTATTAAAAATTATTAAAAAATTTTAAAAATTTTTAAAAATTATTTAAATTTTATTTCATTAAATAAATTACGAAATCACAAATTATTTTATTTTATCTTATTTTTTATCATCTCAAACGCATCTTACGAACCCATAAAATAACAACCATATTATTGACAGATTCGGTAGAGATTAATGCCCTTGTTGGTCTCAAAAAAAGAAAAAAAGAATTACAATTGTGTCAATATATAAATTTGAAAGATGGATCAGGAGAAATTGAGCAAAATTACTGTAAAATTAGAATTATTTTTTTATTAAAAAAATCTTTTTAAAGAAGGAGAAGGAAGAAAATTTGCATTTTTATATTTGTTGGGTGAATCAACTCAATCAGTAGTGTTGGGCTAAAGCAGAACCCAACCCATTTTCATAACCCGATCCATTTACTTGACAAACTTAAAATTTTGACTCATTTCACTCAACCGATCCAAGACTTGGCTACTTATTTTTCACTTCTTGTCATGAAAAATTTTATTACTCCTCCGTATAAGTGTAAATATTTATTTACCAAAAAAAAAAGTGTAAATATTTGGGGATGGTTTGGTTTTTGATATGATTTGATAATTAATTAATACATTATTTGGTTTTTAAACTTGTCAGTTTGGTTTGGATGAAATAGTTCAAATTAATACATAAATATAATTTATTATATAATTATCATTAAATCTTTTATTAAAATTGTTAGTGCTCTAGCAACTTCAATAATTACTAAATTATGAATTTGTTACGCAAACATGAAATTAAGATAAATTAAGTAAAAAATAAAAAAAAATTAAAGATTTTTTTAAAGAAAATTGATGAAGATGTGGGAGATGGGGTAAAATAAAAAAATTACTTAAAATTTTATTTATTTTGAAATTTTTAAGCTTTATTGGCTGATTTAATTAAAGGGAATTAATGTTAATAATATTTTAAAATAAATAAAATAAGTGTAATTTTCAAATATTGAAAGATAATAAGTTTAATTATTTAAATATTAAGGTGAGATAAGGGTAAATACTTGTATAAGTTTCAATATCTAAGGGGAGTCACTAATTTTAAAAAAGAAAAAAAAAAAGAACTTTAGGGGTCTCAGTATATTTATTGTATAATTAATTTATTGTCATATATTTCAGTTAGTTAACTAACATTTATCATTTGGAAATAGAGACGTGTCGTATAAACACAAAAAATAAGAAGTGTTTGTATAATGGTTGTGTTTGGAATTATATAAAATTGTACAAAATTATAAAAGTTAATATTTCGTGTTTTGTACAGTGAATAGAAAATTTAAATTTTATTATCTCGTAATTTGTATTAATAGAAATTTGTATAATTTTTTATTATTTTGTTGGACTCCAAACAATCCCAATGTGCGATGATGATGACTTTATCTTAAAAAATAAAGTAAATTAATTTTATTAAACTGAATCTCAAACGAACAAACCCCCATTTTGCGGGACTAATCAATCAAAATAATAGAGTTAATACAAATTAAACAGAACTTATAATATAATTTCCCCGACCAATCAATCTTACGTTGTTTGATTATCGATTCGGAGTAACAAATGGCGAATCAGACCGCGAACCAGAAGCCGCCGGTGTGCGTCACCGGCGCCAACGGCTTCATCGGCTCGTGGCTCATCCGGACCCTCCTCGATCGCGGCTACACCACCATCCACGCCTCCGTCTTCCCCGGCTCCGACGTCTCCCACCTCCTCTCCCTCCCCGGCGCCGACGGCCGCCTGGTGGTGCACGAGGCCGATCTCCTCGACGCCCCGGCGGTGTCCAAGGCCGTGGAAGGCTGCTCCGGCGGTGGAGTCTTCCACGTGGCGTCCCCCTGCACTCTGGAGGGCCCCAAGGACCCCCAGAAGGAGCTGGTGATGCCCGCTGTCCAGGGCACTCTGAATGTCCTCGCCGCCGCGAAGATGTTCGATGTTAAGCGCGTGGTTCTCACCTCCTCCATCTCCGCCCTCGTCCCCAACCCTGGTTGGCCTCAGGGCAAGCCCTTCGACGAGTCCTCCTGGACCGATCTCGATTACTGCAAATCTCGCCAGGTCCTTCCCATCCAATTTTAATTTTTTTCCCAAAATCTATAGCAAGTCAGGTCCATTATGACCATGATGTGCTTTAATAAATTTGTCACGGAAAAATTAGAATTATTATTTCACTATGTTTCGGTCCGTTAAAAAATGTTAACTTTTTGATTATTTCATAGGAAAGATGTTTCTTTTTCTGGTCACATCATATAAAGATTGAATTGGCAATTCGGTTTGCCGTTGTCAGATTTACAACAGTGTCTTTATTCTTATTTTTTGAATTAACACCGAGACCAACAAACCAATTCAAAAATTAGTTTGCAGGTTTGGGTTTATAAGCACACATTTTAACTATTCCATCAGCGTGGGATAGCAGCCTGTCCACTGACATCTTCTTGGGCCAAGGCCTGAACGGGCGGAGCAGTCGACAAAGGTAGTGAAACACTTGACGTGGAACATCGGACCCATATATTTTGTTTGAATTAACACCAAGACCCAACAAACCAATTCAAAAATTAGTTTTCAGTGTCTTTATATTTATACTAATTTTATAAGCATTTAAATAATTAATTTGTCTCAAAAATTGAGCGTACTAATTAATTCTTTAACTCGTTTTTGCAGTGTTTGTGTTGGTGTGTTCAATATTATGACCCCCTGTATACAAATATTTTCATACTACATAGGGATCATAGTCTATAATTGCTGACTGTGTGTTGTTGGATAATGGCAGAAATGGTACCCAATCTCAAAGACGCAAGCAGAGAAAGCTGCTTGGAAATTTTCAGAGACACATGGATTGGATGTGGTGGCAATCCATCCATCCACTTGTCTTGGCCCACTTTTGCAGCCTGGTTTGAATGCGAGCTCTGCTGTGCTACAGCAGCTCCTCCAGGGATCAACAAATACCCAGGAATATTACTGGCTGGGGGCTGTGCATGTCAAGGATGTGGCCAACGCACAAGTACTGCTTTTCGAGACTCCTGCCGCTTCAGGTAGATACCTTTGCACCAATGGTATCTATCAGTTTGGCGATTTTGCTGAAATGGTCTCCAAACTCTTTCCCGAGTTTCCAGTTCACAGGTACGCTTTTTTGCAACGATTGAAATTTCATTTCAGTAGGTTGTTTCGTTTGGCATCGAGCAGATTTTGAAATAGATACAAGGAATGTAGGGCTGTTTGATAACGCTGTCGTTTTTCTATTTACGTTTATATATTTATGTTTTCTGTTTTTTTGTTTTCGGTTGTCGTTTTCTTTTTCTGAGATGAAAGCTGAAACTGCATTTGAAAATACAATTTTGTTTACAACTATTAATTTTTATTTTGATAAAATATTTAATTTTATTAGTTTTTTAAAAATTAATTGAATTTAATAAATATATTTTATATTAATTTAATTTAATTATATTATTTATTAAAAACAATTGAATAAAATATAAATATTATATCATTTAATCCAGTAAATATAAAATATATTAATTATAATTTAATTATATTATTTACTAAAAATAATTGAATAAAATATATTTCGTAATAATTTAAATAATTTAATTACGATATTTATTAAAAATAATTTAATAAAATGTAACTCATATTAAATAAATTAAATTAAATTAATTATGATTTTTATTAAAAATAATATATATTTCTTATTAATTAAATTAACTAATTTAATTTAATTATTTATTAGAAATAAATTAATAATAGATATTAAGTATTAATTTAATTAATTTAATTATATTATTTATTAATTTAATAAAATATTTGAATAAAATAATTTATTTTAATATGATGCAACAAAAATGGATAAAGTATTAGAATTGACAAAATGTTTGCAACAGAAAAAAACAGAGTGAAAACATCTTTTTCTGTTTGCGTATAGTAATACGTATTTATATTTATATATTGAAATATGTTTAATTGTATGAAATTCTATTATAAAAATTGACTTACAACTTTTTATATGCTGGTATCTAGTGTGGTATTTTGGTGTGCTTCTTCACTGTATTTGGATGGAAATGTTAGAATTATATATATTGATAGGTAGGAAAAGTTAGAATAATTATTCCACAATTGTTTCAGGTTGGTCTCTTGTGGGGATTTTTTTTGAAGGAAACAATATTTTGTTCCTTGGGATTTTGTAATCCTTTTAATATTGAAGTCCTTGCACTATATTCTTGCCCTTGATATTAATAATCACTCTTTTGTTTTCTATACTATCCTAAATAGTGCCATGTGCATCACGCTGGCATTGTGTTTTAGGGAAATACATATTCTAACTGACTTCATTAACCATCACCAGAGTAGAAACCTATGTCTGATAGTGAGTGAAACCTTGAAACCTAATTTGTTTTTCTGAAGCCTTGATTTTAAAAAACCCATGATGTAATCCTGGTAAACAGAATGATGTGTTAAGCTTATACTCATACAAAGGAAATTAGGAGTAGATTATTATAATTGGGCTTTTTGGTGTTTAAAGGGAATTACTAGTCTTGTCTAACACCCTTGTTCTATGAACTAAAGTTTGCTGTAGTTAGGGGTGGATTCTAGTTGAGCCGAGTTGGCTTACTCGAGCTCAGCTCGAATTTTTAATACTGGCCTCTGGCTCGTGCTCGAGCTTTTGTGTAGGTTTGATCTCAGCTTGACAAAGAAAAATTTGGACTGGAGATTGGCTTGTGAGTAGTTTGACTATTGCAAAATGACATCATTTTGGTCTAAAATATAATAAATGAATATTATAAAAAAATATTCTAAAAATATATAGTATTTCGTCGAGCCAGTTTGCAAGCTTTCTGGACTCATAAGAATATCATTGCATGGTCTTCCAGTAGGGATCTTAACCAATTAAAGTTGAAAGAGAATAATGAACAGAATGAATTGAGTTTGGAAACACATTGAACATCTAATAAATGTTTTTTGTCACTGGAGGTGATGTTAGGGGATTACCACTATTGAAAGTTGTGAACGATTCAGAAATGTATATTAGAGGACCCCGTGTATATTGATCATGCTCTATGTGGTACAGTAGTGCGTAGAAGAGTTTAGTTTCTTCGTTGCAATAATTTCAACACTCTTAATCATATCCTTGTTGTCACATTTCCTCATCCTCTTAATGACTGTTATGAATGGTGGTTGCCCCCACCCAAAGGAGTTCTCTTGTTTAGCTGCTTTCTCAACATCCTACTTGCAAGATTTTCGGACTTCTGTAGGCCCATTTTGGTTTGTAAGGAACTCTTATTGTTCAAACATATTACATATCCATTTTGTCAAGCACCTGTTTTTTGTTATGTGGGGCCCAAAAATTCCATTATGCTACTATGCAATAACAGGAGAACTGAGATCCATCTCAGTATTATTACTCAGCTATTATGCTTTCATGTAGCATTCCTTGCTATTTTTCTTTTCCTTTCTTCTTCAATTTCTTTTTCTTTTAAAATTTTTAAGCCCTCTCAATTTGGCTTTCCTGAAGCTTTATTGGTCAGATTGTCCCCTGGAATCTTATTGGAAGTATGTTCGTAAACAATTTTGCTATTTTCTTTACTAGAAAGACAAGTGGAAAGACGTGTGTTGCTTAACTCCATTTGTTTGTGGTACATCAATATTATGTCATGAGATTAAGCATTGTGTATATAAATATGTAGTTGGCAAAATTTTTTTTGAAGAGCAAGAAATTTCTCATGATATGGTGCTTTCTACTAGAGTTATCTAATCTTTAGAAGACCAGACTTTCCTTTGGCCTAATTTTCATTATCTGCTATTGCTTTCTAATACATGGAGTTCCTTTTTTTTTTTTGTTGGTTTATTTTTATTTTTATTTCATTTTATTTATTAATTTATTTATTTTTGGGGTGGGGGTGAGGATAACACATCGACATAAGGTTCAATGCCTGTGAATGATGGGCCAATCTTTTATTATTCTTTATCCATGCCCAGCCAAAAATCTGATGGGGCCTGATACAAGTTATTAAGAAGCCAGGGTTAGATGTCAAGGGACTGATTACCCTGCTACAACCACTCCCCCCAAAGCATAAAAGCCCAGCCAAAAACCAGTCCTCCACATTCCAAATGTGGCCTTTGTTCTTCTGCTTCTAATTCTAGGAGTTAGATGCCATATATAATTTTGGAAGATAAAAAAAAGAATGTGTAAAAATATGTGCAGTTGCACTTTTTTCTTTAAAAAAAAAAAATTGCCCCTTTTCCTTTGAGTAGTTCCCCTGTGCATTGCATGCATTTCTTCTTTAAAACAATGTCCTTGGTTAATTTCAGTAGTGACTGAGGTAACTTAGTAATTATAGTTCCATATCTAGTTTTAAGTGAACTAAAACCAGGGGACAGAAATGGAAAGGGGAAAAAATCCAGAAAATCTCCAAAGAAGAAAACTTAAAAAAAAAAAAAAACGATGAAGAATTGCTGAAGCAAAATAGTAGTTTCCTATGCAGTTATGAATTAAATAATAACCCAATTTGTCTTTTAACTCTTCATTTATTTGTTATTTTTACCCAAAGAAATATTTTCCTCTTTTGTTTAATGTGATGCAATCTCTAAGCTTCAAATAAATGCAGGTTTGCAGGGGAAACACAACCGGGTTTGATTGCACACAAGGATGCTGCAAAGAAATTGATTGATCTGGGACTGGTCTTTACGCCAGTTGAAGATGCCGTCCAGGAAACAGTGGAAAGCCTCAGAGCCAAAGGCTACTTGCAGCAGAAGCAGTCACAATCTTAAAAACCTTTAGAGCTACTACTTCTAGAAATTTTCATGTTTCTCCTTTGTCAATTTGGATAATAATGCAGTGAAGCATTACATTTTTCTCATTTTCAGGTTCAATAATTTTAAATTTATTTCGAAGGTAAATCTGAAGTTCAAGTTAACTGTCCATTTTTACATTTAGGGGGAATAAACTTATTATCTTACCATTATGGTGGTTCCCCTTTGTTATTTATTTTTCTTACTTATTGTTTGTGGGAAACTTCATGCTGATTTGTGTCCTCTGCCATGCTATACCTTGCATTGGAACTAGAATCAATAGAATAGGTACAAAGCTTGCGCAGAGCAATGTATTAAATTATCCCCCTCAAAGTAAAATGAATTCTCTTGTTATCAGAAGAACAGAGAATAGTGATGGATAAGGGGCCAAATGCCAGTACTAATAATTTACAATGATCCCCTGCCAAACCATTACATCGGGACAAGGTTTGTCCATCTTGCTGTTTGGTATGTTAATTCATCTTTTTCCTTGGCACGTGATGGGGGACCATATTGGAGTGTTTTGTGTGTGTTCTTTGTCATCCATAGCCAGGCATATTTAAGTGCGATTGTAAATGAGTTTTAAGAGTCTGGCTTTAGTTTTTAGTCCTTTTCTCCTTTGATTTCTCCTTTTCTAGATAAAAGAAAGATTCTCTTATTTGCTGTTCTAAAAGAGCTCCGGGGGCTTAGGGTGGGGAAAATGATGCACATGGTGTGTTGGTAGCTTTTAAATGAGATAGAGAGATGGACAATGCAGTTTTAATTATGGAGGTGCTTCTGGCATTGCATGTGCATCAATCACCTCGGCCCACTTCATATTATTCTACACTTCAATCTTCCCTCCCAAAACTCCCTCTCTCTTCCCTCTCTTTTTTGTATATATATATATATATATTGTCATCTGCCTAATTTTCCTGTATTGAAAGAGGACCGTGAAGCAGTCGACACAGCTGAGATGAGAAGTAGTCCAGCACCTTGCACCAGATCCTGGTAACTATATATATATATGTGTGTGTATCTGTGCCTTTGTGACATTGTTACTATTGATTATTATTCTGTTCTGCCTATTGGGTTTTTGATTGTTAACTTTTATGTCTTTTTGGGATTCACCTAGGTCCATTAGTGAGGACTCCCTGAGAAGGTACGTGTTATTTGCAAGTGAGAACTGCATTCAGGAGCTGTTGTCAGCTTCGGATTCAAGCAGGGTTGGGAATGGAAATGACGGGTGGAAGGTTATCACTCTTGAGAATGGGGTCGAGATATCAAAGCGCAGGTCTGGATCCCTTCATACCTTTCGCAGTCGCTGGTTACTACGATCGGTCTCTCACCAGCAATTCATCACTGTGGCCAATGCCATTGATGCTGCGAAGGTGAACTTCTGAAGCTCAGTCATTTTGTACTGATATTTGTCTGGAACATCAGTATATTATCTACATATTGAGCCAAAAATGAATAGATTTATATATATGAAACTAACTGCATTTACTTTGTGAGGGATGATACTGCTTGCGTTGCTATCTGTTTTTAACACATCAAAATGAAACTTCTGTCACCTATCAGAAAAAGAAAAAGATGAAAGAAATAAGAAAGCTAGAGAGAAAGAGACCCTTCTGTCCTATCATTCTCTAACGTCGAATTTTCAAATTTCCTACATTTTTGCAGTTGTCTGGATGTTGTGTGGATTAACTTCTTGTTAGTGTCTGTTATTGAAGCAGCAGTGGGACCCGGATTTGGTAGAAGCCAAGTACATTAGAGATCTGGAAGATAACCTTAGCATCATCCGTCTAAGATTTGGAGAGAACTCTAGGCCTCTGTTTCGAAACAGAGAATTTATCGTCTATGAGCGACGTGAGACTATGGATGATGGGACTCTGGTTAGAATTCAAACTTGGAGCTGCAAAATTTGCATCATGTTCTTTTTTAGGTAAAAAATCCATTTTATATGTGCGTGTATATATCTGCAGGTGGTAGCAGTGGCTTCCCTGCCAAAAGAAATAGCAGCTGGATTGCACCCAAAGCAAAATAATTCAATCAGAGGACTCTTGCTGCAGTCAGGATGGGTTGTTGAGAAGCTTGAAGATGACTCCTGTATGGTCACCTATGTTGTTCAGGTAAATAAAAGCAGTGTTCTCCATATATATATATATATATATATTACAAGTGGGCCCACGTATTTTCTTGACCTGTAAACTAAAGTAGGTGTATAAAATAAAAGAAATTGAATTCAAAAATTAATATACTGATTTTGTCTTGGGGTGAATTTCAGTTGGATCCCGCTGGATGGTTGCCAAAGTGCTTTGTGAATCGCCTCAACACCAAGCTGGTAATGATCATTGAAAACCTTCGGGAATTAGTGCAGACTTGTCCGAGTAAGGGGGACGATACATGATTACGTTACACAGTGTGTAAGATAAAGATAAGAGGAAAAGTGAGTAACATCACACGTATATGTATGTATGCATGTATAATTATAGAATCAAATAAAGATCTGTCTATAATCATGATACGATATAAAGTTGATCATTTCATCTTTCTTTTTTTAAGGTTATGTTAGAAACAGTGGACCATATGAAGATCAAGGTATCTCTTTTTGTGGGATCCAACAGTTTTCAAAGCAAACACAATCAATTGTACCAACATCGGTAGGGTTTTGGCTTTTATTAATGAGTGTCAGCAACCTTAATTAAGAGCTTTCTTTAGGAAAGCCTTTGTGGGTGAATTAAGCCTTTTAGTGAAAGGGGATTCCTAAAGCAAGAGGAGCACATGCTTTGGTTAAAAAAAAAAAAAAAAAGAAAAAATGTGTTCCAAAAGGCTGACTCAAAGTGGATTATTATTCATTAGGGTTGCATCCCCACCAATACTTTTCTTTTTCCCCCCTCAAAGTGTATAGTTTATTGCACAAAAGATGGCCATATTTCATCATTTAGGTTCCGTTTAGAGTTCTGAGAATTGTTAAAAAATATTAAAAATTTTTAAAAATTATTTATTTTTTATCTCACTGTATGAATTACGAATTTATAATTTTTGTCAAATTTTATCATTTTTTATCACTCCAATCGCCCCCTAATAGGGCTGATCTTGAGGATGTATTTGTTGTGAAATTTTGTGGAAGAAAAAGAAAATTGGAGACAAAAATTTTTATCTTTTTCATTAGTTGTATTTACAACTCTTGGACTGACCATCTACAAAGTCGGGGTTGCGAAGAGAGAGAGGAAAAAGAAAAAAAAAAAAAAAAGAAAGAAAACAGAAAATAGACTGTCTCTTCACCAATGAACACTGGTGTTCTTTTCAAACAACCCATGATTAAGAAAGAAACCTCCAATGGAAACATCTCATGTGTTTTGCGAAAAGAGATCCAGAAACAACCAGGACAAGGACCTTTCCTCCTGGGTTGCTCCAACCATATTCAATGCTCTCTTTAATTATTGAGCTATCCTAGATATAGATAACTAGCGGATTGAGTTTTCTGTTTTTTTTTGGGTTTTTGGATTGATGCGACGCATTTATAAGATTATTATTTTGAAAATATTAATCCACTAAAATATATTTTTATTACGTTAATACTACTTTCACATTGTTCTGATTGATAATTCTGATAAAAATTTAGTATAAATTGCATTGATCTCTCCTGAGATTTTTTGAAAAATTAGATGACACCTTTTGTGTTTAAGAAATTAATCTAATTTCCTTAGAGTTATTTATAATAACCAAAAAATGCATAGATTTTATTGATATTAAATTTTTTTTATATAAACTAATAAAAAATTTCTTATTTATAATGTAAGGAATCAAATTATTTATAAGTCATAACATTTTATGTGAGGATATTTAAATTAGTTTATGTAGAATTTAACTGACATTGAGGAAAATCTGTACAATTTTGAGCATTTATGTCATCGGATTAAATTGATAAAGAAATTTAAAGGTAAGGGAAGTTAAAAGTAATTTTTCAAATATGACTTTTGAAGAAAACTCATGGGAGGTCAGCATAATTTATCCAAAATTTTATAATAGAATAGCATTTTTGTTAGTTGTTAATACAATGATCTGTTTTTCAAATATATAAAAATGAATAAAATTGTGCAAGAAGCACAAAAGAGACAATACAATGGGATGATCGTGAAGACACCACAAGAGGGGATCATCAAGCCAATCAAAATCGCCAATAAGCAAAAAAAATTGGCAATATAAAGCACCCACAAACCATATATAAACAACATCCTAGACAGCAGCCCAATATCACTAGACTTGTTGGTCGCACAAAACACTTAGAATTAAGAATCGTCATATATTTATTTGGTTCGTTGGGCTCCTTGGTAAATTAAAAGAATTTGACTAATCAGAGAGAGAGCTAAGAATTTCACTTTGGTTGGTTACCTTGCAAACCAAAAATGTGTTTTCTTTTTTCTCTCTTTTTTGTACAAATCAGTTTGAGAAACTACGTTCATCACTTGGATCGTGCAAGAATAGGAACTATAATTGACAAAAAGACCTCAATGACCAAGAATATCAAAAAAATTTCAATCAAATGCCACAACTTGGGTATTAACAAACAATCAACAACCCCAGTTATAAGAATCTAAATTGCTAATTTCAATGGGGCACTAATCTTGAAGGTGGAAAGGCTCCATTGTAAAGAAAGAGACTTTCATCACTGTAAGGATGGCCGAAACCTTTAGTGGTATCTTCATAGCTTGCTGAGGTGGATGCTGAGTCAGCATTGGGGTTCAGCCCAGCAATCTGCATAACATTCTCAATCTCTTTCACCACCTCACCCATTGTAGGCCTCACAGCTCCTTTATCTTCAACACACCTCATTGCCAGATCCACAAATTTCTCTAGTCCTCTCAATGAGGTGCCCAATATGATTGGGTCAAGGATCTCATGAAGATTGTACAGAACTTTTGTCTTGTCTATTTTCTCGTTCAACTCTCTTACAATGTATTTGCCTTTTTCGATTGGTTGTCTTCCAGTTACTAACTCAAGCATTACCACTCCAAAACTATAAACATCACTTTTTTCTGTTAACTGTTGGGTCATATAATATTCGGGATCCAAGTAGCCCTGCATCAACACGAAATTCCACCTATTAGTCCAAAATTTCTAGCAAATATACAATTGTGAGAATTACCCAAAAAATATATGTATATATATATATACACACAATTGTGAGCTTCATTTTCAACGCTGCATAAGTTGTTCCATAATTGAGAACTACTTCAAAGGTTTGGATGCTTAATATGGTTCACATGAGCTATCTAAAGCTTTGTACATCCAACACCAAATTTGTAGCTCTAAATGGCTGTTCTTTAAAAGCAGGGTTTGGAGGAAAATTTTACCCACCATTGTCCCCTTGACTTGAGTGGTAACATGTCCCTTTTCTATGTCACCTACGAGTTTGGAGAGACCAAAATCAGCAACTTTTGCAGTCAAGCGTTCATCCAGTAAGATATTGTTTGATTTGATGTCCCTGTGTATGATTGGAGGGTTGGCAAGCTCATGCAGATATTGCAAACCTCTTGCTGCTCCAAGGGCTATTCGAAGCCTTCTCATCCAATCCAACCTGATTCCTGACTTGCCTGCACAAAGTAAAATGCAAATATTTTAGTTCATTCCTCACGATTATAGGTCTTGAAATGCTGTTTATGCAAGGAATCCCTCGTTTTGTTACATCCATTCCCCTCTTCTTTCACTAGAGAAGATAGGGGAAACATTCAAGTTAAACTGAGGGTTTAAGAAACATGAGGCTACAGAATCATTATTATTTCCATTTTCTAATAATATCAAAAGCATGTTTCTACTCAAGGTGTAAAAAGAACAATCTAAGATAACAAGGATCAACATTGTGTGAAAAAAAAACACCATCTCAAAAAACATAACCCTTAATGGAATTATAGAAATGAATGGAAAAAAACGATTTCTAAGTACCCGTGCTAAACTATTTTGGATTAAGGCCTTGCTAAGTTGATTAAAGTATTACTTCCTCAACGGCATTCACTCATACAAAGTGATGAAGAAAATGAATATTTACAGGGCTAAAGAATGCCATTCATATGCATCAATCATAAAGCAAGAAACTGAAGCACCCCTCGCAACAGTGTCCATATTGGCAACGAAGATTAGGAAATGTATGAATTAGTACCTGAAATACTCTCCTTTAGTGCACCATTTGGAACATACTCATACACCAGCATTTGTTCGCGTTGATCAAAACAGAAACCCACCAGACTGACGACATTTTTATGATGTACCCTGGATAGGAGCTCAATCTCAGTTTTGAATTCATGACCACCCTGGAGAGATCCTTGTTGAGCCCTCTTGACAGCAACCAACTGCCCAGTGGGAAGTGCTCCTCTGTATACCTGTAAATAAAATGAAAACAAAAAAAATTGAGAATACGGAAGTGACACAGCACTAGGGACTGTTTTACAAAAATATCTTAAGGCATAAGAGAAATCGGTTACAGAAATAATTAAAAAACGAAGGGATGATTCTCAAAATAGAAAATTAAAGTAATATAGTGGAAAGAAGAAAACATATATTGGTTTTGTCAGAATTTTCGAATGACTTTCCAAATAGATGATATTACAGAAATGATATTACAGAAACTACTTGATTTATCAATGAAACAACTAGATAGTTCGTACATTTTCAAAAATCACAGACCTACTTTTTGTTAAAGAAAAAAACTGCATTTGATTCTACTCCTGCAAAACAAGTCAAGAGAATTCTTTCCCAGTGGTGAAGGAATATCTCTATTGGGAACGGAAGTGGGTAGGGTGAATGGCCAAAACCTGGCCTATAACCACAAGGATTGGTAATTTATGAAGCATATTTGTTGTTAACTTGTTACTAAGATAAGAAACTTTCAGAAATAATCCATTCTCTGGTAAGAGTATAAAATGTTAACCTTCCCGTATCCACCAGATCCAATATCATTGGCTTCTGAAAAATTGTGTGTGTACTTCCTAAGCTCTTCAAATGAGAAACACTTTGTGCCTTTTAACTGAGGAACATCTCCACTGTTTTTGTTTGGGTCCCAAGAAGCTGCATGGTATGAAATTGAAGCAATAAATATAAACCATGAATAAAAAGATGATTAGAAAACACTTAACTACCATTATTTCCTAATTTACCGAAAGGGTTATTCAGTTTATCAGCTATTTCAGCTTTTCTCTTCTGATGGAAGGCATAAATTCCCACAAGGAGAGACAATAGCAGAAGGACTGAACCACCAACTGCTGCCCCAATAATTATGCCAGTGCTTGATGATCTGTTAGTTCCTGTAGGATGGAGGGGAGGGGGAAGGTAGAGAGATATTAGAATGAGACATAACACAATCTGTAAGATATCACATTTGTGTCAAAAGTTAATACCTGCAAACTGCCCATACGAGCCAGTAAGGAAAACAAAGGGTTCTAAATATTTGGGCGGCTTGAAAGTTTGGTTGCTCAATGCAAAACCAATCCCAAAAATTCCTGTTCGATTGAAACGATCTTCGCCTTTCGGAAAAATTTCTAGGTGTAGCTCAATGTAATTATCGGGGGTTATAGTTGGATTACTCAGAGAAACTGAGTCCACAGGGAGTTGATGAGTGTTGAGAGAATGCATCAGAGAATTCATGAGCTCTGTATACAAGCTTGAGTTGCCGAGGTATAAAAAGGAAGGAGCCCTGAATCGTAGGCTGCCCATGTATGGATATGAACATCTACAGTAGGGGCTGGAAATTTGATATGGACTACAGTTCTTGTGCGTACAATTATTTGTTGAATATGGGGGACCAGGCTGTGGAATGATACAATATGTTTTAGTCCCTTCTGTTCCCTCACAAATTGGATTTCCTGCAAGTCTGCAGAAAACAAAATAGAACTATACAAATGAGTTATACAATGATAAACTGAGGAATAGTGAAGAGATGACACGTCTAGGCAATGTTACTTTTGAAAATAAATCCAAGTTTCATTTCTTTAACGCCATCTCAGAGATAGAATGGCCAAAAAGTCAAATAGTATGGCTCTTCTGCTTACATTAATTCATTAATACTGAATCCTGCTGTGTCTGTGAAGGCAACTATCAAATTGTCCCGCAAATCTATAAGTTGCAGCTGGTTGCTGTGGCTGGAGCCAACATCCAAAGTGCCATTAAGTTTGTTGTTCCTCAGTACACTGACAACACATGCCAAATAAATTGATTATGATTATAATGATCGTGAGATGAGATATGTAACAAGAGTAAGTTGCGTTAAATCCTGCAGGGGCAACTTTTTTGTTAATTTGGATTCTAGACCATTATGAAGAATTCAGTATTATACGCAATTGTATCATATGAGAATAAACTGATACTTACACGCTCTGTAAGGGATGAATGCTGAAGAGTCCGACTGGAATTTCACCTTGAAGGCTTGTATTCTCCATCATTCTGCCAATACAAGAAGTCAAAACATATATAGAGAATATTTTTCAAAAAAAAAACATATATAGAGAATATTAGGTAAGCTGATTGCAGGCATACAGAGTGAGATATTCTTGTTCACATTAGGTATTAAGGATATGTTTTAATGTTGCTAGCTCCAGGGATGAGCTAGGAATGCCAGAACCTTTCCCCCCCCCCCCTTTTCTCAGGGGGGCAAAATGCCTAAACCTACCAAAACTATAGTAGCTGCAATGAATTTTAATAGAGGGGGGAACTACCTATGGTTTAAATCTTTTAAGTATAAAATTTAAGATATCTACAGTAATTCTAGCTGTTGTAGGGGAGCTAAGGCCCCTACAGTCCCCACATAGCTCCAACCGTGGCTAGTTCCAAGCTCAAATACAGGATGCAGAATAGCTGAGATTAAGTCAAGTGTCCAGTACTTTAGAACTCTACCAGCAGCCATAGAACCATGTCCAACGGCAACCAATAGTCTGTCCAAAAGCCAAACCCCATGCTGCCATGCATGCCTCCATTTTCTGTTCACTCTGTGAGCACTGTGCCAAACCCAATTGCTTATGGAAAAGGGTACGCTAGACACCTTAAAAAGCTTCCATGTATTGTTCATATTATTTCTCACAGGCCTCGTGATTTCAGCCTTTGCGTTTGGATGAAAAAACATCTGTGAACTTTCTTGCCTCTAATTGCTATATTGTTGGCCAAATCTCCTTTTTCTTTCGCCAGAAGCTCCTTTAGTAAGATTGGGCATTTTGAAAATTATGCTAATGGGTTACTGTAGAACAGATTTCAATTCTTTCTCTTGGGGAAAATCACAAATCAGAGAAGAACAAGAAGTTTTCTTTGCAAAAATTTGGTCAAATTAACCTAAACATATTAATGTTTACATCCTAGACAATACCCAACGATGCATGTCGTTTTCTAATTACCTAGTTTATCTGCATGCACATCTAGATTCAAAGGTCCGTGGAAAAGATTTATGTACTGACCCAGAATAAGGTGGGAAAAAAATAGGTCTTGAAACAATGTTTTAATTATGTGTTTGTGAGTGTGTCCATATGCGTATGCTTTAGCATACCTTAAATAATTCAGAGAATCCTTGTGGACTTTGGTTGTGTGTTCGTGTGTCCTCAGGTGCATGTGTGTGTGTGTGTGAGAGTGAGAAAGAGAGAGAGAGAGAGAGAGAGAGAGAGAGCGAGAGATTTACAATGTTTGCAAAGACTGTAAGGTTGAAAAGGATGAAGGAAAATCTGACACATCAAAAGTATTATTGCTGAGGTCTCTGCAAACAACATTTTGGTCAAACTAAAAAGCACCGTATATTACATACAATTATGCAAACAGGATAACAATGAGAAAAATATATTAATAAAAAAATTGCTACTTACACAGAGCTGAGATAATTCATGCCTGTAAAATTGGGCAAGGGGCCAGTTAGTTGATTGTTGGACAAGAATCTGAAAGTGGACAATCAAAAGCCTCTCATAGTAAGCTGAAAATCTAATGGAGGATAAGATAAATTTCTGGAAAAGAAGTATAGATCATAAATCAAAAAAGTTATTTATTTTTTAATTTTTTTTCTGCTTACAGCTCACTGAGATGGAGAAGATTGACAAGGTTGGTTGGTACAGGTCCACTCAGTGAGTTCCTATCAAGGCGCCTGTTGCATGACAAGATGCTCAATTTAAAAAATGCTTGAGGATTTCTCAGATGGCAAGTGTCCTGGAAAGGTTTTAATAGGGTCTCTGTTAGAAATACTCACAACACTTCCAAAGTCTGCATGAGCCCTAGTGTTGAAGGGATGCTGCCACTGAGGTTGTTGCGTTCAAAAAGCCTGGTCATATTAATTCAAATGCAGATATTAAAGATTGAGAGTGTTTTGCATGACAATTGGGCTGTCAATAAATTTAAAAAAAAAAAAAATTACCCCATATACAAAAAAAATCAACTTTTTAAACGCGCACATACTCTTTTCTATGCTCTCTCTATATAAATAAACTCATGAAACAGGTATATAACATATTCATATATCACCATTTTAAACATATCCACTTCATCTTTTACACTACTAAAGCTTATTGCTCATTTCTGCTCAGAAGAGTCAGAACCCCTTGTCCTGTCATTCAAGAATACATATTAGGCATTCATTAGAATAAATAGCTAGTTCAGTGAATCTTACACGTGTATGAGAGTCATTTTCGAACTGAAAAGTTGAGGTGGGATTTTGCCAGAGAGCCGATTATTTCCGAAATGACTATATGTAATACAAAGAATATAAGGTCATTGTTTTAGGGGAATAAACAACATCAATTGGACTGGTTAACTTAAAACACACACGCAAAGAGATTAGACATACAAGTGCTTCGTGTTAACCAGCATATCCAGACCAGGTGTGGCTCCATCAGAGACAGGGATAATTCCAGAAAGCTTATTGTCCGCCAGATCCAGCCAATAAAGTTTTGATAGATTACCAATAGTGGGTGGTATTTCTCCAGTGAAGTCATTGTTGTTTAGCGACCTGGAGAATACAAAATGAAAACAATTGAAATTCAGATCAAGACATGGAGCTGCAGAGTGAGTAGCAAGTCATACTCAAAACATTTCATAATTAAGGTCTTATAAATCAGTCTTTTTTAAAACATATCTTCTCTAAATTAGTTTGTGTAGACCCTCGTACCTAAAAAAATACCAAATTTCTACAGTGGGATAAGAACTCTCTAATCATTGAAATAATATTGTCAATTTTTTCCATTTTTTTTTTTTTTTTTGGAGGGGGGAGGGGGTTTGCTCACTCTGGATCCCCTTGCTGCCTTCCCTGGATGCCTAATTCTCTATATGAGATTTTTAAGATCATACCATTGAGGGAGCAGTCAACTATTGTGTCAAATTGTGTGAAGGTTTGTAGTTAAATGTCCTTTTCATTATCTGAGTCCGTCAAAAATTTTAGACCGTGAAACAGTTATATATGATAATTTGAGTTTGTAATAAGTTAGTTTAGTGCTGTCAATCCATTGCTCCTTCATAATAAAGTCATGCCCGAAGAGAATACGAGGCTCATAGTGCTTAAGAAGAGAAAACTAACTGCTCTACTCTACACAGGACTAGAAGACACCAGATTCCTTCTGCTTTGAAATTGTTACCTCCCACTCAAAGCAAATAAAACGGTAAAATAAAACCATGCTGTCACTTTTCCGAGACTTGTGTCTAATTATTAAATTTGATTTTGAACTTTAAATAGGAAAAAAAAAAAAAAAAAGGCAAAATCCAACAAACCCCTACAAATATCGTAGCTGCTGCAGAGATCCTATTGTGTTAGGAATTGGACCACTGAAACCGCAGCCAACCAGGATTCTGAAATGCAAGTTGAAGAAATTGGTTTGTGACAATGTTATTCGCATCCATTAAGTGATCATACATTATATAGTGAGTTGACAACAATCAAAATTTTCTTACAGGCTTGTTAGCTGCTTCAAATCTCCAATTGCTGGAGGAAGAGGTCCACTCAAACCCTCATTGTATGATAGATCCCTATATGCAAAAATCATGGTCAAAAACTGATTTTAACAATTCTTATATATATAAAAAAAAGACAATTTCAACTGCTATTTCTAATAAAGTAGGAAACCCAAACAATTTTTTCACTTTTTATTTTCTATTTTTTATTTTTTATTTTTTTTTATAATGTCTTTCAGGCATTTAAGTGAAATATGACCTGTGACACCAATCTAATGTCTCTCACTATGCATACATGCAGGGGAGAGAGAGGGAGAGAGAGATTCAGCATCACAACAAAACAACAAACACATTTAGCATGCTATTATTCATGGGGCCATATCCCTTGCATATTTTATCGTGTGTTGTTGTTGTTATTATTTTGATGACTCAAGGCATCCGGAGTAACTTACATGCACCTCGACTAATTCCTGAGAACCTGAAGCTAACGACTCGATAAGTGTTATTATTATGATAAGAATAATCAAGTATTAACTTGAGTGAAGAAAAGGATGAATTCCACTTTGGAATAGTAGCTCGAAACGAAAATTTTGTAGCCCGCGTCCTTTATATGGATAAGATTAAGCCTATAAGGAGCACTAACATTACGTTTGGTTGGGTGAAAAAATATTGGAGTGAGCACGAGCCTTCCATTTAGTTGCACTTTTGAATGGTGGAATGTCATACTCATTCCACCCTTTGTTTTTCCCATTGGTGAAAAAGCCATTCTCCCCAAAAATTGTGGGAATAGTTTATTCTCCCCATGGGGGGGTGAGTCTTGAGCCTTGGTGAAATATTTACAAATTTACTCTCATTTTTATTGGTGTTTAGATTCTCATTCCATTTTACCATTTATTCTACCCTACAAAACATACAACACTCTCATCCTTAAGCTTGTTCTTCATGCATACCAAATATGATTATTCTCACCCTCACTCAATTCCCAACCTCAAAATCTCATACTCGCTTCATTCCTGCTGCCAACCAAATGTACCCTTAATGGAGGATGAACAGATCCTCCAAGCATGGAAATGTGTCTCAAGATGCCTCTCATGGCAAAGGATATTTAAGTTCTGCCCTCCAGAAAGAACAACGCTAAAGAACAATGTGTCACCACTTAAAACTGGATCTGCTCATGGGAAGAGAGGGGCATAAAAAATTAAGGACTTACAGAATCTCTAGTTCAGACAAGGATCCAATGTCTCCGGACAGCTTCCCAGTCAAGTTCATGCTTGCTAATGTTCTGGACTTGAAACAGCTGATTAATATCTCAATTCTAAAAATGCAGAATGAGTAATTTTCCACATAGGTACTAAAAGGAAAAATGAACTGAGGGACTCACATAGCTGTTACACGTGAACTGGTGCATTGAATTCCTTCCCATCTGCCGCCACATGGATCTGATCCAACCCAACTAGGGGGTGTGTTCTTCCAGTTATCTTGGAGAGCCTTTAAAGGAGCAGCTACATCATGAATGAAACAAATTTCCAGAGTTACAATACTAATACTATAATCTCAAACATAAACTCTCCGATCCTTTTTGTAGATCAAAAGAAAAGGATGCAATGATGGAATTAGAAAGAGCCATCCTGTTCAACTCATCCTCTTATGAGTCCCAAAAATAGTATGCAAATCGAGATGTTTATAGAAATAGACTAGTAAAAGATCTGTAACTTAGATTTGAATATAGTTCTATTCTTATTCTAATACCATGTTAAATTGTTAACCCCCAGTTTGTCTAAAAGGCCAATCATCAGAAAGGTCGCAGTCGTGTTCATATGTAATCAAGGCATGGAAAAGCTAAGAACAGACATGATACTGGAGCTCTCTAAAAAGTATATACACGCATATATACTATTGAACAATAAAAAAACTAGATTTGTCAATAAACCAAAAATATTTGAACTTACAGTCCAGATTAGCTGCTACACGTAAAATTTGGAGGGAAGTAAGCAGCAGGGAGACATGAATTCTTAAACCCATTATTCAAGAAAGAACCATTCAGAACAGAACAAACTGAGAATTACAATGAACCACTTCAAAACCACCCGAAAAGTGCTCCTATATTCAGTTCCTCTTGTTCATTATCAGGAAGAGAGAAAGTTCATATGAAACCCACTTGCGCTCATTGAGTGCGTCCAATGAAAGAAAGTTTCTTCATGAAACCCAATCCACGTAATGATGTTAAAAAAAAACCAAAAAAAAGAGACTTAAACTTGACTTTTCCCCCTTTAAGGTCTTCGTTTCCGCATAAAAGCAAACTCTCCAAATTTATGACCAACCCTTCCTTCCTTAAGTGATCTTACAACATTTGGGTGAAAGAGAGAGGACATATTTAAAGTAATATGTGCAAATTCAACAAATACTTGCATGGTGAATTAGCCGGACGCTTTAATCAACGACGAAAATTTGAGCGGTGTGGAATTAAAGTGCGATAGATAACTCCACTGTAATTAAAACAACAAAAAAAAAAAAAGTCATTATTTGGGCTTGCATCATCCAAAACAAGTTGCTGTAAACATTGTCAAACCTAATTAGGCAACAGGGAGGGTGGACTGTCCACATCCACGCAGAACAGTCATTACATACACTTTGACGGGCCGGCCGTTCGTACGACCAAATGTGGCCAAATGGCGGTCACATTTTGATAGTTTGGAGGCCAATAAAAGTGATCAAAATAATTAAGTACAAAATAAGCTGTTCTAATGTTTGGTCAAATAATACGAAATGTTGACAAATGTTAAAAAAAAAAAAAAAGAAAAAAAAGAAAGATAGAAAGGAAAGTGAGTAACTTTTTATAATTTTTTATAATTTTTTTATAAAAATTTGTAAAGTTTAAAATTTTAAAAAAAAATTATACAATAAATAATAATGAGAAAAATTGGTAACAGTAAGTAGGTTTTTGTAACTTTAGTAACTTTCCATGATTTTGGGCCGGTTTGGTATACTAAAATTCTCAAAAAACTCTATAAATCTCGAACAATTCTTCTACTTCTAATTTTTCCGTCATCATTAATTTAAAAAAATTTCAATATTTCGCTAAAAAAATAAAAAAATCTAAAAGTAGGTTAATTAAATGTATAAATTTTTTATACAATCATATTCTTCGTGTTGAAACCTTTCAAACGAGTACAATTATTGTTATTTTGTGTGATTTTTTTGAATCTGTGAGAACAGATTTGAAAAATTGTTCCCACAATTTGCTACTTTACAAAAAAAAGTGCCAAAATTAACATCAAACCATATTTTATCTCAATTTATTTGTTTTTTCTTACGCTAAAAGTGCTTCCTCACCCCACTTGACCTCCCACTGGTTTACCTTCAAAACGAGGTCAACACTTCTCAATTTAGGGATCCTACTAAAAATTTGGTTTAGGATTTAAATAAACGGATGAGTTAGGAAAATAATAATGCTGAGACTTGTTTTTTTTTTTTTTTTTTTTGTTATGACCAGATTGTGTATATTACTTTTTTACAAATAAATTGAATTTGAATAAAAAAAAATTACATAGAGAGTTGATTCTGAAAATTATATATAATACACAATTATATATAACATTCATACATAAAATAATAAATATGTGTCTATTATTGAGGCTTGTTTAACATTTATATATAACTAAATAATATATATTTAAAATGTATTAATTAAAAATTTTGTATTTTTATCTATAAAAGTAGCATTATAATTTATTAACTTTTTAGTTAAATCGTTTCTGTATTACCAATTAATTTTTGAATTATCACACTTCATGACAATATTTTAATTTTTTACGTTATATATATAAATTGATAATTACACATATATAATATTTTTATGTTAATAATTATATTTAAAGAATATAGGTATAAGTTAAGTTTGTTTCTAATGATTAGGAAAACATATTTGATGATGGTAATTTTTTTTTTTATAACAGAAAGTATGATAAATTATAATTCATGCTCTTGAATTTTTTATCAAATTCCATTTTATGTCTTAATAATCTAATTATAACAATTAAGAGCAGGATAATT
The DNA here is from genome assembly GCA_019916065.1 of Vitellaria paradoxa. Taxonomy (NCBI): domain Eukaryota; kingdom Viridiplantae; phylum Streptophyta; class Magnoliopsida; order Ericales; family Sapotaceae; genus Vitellaria; species Vitellaria paradoxa. The sequence continues at coordinate 7,890,908 of CM034238.1, forward strand.
TAATTTAAGGCTCATTTAGCCTGCTAAAAAATTGGATAAATCTCTAAAAATCTCTAATACATTTTGTCCTTCTCATATTTTGTGAAATTTTTATAAATTTATATCTATTTAGATATCCTAACAATTTTTTACAAAACCAATAAAGTTTTTACAAACCTTAATAACATATCCACAAATCCTGTTAACTTTTCTATAAATTTCAAAAATTTTTCAACAACTTTCAAAAAATTCTGACATAAAACTTTTCAAGTAAACCCAAAAAAACTGTTCGAACGAATCATTTCTCCAAAAAATTGACACAAAAGTTAAAACGAATACTATTCATCTCTAAAAAAATATAATTTGGTATCAAATATTAAAAAATTACTTAAATAACATTTTTCGTTATTTTTCGTCTCATCACTCCAAAAGTCCATTATTGTGATGTTGGCGCCCCTGAACATTAGGTTTACAAGTGAACCATTAACGGAGGATTTAGAGTGACAAAAAATTATAAATTTTGATAAAAGTCGTGAGTTCGTAATTTGTATAGTGAGTAAAAAGTGAATAATTTTTAAAAATTTTTAATATTTTTAAGCAAATTTTAGATCTCTAAATGGAGCCTAAATGTAAAGGGTAAAATAGTAAATTGAACTCTTACACACCGACTTACTTCCCGCCAAAGCACACCAGTTTACTACGTTATATATACCCTAAATATTTTGGCCTTCCTACTAATTGGGGTAAATCTAGAAGAGAAACCTTGTCTTTTATAAGAGACATAATCCTTGCTAAGGTGCAAGGTCGGAAGAAAAAATTTCTCTTACCTGCTGGTAGGGAGATCCCCATTAAGTCAGTTACCTAAGCCATAACCCTATACCTCATGATGTGTTTCAAGTTTCTATCCTCTTTGTGCCACCAGATAAATACTGGTATCAGGACGTTTTGGTGAGGTGAAACAGAAGATAGAAAGAAGATCAATCGGTGCAAATGGAGCAAACTTAAACCTCCAAAATTTCTCGAGGCCTTGGCTTCAAGGATGTGGAATGCTTTAACTAAGCTCTTCTAGCGAAGCAATACTGGAGAATTCTTAAAAATCCTAATCAGCTATGAGTGAAATTACTTAGAAGCCTCTACTTCCTAAATGAAAAACCTTTGAATGCACAGAAAGGCTGCAAAGCTTCCTGGGCCTAGTCCAGTTTATGCCATGGTAGAGACTTTTTTAATCACCGGTTTAAGATGAAATGTTGGTTTCACTGGTGAAAGTGTTCAAATCTGGGAGGACGATTAGATACTCCACTTCTAACTCTTTTAAAGTTCTCTCCCCAAAACCACCAAACTGCTCAATCTCAAAAGTAAAGGAATTGATCTCCACTACCAACTGTCAATGGGATCACAACCTTCTTCACCAACTCTTTTTTGATGATGAAGCCAAAAGTATATCAGCAATCCCCATCTTTTGGAGAAAGGAAGCCAAGGACGATCTCATTTGGCATCACACAAAGCAAGGTACTTATAATGTTAAATCAGGTTATTGGTTGGCCTACCATAACAAAAGCTCACTAGCCATTGATCCCAACTCTTCAAAAGAATCACCTGCTTTGATATGGAAGACTATTCGGAGCCTAAACACCCCTCCAAAACTGAGATACTTCCTTTGGAAAGCCCTCAAAAACCTTCTTCCTACCAAATCCAACTTGGTAAAAAAAAAAAAATCCAGCAAAGATTCCATTTGCCCAATCTATCACACAGAGGAAGAAACCATTGAGCATGTTTTTTTCAGGTGTAAATGGACTAGAGGGGTTTGGTTTGGCAGCAACCTTTCATACAAAGTAAATCCTGATGGCATATCCACTTTTGTTAAGTGGTTCGAAGATATTTTGTCTAGACTGAAGGATAATTCTTCAAAAGACCAGATCTTTTTTTTTTTGCAACAAACCTCTGCTCGGGTATATGGAAAGCAAAAAATGAATGCATTTTTAATGGCATTTCCACCCTCACCTGAAGATACCATTAGGAAAGCTTCCATTACCACAAAAGACTTTTTGGAGTCTTATCATTCATAAACATCAGGAAAATTCATCCTCCCCTCCTGATACTAAACATCACTCTTGGAGGCGTCCTCAAAAGGACCAGCTCAAATTCAATTGTGATGCTGCTTTTAATGCTAACAATCTCTCCGCTTCTTATGCTGTTGTTGTCAGGGACAAACGAGGTGCATCTATGATATCAATTATGGTCGTCTTCGTATTCTCTCGGCATTAGCAGCAGAAGCTTAGGCCATTTGAATTGCATGCTCCATGGCCCAAAGTTGGAATCTCAACACTGCTATCATATAGTCTGATGCTCTTTTTACTATTATTTCTCTGCGTACCAAATCTAGACCCTTCCCATGGGATATTTCATCTATTCTTGAAGATGTTCTTGCTTGAAATTCATCCCATCAATGGTCATTTACCTGTTGCAGTAGGAAAGCAAATGCAGTTACTCATTTTTTGGCTGTAAATAGTTTGAATGGTTCTTTATCACCTAGGCACTCTCTTGTTACCCTCCCTCATCAACTATAGAGTATTATCAATAGGGAGGCTTCTGTTTATAATTAATTTTAATACAAATTTTATGAGTTTCAAAAAAAAAAAAAGAAAATCCGATGGAAACGAACCTATTATGGGTCTGTCGGTCTCCAATTCTGGAGAAATCCGGAGCAATTAGACCACTTCCCAATTGGACAGTCCCAAACATATATATACATATATTGGTGGTGTTTAATTGATAAAAATTAATCAAAATTTATCAATTTTTACTAATTTTTTTTTTCAATCAAACTTGACTTATTTTTATATCAAATTTTTATATTTTTATTGTATTTTTTAGTCAAAATTTTGTCATATTCTCTTAGAATCGCCGCCGAAGCTCACATTTGATCTGACGTACAAGAAGAAAAAACAAAGCTCGGGTTTTGCTAGAGTTACAGGTAATGTTGAAAGAAAACATTCGATCATAGGAAGGTTTTGACAAAACCCAACCCTAATAAAATTTATTATTATGAGTGTGTTAGGAGGGACAATAAGTGGCATAAAATGAAAGAAAATAAAATAAATTGTGAGTTGGTAAATAAGTAAATAAATTTTAAAAATTTTTTAAAAAATTTTTAGAGAATCGCATAATGGCAACCGCACTTTACCTTTACTGTCTGATTGGATGATGTTAAAATTTTAAGGGATAAATTTTATAGGAGGTATAAGATAAGAGGGGGTATTATTTTTAGAAGGTTGGCCCATATTGATGTGATGTTTATGAAATGGAATAATTTTTGACTTAGTTTGGTTGTTTTATAAATAAAAGGGGGTGAATGATGAAAAAAGCAGTCAAATGACTCTTTTGCTTTTGTGGTGTCCCAAACTTGATTACCCATTAAATTAAATATTAAATTGTAAAACCCACTCCATTTAATTATTTTTAGACAATTTGAAGTTATATTATTTATTTCATTGAAAATTTAATTTTTTTTATAAATTTATTTAAACAATTTTTTTAAATATGTACTTTTAAATAGTTAGTTATTATCTAATTTTATTTTTAATTATGTTTATTTTCACTTGTTGGCCGGTCTATTAATTTTTTTATTAATATTATATTTATTTTGATCAAATTAATAAGGGTTAAAAATATCAAAATAATACATTTTTCCCCTCGGATAAAATTCGGCCAGGGTCGAACCCGCCCAAAAATTATTAGAGAGAAGCGCGAGAGGAAAAGTAAAACCCGGAGGGAGGGAAAATTTTTCTAGTTAAATCACGGCAAAAAGTGGAGCTGAAACATTTCACGCCTCTCTTTTCCCGCATCCGAGGGAAGCCTTAACTATAAATTGTTTGCGAACTAGGGTTAGGGTTGAGTTTGTTGGGAAGTCTGCGCTGGCTCGTGAACAAACAGAGCATGGTGGGATTTAATTTAATTAAAATTAATTTTAAAATAAAAATAAAAGTCTAAAAGACTTCTTCGCCGTTATCGTTTTGCTCTGGAAACCCTAACTTTCCCCCTCCAGCATTGTTCTCACACGGCAAGATCTGTTACTGGAAAGTAGTACAGTAGCGGTGAAATCTGTTACCGGCGAATCGTTCTGGCGGAGAATCTGACGTCATCGCCAGAGTCAACAACTAGCAGACGCCGGAGGAAGGAACAAGCATTCGATGGATCTCTAATTTTCGCTCTCAGAGGCTCCGTCCTCACCGTCGGCGGCACCGGCAAAAGCCAAGAGACTCCGCTACGATGGACGAAGTGGTGGCCAACTTTGGGGCGGAAAGCGAAGTGATGGCAGAGGAGCTATATTTAGAGGGGTGGTGAGTGAGACAGTGGTCATCGTCCGGGAAGGCGGCGCCGGCGGAGAAGTGGATAGAGAGTGACCGTTAGGATTTCAGGGCAAGGTGCTAGAGGGACGATGAAGTCATTTCGGCTTTTTTTTTGTTTGGGTAATGGTCATTTCGGCTTTTACTTTTATTTTAAAATTAACTTTAGTTAAATTATATCAAGTGTTTAATTGATTAAAATTAATCAAAATTCATAAATTTTTACTAATTTTTTATATTTTATTTTAATTAAATTGCACTAACTTTTGGTACACTATACTTTTTGATCAATTTTGACCAATTAAACACTATCTAAATTATTGTGAAAAAATCACAAAAGTTTAATACTTGTTTGATAAAATTGTCAGTTTTTAATTTTTGTATTCAGTTTTTATGTTTAATTTTTAGTTTTTGTGTTCAGTTTCTAATTTTTGTTTTCATTTACATAGTAGAAAAAGAAAACAAAAGCTTAAAAAAATGTCTGGTAATGATAATTGTTAGTTAATAGTTATAGTTGTTAATTAATTAAATTCAATAAATTTAATTATTTTAATTATATTAATTATTGAAAATAATTTAATTCAATAAAAATAAAATATACTAGACATAATTTATTATAATTATTTTTAAAAACAATTTAATAGAATATATTTACTATTAATTAAAGTAATTAATTTAATTAACTTAATTTAATTTAATTAATTAATTAATTAAATTTAATAATTTTAATTATATTATTTTTTCAAAATAATTTGATTCAGTAAAAATAAAATATATTCAATATAATTTAATTATATTATTAATAAAAAAAGTTATATTAAATTATTTTATATTTAATTTAATTAATTAAATTTAATTATATAATTAATAAACATATTTATTTTAATTATATTTTTATTAAAAATAATTTGATTCAATAGAAATAAAATATATTCAATATAATTTAATTATATTATTTATTAAAAAAATTATATTAAATTATTTTATATTTAATTTAATTAATTAAATTTAATTATATAATTAATAAACATATTTATTTTAATTATATTTTTATTAAAAATAATTTAATTCAATAAAAATAAAATATATTAAATATAATTTATAATATTATTAATTAAAATAATTTAATAAATTAATTTTATATTAATTTAACATATTAAATTCAATTATAATTAATATAATTTAGTTAATTAATATATTTAATATAATTTACGTAATTAATATATTTAACATATAATTTAATATATTAAATTAATTATTAATTAAATTATATTTAATATATTTTTACATAAATAAAAGTAATATATTATTAATTTAATATATTAATATATTTTATATATTAATTAAATATTTTTATATTAAATAATAATATATTTAACGGTGAGCAGAGATGAGTGGAAGGTAGTGACCGGATGTCGGTGACAACTAGTGGACGATGGTAATTGATAGTTATAACTAGTAGTGTTTATATAAGAAATTGGAAACTGAAAATGAAAACTTGAGAAAACACATTTTTTATATTTTCATAATTTTTAAAAATTTTGAAAATAATTTTCATGTTTTTGAAAACTGAAAATTGAAATCAAATTTTCCAAACACGTTTTCATAATCAGTTTTCAAAAAAATAAAAATTAAAACAGAAAACTAAAAACGAAATGGTTGCTAAATGGGATCTTAACAAAGCTCTTGCCCTGCTTTTGTAATAAAGTTGAGAACCCTCCAGTTCAAACATATACAAGAATACTAGTATTAGATCAGGCTGATTCTTAAAAACTTGAAATTAATCATAAGTAAATCTCTAACAATCTTGAGGAGTTTAGAATTAGTGATTACTTGAAAAAGTAAATCTAAAATTAGGTAAACTCAAAATTTTATCAATTAAGTTACCACTTAAAGTTAAACATATACAACAAACTTGCAATCTGGGGCATGGAGAAGAATCCACACCTATATTTGCATCTGTTACTAGCATTGATTTCAATTCAAAGTCTGGTTCTTTAACCATACACGTTGTACAAATTAATATTAGAAAAGCTCAAACCAAGTCCCATGTTCTACTTAGAAACACATCAGAGAAAATCAACCAACTTCTGGAAATCTCAGAATTTAGGAACGTAAATTAATAATCTCAATGGGGATCTAACTTTGAAGGTGGAACTGCCCTGCTCTAAACGAAGAGATTGTCATCGCTATATGGATGGCTGTGATCCTTACTAGACCCTTCGTAGCTTGCTGAAGTAGATGCCGAGTCAGCATTAGGGTTCAGGCCAACACTCTGCATAATGCTCTCGATTTCTTTCACCACCTCACCCATTGGAGGCCTCTCCACTCCAGCTTCTTCAACGCACCGCAATGCCAGATCCACAAACTTCTCTAAGCCTCTCAACGTGCTGTCCAAAATGGTTGGATCAAGAATCTTGGAGAGACTGTAGAGAACTTTTGTCTTGTCCATTAGCTGCTTCACCTCCCTTACAATGTATTTACCTTTTTCAATCGGTTGTCTTCCACTTACCAGCTCAAGCATTACCACTCCAAAACTATAAACGTCGCTCTTTTCGGTCAATTGTTGAGTCATATAATATTCAGGATCCATGTAACCCTTATACCAGTAAAAATTTCAATTTTTTTAGTCCAAAATCTAAAGAAATATATCTAAAATAAAACTGATAAAAAAAGAGAAAAAAAAAAAAAGAAATGGTCACTATAATTTAGATAAGCTTTGTAAACCATTACAAACTCCAAATATATAGCAAATTACTAGTTTTCAGGGTTCCGAGATTTGTTTACTAACCATCGTTCCCTTGACTTGAGTGGTGATATGACCCTTTTCCATGTCACCAATGAGCTTAGAGAGACCAAAATCCGAAACTTTTGCAGTCAAGCGTTCATCTAGTAAGATATTGTTTGATTTGATGTCCCTATGTATGATTGGAGGGTTAGCAAGCTCGTGAAGATATTGCAAACCTCTTGCTGCTCCAAGGGATATTCGAAGCCTCCTCATCCAATCCAACCTGATTCCCGACTTCCCTGCACAGAGAAATGTGTGTTTTAGTATATACCATTCCATTGGAAGCACATATAAAGTTTGGAATCCATAGTTTTTTTTTTTCACACTTTTACCCTTTTCTTTTTCCTTTTTTTTTTGGGGGCTAAGTTCTTTTTTTCCTCCTGCCAGAGAAGAAATTTTTTTAGTTCCAACTGAGGTATGAGAAAGATGAGGCTAGTGAAGCATTGTTTAACTTCCATTTTCAAATACAAAATACCATGTATTCTATTCTTTCCCTATTTTCTTATTGTTCCATCTACAATCAACCCATGCAGAAGGAACAAAATATTTCAATTTCTTGGTGACACAAAACAGTTGAAAAGTTTCCATTTCTTAAGAGACCAAAATGAAACACTAATGTGACAATAATCATAATATTTCCATTGAAACATAATGAAGCAAACTAAAATACAACAGCATATACCAAAATAATCAATTATTTAATTAATTTATTATTAGACTTTCATACATTTATATAAATATATATTTAAATTTATACTTTTAATTCTAATTGACCATATGTGTATATATATATTTTTCATTTTTCTTCTTGTCATTTTGAAATGTTTCTGGAATATTTCTACAGTGTTTTCATTTCCGTGCTAACAAAAATTTCTTTACAACCTACCAAAATGAAATTTTATTCCTTACCCATGCAAGATTTTTTTTTTTTTGGGAGAGAACTTAACCATGAAAGGTATTCACTCAAACAAAAGTGATAACGAAAATGGGACACAGAAAAATGCCATGAAATTATGGATTAATTATCAAGTAAGCAACCGAAGCTCAACTATAATCCATGTCTGTCCATATTGGTGGAGAAAATTAAGAAATATGTACCCGAAAGACTCTCCTTCAGTGTACCATTTGGAATATACTCATACACCAATATTTGTTCATCTTGCTCAAAGCAAAAACCCACAAGGCTGACAACGTTCTTATGGTGTACCCTAGATAGAAGCTCAATTTCAGTTTTGAACTCGATACCGCCCTGCATAGATCCATGTTGAGCCCTTTTGACAGCAATTAGCTGCCCATTAGGAAGAGTTCCTCTATATACCTAATAATAATATGAAAAGGTGAGAATGTGGAAGTTACAATGCACCAAAGAATACTTCTCAAATGTACCTTAAGATGGCAGAGAAATATGTCATTTGAAAATTAAAATATGGACAAACAATACCCAAAAACATTAGAAACTGATGAAATGTATACCAACAACAAAAAAATGTATATATATTTGCTTTTTAGAAATTTCAGAATGAATTCGCAAGTAGATGATAGTTTAGCTTTCACTTGATTATTAATTATACACCCTAGAGTTCATACATTTCCAAAGATCAATCACCTACTTTCCATTAAACAAAGAAAACATTTGCATGTGATTCTTCCATGAAAAACTCATAGAATTCTGGTAAGTGGTTTAGAAATACAGTGTAGAAATGATATTATCCACATACAAAGTGTTTCCTGAGCATGTTAACAGTGTTGAAGGCGAACTGCTAGTGGGGATCGCCCAGATGGAAGTAGATTGGGTGAGCATGTTAACAGTCTGTAACTACGGGGACTGGTAATTTGTGAAGGTTACATGTTTCTACAAAAGGAAAGATATGCAAACATTCTATTTCCCCAGCAACATTGCAAGAATATAAAAGTGATTAACCTTCCCATATCCACCAGATCCAACATTGTTGTCTTCTGCAAAATTGTTGGTGTATTTCTTAAGCTCTTCAAACGAGAAACTTCTAGGTCCTTTTAACCGAGGAACGTCGCCACTGCTTTTATTTGGGTCCCAAGAAGCTGCATTGGCATGAAATGTGAGCAATAAACTGAACCCAATAATAAGATATGATTACAGGGAAAATACTTCGTTAACATTTGCTCCTAATTTTACCAAAAGGATTGTTTTGTTTATCAGCTTTTTCAGCTCTTCTCTTTTGACGGAAAGCATAAATTCCGGCAAGGAGACAAAATATCACAAGGACAGAACCACCAACTGCTGCACCAATAGTTATGCCAGTACTTGATGACTTGTTTGTTCCTGTAGATCCTTCTGGTTATGAAAAAGATCAGAAAAAGAAACAACAGAATCTGTACTAATTTGCCTCGTATCTGTGTAAATACTAAATACCTGCAAAATACCCATATGGGTCACCATTGAAAACAAAGGGTCCAAATGTCTTGGGAGGCTTGAAAGTTTGGTTGCTCAAGGCAAACCCAATCCCAGAAATTTCCGTTCGATTGAAATTATCACGACCACGTCGAAAGATTTTTAGCCTTAGCTCAAAATAATGATCCGCATTTCTAGTAGGATTGCTCAGAGAAACTGAATCCACTGGGAATTGATGAGACTCAAAATAATGCATCAGAGAAGTCTCAAGAGACGTGTAGATATCTGAGTTTCCTAGGTCCGAGAAGGAAGGAGCTCTGAAGAATAGAGTACCGGTGTATGGATATGCACACATGCAGTTGGGGCTGGAAATTTTATCTGAACTGCAGGTAGCGGGTGAACAATTTTTTGTTGGCGTTGAATACGAGGGTGTAGACTGTTGATTGGAGCAATATGTTTTTGTCCCCCCTGTTTCCTCACAAACTGGATTTCCTGTCAGTCTTCAGACAATAATAGAGAAGTACACCAATGAGGCTATGAATGATATAGCAAAGAATGGCAAACAGATGACATGTCTAGGCAAATACGACTATTGAAAATTATAATCTAAATATTAGTTCTTATAGCATCATCATGCAAACGGCCAAAAAGTTAAAATAATATAGCTTACTGCTTACAATAAGCTAATATTGAATCCTGCTGCGTGAACTCTTGTTTCATCTGCAAAGTCAACTATATAATTGTTCCGCAAGTCGATAAGTTGCAGTTGGTCACTATTGCTGGAGCCAAGATCCAAAGTGCCATTAAGCTGGTTGTGCCTCAATACACTGAGAGCAGATATGCCAAAGAAAATTTGCTTAAGGATAATGATCAAGACATGATATACATAACTAGAAGTATAAATTTATAAACCCATGGAGGAAAATTTTCTTTACTTCTTTGCATTCTTAATCATTATTAGGGATACAGTGTAAGCCACCATCATATTACATCAAATTAAAGTGATACTCACATGGTCTGTAATCGACGAAGGCTGAAGAGTGCGACTGGAATCGGACCTTGAAGGCTAGTGTTTTCCATCATTCTGGTACAACATTATCCAAAACATATTTATATAGAATGAGAAGATGCAAAATGCGAGAAGAGAAAAAAGAATAGACACGAAAGCAGTCATACATATGCGCGCATAGAGGGACTTTTACTTGGGTTGACTTAAGGCTATATAACTCTTTATCTTTACGTTAGCAGTTCCAAGCTAAATACAGGATGAAGTTTAGCTGAAATCAAGACAGTTGCTTCGTCCTTTTGTTCAGTGGTAATGGAATAATACTAGCTATGGTTTAATGAAAGCATCTCTTTTTTCAAGCTTCTCTTATTGAATTCTAGAATCTTGACTCATCCGAAAAGGTGCCAGGAAAAAAAAATGAGAGAGAACTACTGAATTTAGAGACGTTGCTACAATATCAAGTCATCTCTGATTAGGTTAAGATGAACCATATCTGCCCCAGCATTAACCGTCAAATTTTCTGTCCATTACTTCCAAAGTCTACTAGGGAACCTATACTCAAATTGCAATAAGAAGTTTGGTCCAAAAATTCAAGTCCTATGCAGCCATGCATGCGTCCATCTTCTGATTCACTGTGTAAACTTTACATCAAACCCAGGGCTTGCTTATTGAAAAGGGAATCCTCTCCACCCCAAAAAACTTCTATGGTAAACTTGGATTAATTTTTCATTCCTTTCTAGCAGACTTAGCAAGTTTAGATTTTGGATTTGGAGAAACAACCTACCTAACTTTCTTGCATTTTTAACTGTAGTGTTGTTGGCCAAATCTCATTTTTTTTTTTTTTTTTTTTGGTTTTGCAAATGCTTCCGTAGGAAGATTGGAGGTTAGTGCAACAAATTTTAATACTTTCTATCAGGAAATCATAAATCACAGAAGAAACCGACCCTTGCTTTAGGTTGAAACATAGCAAAACCTTTAGACGAATTAATCTAGATATAAAAGCTTTACATCCAAGACAACACTTGCTATACCTAGTTTATCTTCCTCTAGATATGGTATACTATAATCAGATATATAGTCACCATCACACCTAGAAGCTCAAGCTGTTAGAGAGCGGGTAACTTTATTATTTATATTAGGTATTTAGGTGTTAAGAGACTAACATTTTTTTTAATTGGACAAATACACACAACCATCGACAATTGAGTTAGTGGTGAGATTTGATATCATGTTGAAATTGTTAGCCATTATCTCTACTAAAAGCTTAACCTATTAGAGAGAGGCAACTTTTTATTTATATTAGACTTGCTTTTTTCTCAACAATGAGCAAGTCAAGAATTAAGAGGATATTGCACAATTTGGATTAAGGCAAAAGTGGGAATCTCTCCACATTCTCTATTCAACGCACACTACATGTATAAAACTAAAAAGGAATGTTCAATAAGATCCTAAGGTGGAATTGTGCATTATGATATAGAATGATATGCCATCTGAAACAAGTTATTGTGATTTCCTGTCTGAAATGCATACTCTTGGATGAATCACCAGTAGATGTGAAAAGATAGGCCTTGAAACAAATTGATCCACCCAAAATTGAGAAGACCACAAGAATATAGAGTGCAATGGTTCAGTTTGTCTGCAGCAGAGCCAAAGAGAACACTGCTAAGGGGTGAAATATTTCAAGTTGAAGGTATTGTACCAAGAGGCATAGTCACAATAATGCAACAAAATACAAGGCCCTATAAAGCCAAATGGTGAAAAGAGATCCTCCTGCAGTCTACCTTTGTAGTTCCAAGAATCCTCGTTGACTTAAGCTGTGTGTTTGTGAGTGAGTTCATGCATGTTTCTGTATATATATATGAGAGAGAGAGAGAGAGAGAGAGAGGTACAATGTTGTCAAAGACTGTAAGGATGAAAACCATGGAGGAAAATCTGACACTTTGAAAGTATTATTGCTGAAATCCCTGCAAAGAACATTTTAGTCAAAGACTAAGTACAGTGTATTTTATATAATTACCGGGGGGAAAAGAGATTACAGCGGGAAAAAATCATTTGTTTTAAAAGGAAAATCAAGTAACAAGATCACCCACTGGAAAAAAAAAAAAAAAGACGCGAGTACCATGATGCTTAATTGCCCAAATCGACAGAAGGATTGTGACTTACACATAAGTGAGAACATCCATGCCTGTAACATCCGGCAAGGGTCCAGTCAGTCGATTGTTGGACAGAAACCTGAAAAGGGAAGTTCAAAAGCACAAAATAAACCAACTCCCTGGAAAAATAAATACAAGCTCAAATTAGCATTGTTTTTCTTTTATATGCTTACAGCTCGCTGACATGTACAAGGTCGTTGAGGTTTGATGGTACAGGTCCAGTTAATTTGTTCCCATCGAGGCGTCTGTTGCAACGCTAGATAATCAATTCAAAACGTTTACAAGGAAATTCACAGATAGCAGGACTTTAATTGGCCATGTGATATGGATACTCACAGCACCTCCAAATTCTGCAAAAGTCCTAGTGTAGAGGGGATGCTTCCACTAAGATTGTTGCTTTCAAAGAGCCTGCTCAAATTAATTCACATGAAGATATTGAAATTATTATCCAGATTGAGAGTATTTTGAATGATAACTGGGCTGCCCAGAAATTAAATCCAACTTTCCCCATTATATAGAAAAAAGCAGAGAGTTCAAAAAATTGAGCACACATATTCTCCTCTCTCTCTCTCTCTCTCTTTATATATATAAAATACAAAAATGCATGTATTCTCTCTCTCTCTCTCTCTCTATATATATATATATATATATATAATACAAAAGTGCATGTAAATTTTATATTATATATATTTTTCCTCCAAACATGTGTTTGCTGCTTATTTTTATAGTAAATTTAAGCAAAATCTATACGTTCATAACTTCTTATCCTGTTATCCAAGTAAAAACTACTGACTCTTTAGAATAAATTGCTAGTTCATTAAATCTTACACATGTATCAGTGTCATGTTGGAACTGAAAAGTTGAGATGGGATTTCTCCAGAGAGTTGATTCTTACCAAAATGACTGTATATAATAGAAAGAATCTACAGTCAATATTATATAAAAATAAACAACAGAGGTACGACCAATTAGCTTAAATGCACACACACAAAGAGAGATTTGACGTACAAGTGCTTCGTATGAACCAGCATGTCCAAACCAGGGGTGGTCCCACTAGAGACGGGGATAGCTCCAGAAAGCTTATTGTCAGCCAGATCGAGCCAATAAAGTTTTGATAACTTACCAACTGTAGCTGGTATTTCTCCACTGAAACCATTGGAATTTAGAGACCTGCCAAAATGCAGAAGGAAAGTGATGAATTGCAAGCAAAATGAAAGTAATGAACTGCAAGCCTGGGCATGGAATTGCACATTAAAATAATAAGTCCTACTCAAACGTTCAACTGAAAATTTCTGGAGTGGAAAATATGAAAGCTTAGATCATATAGCTTCAAATGATGGAGCTTCTGATGCAAGATTCAAAGGACCAAAAGCAGTTCAGCAATAAATTTTTTCACCTTTTAGAAAAGCATGGAGTGAAATGCGGAAGTTGATTGACTGAGAGAGGTTAGAGGGTTGGATTTTGAAAGTTGCAAAGATTAGGATTTTGAAGAAAGCCCAAAAAACATTATGCATGCATGCCCATGACCAAAATAATTTATAGAACTGAAGTTAACATTTAGTCATACTACCAAATTACTAGCATAAATTTTTGTAAAATAAAAATATTTTAGACCAAATCGTGAGGGAACAGAAAATTAATGAAATGTTGCCCTTGATGTCTTTCAAGAATTTATTTATTTATTAAAAAAAAAATGATAAGGGACCAGCCAATTATTGCATGTTTGCAGAATTGAAACAATTTATAATAACTTGGCCGTGTAACAAGTTAGTTTACAGACTACAGCTACTACATTCGGTCGATCCTTCATAATGGAGTCATGTCACAAAAAAGTAGTGTGTTTCATAATGAGTGAGAAGTAACTTTCCTGCTCAATGCAGGACTAAAGACCGACAGCACTACATTCCATCAACTATTAACTTGCTACCTTCTACTAAGAAAATAAAATGGTAAAAGGACAGTGACACTTTTCCAAGGCTTTCATGCTGAGTTTCATGTTTATTAGCTTAAAGAGAAGGAAAACACCAAAAGTCCAAAGCCTTACAAAATGTATAGCTGCTGTAGAGATCCTATTGTGTTCGGAATTGGACCAGTAAAACTGCAACCAACCAGGAGTCTGAGATGCAAGTAAAAGCAATTGGTTTGTCACAAGGTTACACATATGCATCTTTGTGATCAGTCACCATATAACAAGTTAAATAAATAAATAAATAAATCTTACAGGTTCGATAGCTTCTTCAAATTTCCAATTGATTGAGGAAGAGGTCCTGTCAAGTCCTTGTTGTATGATAGATCCCTACATGCAGAAGTTACTAATCAGGAATTAATTTTAACAATTCTTCTAAGGAAGAAAAGAAAAAATTATAAATAAAGACAATCCCAAACAAACGAAAATGTGCGAAGACATAAGGATGAATTCTTCTTGGAAACTAATTCCTAAACAAACGGAAATGAAATATTAGGGGTCCATTACTTAAAATTTATTAGATAGAGCCTACAACAAGGAACAATACTTGATGATAGAGAGATGCTCCAAGCATGGGGCATGAATCCCATGACTCATGAGTGCCTCTCACTGCCGAGGATATTTAGCTGCTGGACTCAGGCAAGAAGTATAGTTGTCAAGAAGAACAATGGAAAGTAACTCTTGCTTTAGAACTAGATCTATTTACGGGAGAAGAGGGACGTAAAAAATGGGAGACTCACAGAATTTGTAATTCAGACAAAGATTCAATGTCTCCAGACAGCTGGCCGCTCAAGTTCGTGCTTGCTAATGCTCTGGAATTGAAACCGATAGTTAACACATCAACTCAAAAAATGAAGAATAAGAACTTTGTCGTTGGTATTAAAAGGAAAAACGCGATAGCGAATTTACATGGCTGTCACCCTTGACTTGTTGCACCGAATTCCTTCCCAACCATCACCGCATGGATCTGACCCAACCCAATTGGGTGGTGTGTTCTTCCAGATATCTTTTAGAGACAACAAAGCCGTAACTATATCACAAATAAGAAATTTTCAGACTGATATTAGTAAATTACCACAAATAAAATCTGAAAAAGAACAGCTTTTCTGGAGCACACCCTCTCCTCAGAGTACATTTGACCAGGAACTTTTTAGTCAAATATTACTACTTCTAAATAATCAAAGCCATTTTATATTTCAGTAAAAAAAAATTCAGACATCCAAATCTCACTTCTGATTGAGTAGTAACCCAAAATAATATGCAGACACAGAACTGGCCGCTAAATCTAATAAACACGGAAGCAGATCAAAGATTGAGTAGTAACCCAAAATAATTTGCAGACACAGAAGCAGATCTAAATTTGCTATCTGAAAACAATGCATAGAAACAAAAGTCTTACATTTTGAAATTTACTCCTGGAAAAATTAGATAACTCCGGATAGAAATAGCTTCTCATACCTAAGTTGTGCACGTAGATATGGTCCTTTGATTGCAGAGTTAAGTCCAATTCTCACACTCAGAAACAATATAAAATTATATATTTCATTAATTAATGTTTCTTCTCTTCGTATAAGCAATTAACCCCAGATTAAAATGAGAAGGTTGCAGAAAAAGAAACAGGAAAGAGGGGTAGCATATACAATCCCAACACAAGTGAACAGATTATTTATGCGTTTCTGGATGATGCATTAACTGACAACAGTGGACGTATTCTTGTTTGTCAAAATAGAAGGCATGGAAAAGCTGAGAAAATTTATTGGAATTCTCTTTTGCATATATCATCAAACACTAAAATGGTAAGTAATCTCAATAAACTAAAAATCTTGAACATGAGAATTGAACATACAGTCCAGTTCATTTGTCTCTGCTGCCACAAGTAGAACTTGGACGGAAATAATCAGCAGGCAGACTTGAACCTTTGACCCCATTATCCAAGAAGGAATCATACAGATTCTTGCACTGAATAACAACAAACCACTTCAAAACCACCCAATTTTTTCATTCAGCTCCTCTCGTTCGCTTCTAAAACTCTCCAAGAAGAAACTTGTTTCACAATACCCACTTGCTCCCATTGACTACACTCACCGTATGGAGCTACAGTACGATTATTGTGTGGCCAGTCAACCTAGCCTTAAATTTTCTAACAGATTATATCTAATTCCAAAAGTCCTCAGAAAGCTATGGATAAACAACCTACCTGCAAATTAAGAGAGTGCATGTTTAGCCCCTTCGGGGGTGGTCGAGTGGGGGTTCGGGGGCGCCTAAAGGCCTGGGCCGCGTGTGGTCCCAGGTTCGACTCTTCTTCGGGAGAGTGGGTTACCGCTTTGTCGGGTTTCTAACAGCCATCTTGATCGAACCGGTCAGCCAATACTTGCCTAGACTAATTTATTATCTCGTGGGCCATTGTCGACTTGGTCCACGGGCTGGTTTCATCCAATATGCACCCTCAGAGAGTGGCTGCGGGTTTCTTCCCGACCCCAGAAGAGAGTGCATGTTTAGATGGGAAAAAAATATAAAAGAAAATTACAAAAAAATTGATTTAGAAGTAAGTAAAAATAATGCGAGGTGAAATTTAATTGAAGAAATTAGTAACTACTTGTGTAGTTTGGTAACTAAACACCCCCTAATTACAATATAAGGATTACGCATCATTCTCTAGGGTAAACGATAAAATGACCCTAAATTACTAAGACAGAACATCAACCTTTACCTGAAATTATTAATTTAATATATATATTAAATTTTGATATATTTGAGCATAAATATTAATAGACTCAATTATAAATCCGAGCACAACACTTCAATATGAATTGTCAACATTCCATTATCTAATTTTCTTCTTGTAAACAATTAAAAGAAAACGAAAGGGGGGGGGGGAAAGAGAGAGAGGGGGAGAGAGGTTGGTTTACCAGTTAATTGTTGACAACGAAATCAGCAAACATAAACTAATTTAAGAAGTGTTAAGAATTGTGACTCGTACATGTTACACTTAAGTTGTCGCAAAATAGTAGATGCCTGAGTGAAGCGGGCGGAATGCCGTGAGTTCACTTATGCTTGCTAGAAAAAGTATATACAATCTAAAATCTAGCTAAGAAGGCCGCTTGGAAATGGAAGGATACTATTCTGCAGGAAGGATGCTCGTCGGATCACTCGATAATTAGGTTGCTGGGTTTGTTAGAAAAAAACAAAGTGCATTGTAAACCAACAGAAAAGTTTACTGGGAAGCTTGTCCCAAAGAGCAGTAGGAATCCATAATTTTTTAAAGCGTTTTTTTAGTCTGTTTTAGACTGAATTTCTTGTTTTTATTAATATGTGTACTTATATGCAAATTCAAATTAGGTTTTTTTTTTTTTTTTTTTTTTTTTTTTGAGAAAAAAATTCGGAATAAGATAATAATCGTTTTCTTAAGAATTTTTTTTTGGACCTTTCTTTTACTTTTTGTAACCGTGACTCTATTGTTGGAGGTCAAACAGTGAAAACCTAAATCTACCTGTGGAGATGGACATTTTGCCGAAACATGTAAATCTCTTGTTCCTTTGTACTTATTTCTTTGTTTGCCTTTATTCACGGGTGATTTGAAATTCGTACAACAAAAAGTTTGTAAGAAAGGGAAGAAACCCGCCGAATCCAAGTCTTAGCAGTCTTTTTTGACATTCAAGTCTTCCTCCAGAGACTGGAGTATTCAAGGCAATGTGTAAAAAAATCTAACGGACCACAAACAAGTTGCTTCTTATGTCATTTCTGATAGTCATCCAATAACAAGAACACCATAATGATCACAAGTCAGCCAAGTTGTAGATATTAATGGGAGTGGGGTCAACGATAGCTAAAATAAATACACCATGGGTATACAATGTTAGAAAGGGGGGGTCTGTGTTTTTAAAGCGTGTTTGATTAATAAAAATTTAGTTAAAAAAAAGTAAAAAATATAAAAATTTAATATAAAAATAATATGTAATAAATTTGAATTAAAAAAATAAAAAAATTTAATAAATTTAATTAATTTTAACCAGCCAAACCAAACACCGTTGCATATTTATACTGAGAGCATTCATTTCTCACCTCTCTCCATAAAAGTTTTGTCTTGTTAATTTATTGTCCTCACCCACCTCCAAAACTATGGTATTTTATCCTGTGCATGGTACAGATACATGAATAACCCGATCGTGTAGTTTTATTTTATTTTATCTTTTTTATTTATATTAATGAAACGTAATATAATTATAGAAAAATGAAAAAAAATAAAATTTTGTATTAATAATTCTATTTGAATGAACTAAAATTTCAAAATTCTAAATATCTAAATTTTTTAAGTAAGTTTTATATGCAATTGATTTCTGTACACAATTCAAGTGCAATAAAAAATTATGTATTTAAAATTTAAAAATTTTAATTTATTAAAATAGAATTTTTCAGTTTAAAAGTTTGTTTTTGAAATTTTTCCTATAAAAAATATGTGAATTAAAAATGAAAATTAAGCAATTATTTTTAATTTCTCAAATCTAATTTTTTTGCTTTTTATATTATATCACAAATCAAAGGATAGCATTTGATAAAAGATGAATTATATCAGTAGAGCAATATTTACTTTTATCATAGGAAAATATTGTATATATAATATATATTAATATTACAAAATGCTCTGGCGATGCTTTGGTTTGATAAATTGGGAGAGTAGAACAGATAGATAGACATAACAAATTTAAGATATAACAAATCAAGATATACATTTTTTTGAATTTTTTTATGTTTTTAATAAACTATTTTCATGTAGAATGTCACACCTTGTCAATTTAAATTTAAAGTTAGAATTTAGAAAAAAAATTCACTCCCTAAGACTAATCTTATTCAAAAATTTGTAAAAACAAAAAAGATAGAATAATGAATATAATGAATGATATAAGATTTGATTATAAAAAATTATTTTCATGGAGAGCGCCACACCTTACCAATTTAAATTTAAAATTAGAATTTAAAAAAAAAAATTTCACTCCCCTAAGACAAATTTTATTCAAAGATCCTAAGGTTAATTTTATTCATGGATTTTGTAAAAATAAAATAAAAAAAAGTAGGATAATGAATATAATGTATCGTATAAGATTTAATAATAAATTTTTAATTGATTTTATAAAAATAACTCAAATAAAAATATTATTACTAATCATGTGTGTTTTATAAAATAAAATAATATAATCAATGTGACTAATTTAAATTTAAAAAAATAACTACTCCCAAATCAAATTAATATTCAGCATTTTTTTGTACTTTTAAATTTTAAAAATATTAAGAGTTGTCAAGGGAGAAATAATTTAATCATTACTTAAGCTTTTTCTATTTGTGTTTTTTTAATTTAATTCTATTTTTTTTTGTATTTTTAATTTAATGACTAATATATTTCAAATACATAAATTTTATAGTTATACTAAATTTACAAGTAAGTGGGTCTTTTTTGAAACTCGAGAATTCAATCATATGAAATTTTTAAATAAATAAATCTTTTTTCTAAATTCAAAATGTTGGGTCTCTTTTCAAAACATAAGAATTTTTTTACATTTAACAAAATCAAATGCCAGACTTTTGGTGTTTTTATAGATAAAAGAAAAGGTAAAATTGTTGCCTTTTGACGATGTGGGACAAAAAAATAAAAATTTTGTGATTAAGAGGAGAGAAGAGAAGAGGGAAAGAAAAAATTTAAAAAATAATTCAAAATTGTATAAAAAAAAAAGGAAAAATGAATGGAAATCGAAGAGAGATTCCGCCTATAATCGGACTGAATGTGAAGAGGAGGGAGAAAATATATTTTTTAGTATTATAGATATACTCCTGCCAAACAAGTGAGTCAACCGATGGAAACGGACCATTATGGGTCCATCGGTCCCCAAATCTAGAGAAATCGGGAGCAGTTAGACCACTGAATTCCCAATTGGACGGCCCCAAACATACTATACATATATACTAACAGCTCGGCCCAGCTGGTTACACGCAGAGAGAGAGAGAGAGAGAGCACGTTTATGTGTCTTCTTTGGAACATATTAGCAGAATCATCTGGGTCTTCTTTGGAACATATTAGCAGAATCATCTGGCAGAGAGAGAGGGAGAGAGAGAGAGAGAGCATGTTTACGTGTCTTCTTTGGAACATATTAGCAGAATCATCTGGCAGATGGGTACCATATACATGGGAAAGCAGAGCCTATACAAATCAAAGGAAAATCCAATTCAAGGCAGCCAATGTCACTACCAATGATTCAGTTTCGTAACCTTTTTTTTTTCAATAACCGTGCGCGGTAATTGTTGCAAAGCTTACGAAAACTCTAGATAATGGAATTAGCAATTGGAAATTCAACAAATTTTTATTTTTATTCCATCGCTAACCGAAGCCCCATA
Source organism: Vitellaria paradoxa (assembly GCA_019916065.1). Lineage (NCBI taxonomy): Eukaryota > Viridiplantae > Streptophyta > Magnoliopsida > Ericales > Sapotaceae > Vitellaria > Vitellaria paradoxa. The sequence continues at coordinate 7,911,898 of CM034238.1, forward strand.
ATCAAGTAAAAAATAAATTTTGTTAAAAGATATTTATTTATTTTAGTCTTATTTTTTAATTTAATATAAAGAATAAATTTAAATTTTTTATTTTGTTTTGAATTCTTATTATTTTCTTTTATTTTTACTTTTCCTTTAAAAATTTATGTTTCGAACATAATATTAAAATATATTTATTTGTTAGAACTCTTTTACATTTGGATTAGGTGTGAATAAAACTTGATTAATATAAATAAATTAATTGCTGCCATTTCTTTGTATTCAACTTTTTTTTTTTTTCAAAAAAAATAAATCTTTTTATCCTCTCTTTCTAAACAAAGGCCGAATGCAAAATCTCAATTTTAGTAGGAAATCAAAGGGGTTGTTTGGTTTGAGAAAAAACTTCAAAAATTTCTGTTAACTTTATATCACATCAATTTTTTTCTTTCACTGCACGCATTACAAACTCTCAATTTATCTCAATTTATCTCACTTTTTCTTACTCCAAACAACCCAAAAAAATCGAATTTAAGTAGCAAATCTTTTTGTATGCAATGATTGCCTTGGATTGATGCGTAATAAACAAGATTGCTCGTAGTAATTGAGACTATATGAAACCCTAAAATATTAACAGCACAAAGTTCAATTTTTGCTAAAGAATGAAATGATTAGAAAACCACATGTGGGTGCACTTTGTTAGGTTGAGTTTGTGAAGCAAGAAAGTTAAATTTTTTAGTTTTTTTTGTTAATTTAATATATTTGTCCTTGATGATTTAAATGACATCTAAAGTATAAAAAATAATTTTAATCATTTATTAAAAAGTCAAAAAATTAAGTAATTAGTAACTATCTACTAATTGTGATTCTTAAACGGATTTGAAAAAAACGAAATCAAAACCGACATTGTATTACTTACCACCAAAAAAAAAAAAAAATTGATATTGTATTTTCATTAATATTAATTTCTCATCTTTTACTAGTTTTGTTTGGCAACAAAATGACAATTATCTTATTTCGTATTATGTTTTTGTTTTCTATGATAAAGAAAAAAATTCACATATGAGAGGAAAAAAAAATTAATTTATTTAAAAATTATATGATTTTTTTGTTTATTTTTAATTATATTTTTTAAGTTTATTTTGAACAATGTGAATAACATATATAAATGATGTCCAATAAAAAAAAATGAAATTTTAATTAAAAATTCATATAATTTTATTTGGTGGGTTAAGAAAAAGCCATGTTTCTTAAACACAACTAACTAAGAAAAGAAAGGAGAATGAAAAAAAAAAAAGAAGATAGAAAAAATGAGAAGAAAACATAAAACTTTAAATACATGTTTATATTTAAATAGATTTAAAAATATAATAAAATAAAAAATATTAACCAGTTAATTAGTTTTTTTAATTTAATTATTTTAATTTCTCTTCACAAACTGAATATAAAAAATAATTTTGAATTTCTATTTTTTCTATTTTTCTATGACATATATTTTATCCAAATGAAAAAAAAAAATAGAAGTTAAATATTATCACTAGCCAATGCAGCCATCAAACTAAATTCTATTGTGTTTTCCACTTTTCTACTTTGGGTGGCAAAATTAGAAATTAACTTTTTAGTTTTTTACATAAATTGAAAATATATCTAATTAAAATTATAAATATACCTCCATTAGGTTCTCTTGATTTTTGTGCATAGAAAAGATAAATTTGAATTTTTAATTAAACCTAAACACCAATTTTTGGTAAATTGGCACCCAAACCAATCCTAAGGTTTTGTTTGGCTATGAAAAAAGCATTTTTCTTGTAATTTTTTATCATTTATGACATTTTTTCATGAAAATTGAATTTTTTCTAGAAGTTGTAGTTTTTAAGCATACTAATTGCATTTGTAAAAAAATAATAAAAAATTCATGTCCATCCCATTGGGTAAAAAATAAATTTTTTATTGTTTTTTATCTAAACGGATAACTTTTATCTAAATGAACGTAAATTTTTTGAATTATTTTTTACTAATGCAATTAACCTATCTAAAAGCTAAATAATTTAATATTTATGAAGAGATTAATAAGCTCCGTTTCAAATAATCATAAATTCTAAATGAATAGAATTAAAAAAAAAAAGAAATAATAATTTATATAATAATATACGAAATCACAACTATGCCTTTTTGTGATGATTTATTTATATATAATATATCATAATTTATCCTAATAATACCATTAAATATAATAAAAATTATATATTAACTAACAGAATTTCTATTTGATTTATAAGTCTCTTTAAATATAAAAAAAAAAAACTAAATCCCGATGTTATCAGGCTGACTTGGAAGAAAAACATGCTTCACGAAATCGGCATCGATGAGTTTCCAGCGCAGGGAGGACTTAAACACTCCTAAGTGTGCACAGCTACAGGGCGAACCAAACTATTTGGGGGCATAAGGTTTAAAAAAAAAAATGACTTAAAAATTTGAACCAGATGCTATAAGGCACTATATTAATTTTTTTTATAAATTAAGATAAATTTTAAAAATATTTGAGATTAATACGAGTATTGAAGTTAAAAAAATGATAAAATTAAAATAATTATATATATATATATATATTAAATTTATGACCTTCTTATTGAATAAGTTACGAGATATTATTTCTATAAATTAAAATAAGTTTCAAAAATATTTGATATTAAGATGAGAATTGAAGTTAAGATAGTTATAAAATTAAAGTAATTAAATATATCTATCTATATTTTAAAATTTGGGATCTTTTTATTAGATGAGTTACAAGATATTTTTTTCTATAGATTGAGATAAATTCTAAAACTATTTGAGATTAAAATGAATTAAAAAAAAGATAAATTTAAAATAATTATATCTATATATATATTTTTTTAAATTTAGAAGTTTCTTATTGGACAACGCCTTAACCAATTGTCTAAATTGCTTAGTATTTAAATTGGGCTGAATTTTGCAACTATTCAATATAACGTTATTATGTAACATTATATTATTTAATAAAATTATTAAACAGTTTATCTCATCTTATTAATTTCATCATCCTCCACACGTATATTAATTATTATTAGTGTGTTTGGAGTGATAAAAAGTAAGACAAAGTGAAATAAGATATGAATTCGTAATTCGTGTAATGAAATAAAAATTGAATAATTTTATAGATTTTCAGATATTTATAGCAAAACAAACAGAGCCTATATTAACATTTTAATATAACAACATTATTATATTAAAATACTAGTGTTGACTAATTTTAACCTACGTGAACACGAAATTGAATAATACTTTTTATTAAAAAATATAATTTTTAAATACATTACAAAATATTTTCATAAAATTGCACAATTTCATAAAATAGTTAGTTATTTTTTATATTTATATTTTTTATTTGTGTTAATGTTAGTGAATCGATAAAATTGATCATAGTTGAATTTATATATAAATACTAAAAACTTATAAGTAAGTGTGTTTTTTCTAAACTTAAGCAAGTGGGTCTTTTCTAAGAATTCATGAATTATTTTACATTTATTAAAATCATGTGCCACAATTTTAGTGTCTTTATAGACAAAAGAAAAGGTAAAGTTGTAATATTTTAACGATGTGGAACAAATAAATAAAGATTTTACCAATGAGAAAATATAAGAGAAAAAGAGGGGATTAATGAATTTGGAATGAAAGAGAAGAGGAGAGAGAAAATATATTATTTAATATTATAAATAGATAGATAGATACTATAGATTTATAAAAACAACTCAAATACTAAGTATTATTAATCAGTTAAAAATTGTTGACTATAGTTGTTTTATAGATAAATAAATAAATAAATAATTACATAAAGTTGTGGTCATCTACTAATGGGACAAAAAGAAGTAAAGGTTTTGTGAATAAGAACAAAAAAGTATAAAAATAAAAGAAAATTGTATTAGATTCAACACTAGTAAAAATTAAAAAAAATAAATAGAATAGTGAATGCGGAGAGTGCCGCACAACATTTAGTAATAATTTTTGATTAATTTTATAAAAATAATTTAAATTAAAAGTATTATTATTTGTGCTTTATAAAATAAAAATAGTCAACGTTATCAATTTAAATTTAACGTTAGAATTAAAAAAAAATACTTCCCCATAACTAATTTTATTCAAAGATTTGTAAAAATAAAAAAAGTAAAATAATGAATATAGAATGTACCATATACGATTTGATAATAATAAATATTTTATAAAACATATATGATTAATAATAATATTTTTATTTGATTTATTTTTATAAAATATTAATAATATGTTTTATTTAAATTTAGAAAAATAACTACTCTTGTACTTAATTAATATTTTTCTTTGTACTTCTAAATTTTAAAAATATTAAGAGTTCTTATGAGAGAAATAATTTAATTATTATCTAAGCTTTTTCTATTTATTTTTTAATTTCATTCCATTTTTATTTATATTTTTAATTTACTTACTAAAATATTTGAAATATATAAATTTACCACTATAATGAATTTATAAGTAACTAAATTCATTTTTGGAACCTTTAGTTTAATCATATAAAATTTATAAGTAAGTAGATTCTCATTTCAAAACTTAAGAAAGTGGGTCGCTTTTTAGAACCTATAAATTTATTTACATTTATTAAAATTATATGTTACAACTTTGGTACTTTTATGGGTCAAAGAAAAAGTAAAATTATAGTCTTTTGGTAATATGGAAAAAAAAAATAAAATTTTTATTAATTAGAAAAGAGGGGAGAAAAAGTGGGAAGGTAGAAAATTAAAAAATAATTCAGTTTTCCATTAAAGAAAGAAAAACTAAAATAGGAATCAAAGAGATACATCACTTCCTAAGATTAAAGTGAAAGGAAAGAGCAGAAAAAATATATTATTATAGCATTATGGTATATATTGGCTTCGTTTGAAGCTCTTAAAAAAAAAAAATTTTACAAATCTTTATAAATATGAATTACGAGATAATAAAATTTAAATTCTTCACTTACTATATGAATTACGAGATATTTACTTTTACAATTTTATATTATTTTATATAATTTTATATAATGCTAAATACACCCATTATCTTAAAATCGCTGCTGGAGCTCACATTTGATTTGACACACAAGAAGAATAAAAATCAAAGTTCGGGTTTTTACCGTGGAGTTTCAGGTAATTTGAAAGAAAACACTCGACCATAACAAGGTTTTGACAGACCAGGCACTGGTTTATTATTATAAAACTCTTGAGCCAATCGCGTAACGGAGAGAGTGACGGTTAGGATTTCAGGGGGAGGTGTTAGATGGCAAGAACAACGAAGTCATTTCGGCTTTTACTTTTATTTCAAAATTAATTTTAATTAAATTAAATCAAGACCATTAAGAATGTTTGCTTAATTAAAATTAATTAAAATTTATCAATTTTATTAACTTTTTATATTTTCTTTTAATTAAATTTTGACTTTTTTATATTGTATTTTTGGGTAAATTTTGATCAATTAAACACCTCGTAAATTATTGTAAAAAAATTCGCAACAGTTAAGGTCCTGTTTTCAGTTTTCTATTTTTGTTTTCATTTTATTTTAAAATTGAACACGAAAACGTGTTTAGTAAATTTATTTTCAGTTTGTAAAAAAATGAAAATTGTTTTCAAAATTTTTAAAAATTATGAAAACATAGAAAATATTTTTTCTCAAGTTTTCATTTTCACTTTTTAATTTCTTATACAACAATTACTAGTTACAACTATCAATTACTATTATCCAGTAGTTGTTACCAATATACGGCAACCGCCGCCGCTACCTTCCACTCATCTCTGGTCACCACTAAATATATTATTATTTAATATAAAAATATTAACTTAATATATAAAATATATTAAATTATATTAATATATAAAAATAATATATTATTTTTATTTATCTAAAAATATATTAAATATATTTTAATTAATAATTACATTTATCAATAATTAATTTAATATATTAAATTATATATTATATATATTAATTAGGTAAATTATATTAAATATATTAATTAACCAAATTATATTAATTATAATTGAATTTAATTTGTTAAATTAATATAAAATTATTTTATTAAATTATATTTAATATATTTTATTTTTATTGAATTAAATTATTTTAATAAAGATATAATTAAAATAAATATGTCTAATTAAATTAAATTAATTATATAATTAAATTTAATTAATTAAATTAATATAAAAATAATTTATATTAAATTATTTTTAATAGATAATATAATTAAATTATATTGCATATATTTTATTTTATTATTATTGAATCAAATTATTTTGAAAAAAATAATATAATTAAAATAATTAAATATAATTAATATAATTAATTAGTTAAATCAATTAAATTTAAGTAATTAAATTAAATGAAATTAAGTTAATTAAATTAATTACTTTAATTACCAGGAAATATATTCTATTAAATTGTTTTTAAAAATAATTATAATAAATTATGTTTATTATATTTTATTTTTATAGAATTAAATTATTTTTAATAATTAATATAATTAAATTTATTAAATTTAATTAATTAACAACTTTAACTACTAATTATCAATTATCGTTACCAAACTTATTTTTAAGTTTTTGTTTTTTTTTCTACTATGTAAATAAAAATTAAAAATTAAAAATTAAACACAAAAATTAAAAGATTGAATATAAAAATTGAACACAAAAATAAAAAATTGATAATTTTATTAAATGACCCCTAAATAATGCATTTCAACGGTTAAAAGTGTATGTTTACCCTTCGACCCCAAAACTCGCTTTTTAGGCAATTCACATTTACAGTACGAAGCTTTTGCCCTACTTTTGTAATAAAGTTAGGAACCCTCCAGTTCAAACATACACAGATATTGGCATTGGATCAGTTCATATTCAACTCGGTTGATTTTTAAAAATTCAAGGCCTCATTTGGTTTATTTTTTTATTTTTATTTTTTATTTTCTATTTTGAATTATTTTTTATTTTATACTTTTAAAAATAAAAGAAATAAGTCAAAACGTATTTGATTACTTATATTTTCAAAATTTATTTTCGAAAACAAAAAATAACTTTACACATGAAATGAAAAATGACAAAAAATTATTTTAAGAGTTTTTAACAAAAAATGAGAAAAATCTCAAAATAAAAAAAATATAATATTTTATGTTTTCTCGTTTTGAGTTTTTTAACACAAAACAAAAATAAAAAATAGAAAATAAAAAACTAAACCAAATGCCACCTAAAATTAACCAGTTCAAACATATACTCAACTAGACTAATTTCTAAAAACTTGAAATTAACCAATTCGAACATATACAAAAATATTAGTATTAGATCAGTTTATATTCAAATCGACTTATCTTTAAAATTTTGAAATTAATCAAGAGTAAATCTCCGTAGTCATAAAGAGTTTATAATTACCGTATACTACAAAAAACAAATCTAAAATTTAGAAAACTTAAAATTTTACTAATTAAGTTACCATTTAAAGTTAAACATATATAACAAACCTGCAATCCAAGGCACGAAGAAAAATCCATACGTATCTTTGCATCTGTTACTAGCATTGATTTCAATTCAAAGTATGGTTCTTTAACTACGCACATACAAATTAATATCAGAAATGATCAAACCAAGTCTCATGTTCTACTCAAAAACATATCAGAGAAAACCAGTCGACTTCTAGGAATCTCAGAATTTAGGAACGTAAATTAATAATCTCAATGAGGATCTAACCTTGAAGTTGGAAAACCTCCCTCAAAACGATAATACTGTCATCGCTATATGGATGGTTGTAATTCTTATTAGATCCTTCGTAACTTGCTGAAGTGGATGTCGAGTCAGCATTAGGGTTCAGGCCAACACTTTGCATAATACTTTCGATTTCTTTCACCACTTCGCCCATCGTAGGCCTCTCTGCTCCGGCTTCTTCGACACACCGCAATGCCAGATCCACAAACTTCTCTAAGCCTCTCAATGTGGTGTCCAAAATGGTTGGGTCAAGGATCTCTGAGAGATTGTATAGAACTTTTGTCTTGTCCATTAGTTGTCTCACCAATCTTGCAATGTATTTGCCTTTCTCGATCGGTTGTCTTCCACTTACCAGCTCGAGTATTACCACTCCAAAACTATAAACGTCACTCTTTTCGTTCAATTGTTGAGTTATATAATATTCAGGATCCATGTAACCCTTGTACCAAAAAAATTTTAACTTTTTTTAGTCTAAAATCTATATAAATATATATAAAATAAAACTAATAAAAAAAAGGACAAAAAGAAATGGCCACTATGATTTAGATAAGTTTTGTAAACCATTATACAACTCCAAATATATGGCAAATTACTAGTTTTCAGGGTTTTGAAATTTGCTTACTAACCATCGTTCCCTTGACTTGAGTGGTGACATAACCCCTTTCTTTGTCACCAACAAGCTTGGAGAGACCAAAATCCGAAATTTTTGCAGTCAAATGTTCATCCAATAAGATATTGTTTGATTTGATGTCCCTATGAATAATTGGAGGGTTAGCAAGCTCGTGAAGGTATTGCAAACCTCTTGCTACTCCAAGGGCTATTCGAAGCCGCCTCATCCAATCCAACATGATTCCCGACTTTCCTGCGCAAAGAAATATGTAATTTAGTATTGCCATTTCATTGGAAGCACATATAAGCTTTGGAATCCGTTGTTTTGTCACACTTTTTTCCTCCTTTTATTATTATTATTATTATTATTATTATTATTTGCCAAGTTCTTTTTTTTTTCCTCCTGCTACAGAAGAAACTTGTTTAGTTTCAACTGAGGTATAAGAAAGATGAGGCTACTGAAGCACTGTTAAATTCCATTTTCTAAAACAAAAAATAATGTATTCTATGCTTTCCCTATTTTCTTTATTGCTCCATCTACAATCAACCCATGCACAAGAAACAAAATATTTCCATTTCCTGGTGACACGAAATAGTTGAAAAGTTTTAATTCCTTAAGAGAGCAAAACGAAACTCTAATGTTATAATAATCATGTTATTTCCTTTGAAACACAACGAAGCACACTAAAATACAACACCATATACCAAAATAATCAATTATTTAATTTATCATTAGACTTTCACTGTTTATATATATATATATATATAAATTCATACTTCCAATTCGAAATGAGCACGTGTATCTGTATATTTTTCATTTTTCTTCTAGTGATTCTGAATTGTTTGCAGAATGTTTCTACTGTGTCTTCATTTCCATACTAACAAAAATTTCTCTATAGCCTAACAAAATGAAATTTTATTCTTTACTCATGCGAGATTTTTTTTTTTTTTTTTTTTTTATAGATCTTACTCATGAAAGCTATTCACTCATACAAAAGTGACATCGAAAATGAGACACAGAAGAATGCCACGAAATTATGCATTAATTGTGAAGTAAGCAACTGAAGCTCAACTAGATCGAATCCATGTCTGTCCATATTGGTGGAGAAGATTAAGAAATATGTACCTGAAAGACTCTCCTTCAGTGTACCATTTGGAATATACTCATACACTAACATTTGTTCACCTTGCTCGAAACAAAAACCCACAAGGCTGACAACGTTCTTATGATGTACCCTGGATAGCAGCTCAATTTCAGTTTTGAACTCGATACCGCCCTGCATAGATCCATGTTGAGCCCTTTTGACGGCAATTAGCTGCCCATTAGGAAGAGTTCCTCTATATACCTAGTAATAATATGAAAAGGTGAGAATATGGAAGTTACAATGCACCAAAGAATACTTCTCAAAAGTACCTTAAGACAGCAGAGAAATATTTGCATGTGATTCTTCCATGAAAAACTCAAAGAATTCTGGTAAGTGGTTTAGAAATACGGTGTAGAAATGATATTATCCACATACTAAGTGTTTCCTGAGCATGTTAACAGTGTTGAAGGCCAATTGCCCGGATGGAAGTAGATTGGGTGAATGGTCCAAAATCAGTTTGTAACTACAGGGACTGGTAACTTTTGTGAAGGTTACATGTTTCTACAAAGGAGGAAAGATATGCAACATTCTATTTCCCCAGCAACATTACAAGAATATAAAAGTAATTAACCTTCCCATATCCACCAGATCCAACATCGTTGTCTTCTGCAAAATTGTTGGTGTATTTCTTAAGCTCTTCAAATGAGAAACTCCTAGGTCCTTTTAACCGAGGAAAGTCGCCACTGCTTTTATTTGGGTCCCAAGAAGCTGCATTGGCATGAAATGTGAGCAATAAACTGAACCCAATAATACGATATGATTACAGGAAAAATACTTTGTTAACATTTGCTCCTAATTTTACCAAAAGGATTGTTTTGTTTCTCAGCTTTTTCAGCTCTTCTCTTTCGACGGAAAGCATAAATTCCGGCAAGGAGACAAAATATCACGAGGACAGAACCACCAACGGCTGCCCCAATAGTTATGCCAGTACTTGATGTCTCGTTTGTTCCTGTGGATACAAAAAAATTAGAAAAAGAAACAACAGAATCTGTACTAATTTGCCTCGCATCTGTGTAAATACGAAGTACCTGCAAAATACCCATACGGGTCACCATGGAAAATAAAGGGTCCAGATATATTGGGAGGCCTGGAAGTTTGGTCGCTCAACGCAGACCCAATCCCAGAAATTTCTGTTCGATTGAAACGATCACGACCACGTGGAAAGATTTTTAGGCTTAACTCAAAATAACCAACCCCATTTCTAGTAGCATTGCTCAGAGAAACTGAATCCACTGGGAGTTGATGAGACTTAAAATAATCCATCAGAAAAGTCTCGAAAGACACGTAGATATTTGGGTTTCCGAGGCCCGAGAAGGAAGGAGATCCGAAGAATAGAGCACCGATGTATGGATATGCGCATATGCACTGGGGGCTGGAAATTTTATCTGAACTGCAGGTCGCAGGTGTACAATTTTTTGTTGGTGTTGAATATGAGGGCGTAGATTGTTGACTGGAGCAGTATGTTTTTGTCCCCCCTGTTTCCTCACAAATTGGATTTCCTGCTAGTCTTCAGACAATAATAGAGAAGTAAACCGGTGAGGCTGTGGATGATATAGCAAAGAATGGTAAACAGATGACATGTCTAGGCAAATACAACTACTGGAAATTATAATCTAAATACTAGCTCTTATAACACCGTTATGCAAACGGCCAAAAAAGGTTAAAATAATATAGCTTACTGCTTACAATAAGCAAATGTTGAATCCTGCTCCATCTACGTTAAGTCTTGTTTCATCTGCAAAGCCAACTATATAATTGCTCCGCAAGTCTATAAGTTGCCGTTGGTCACTATTGCCGGAGCCAAGATCCAAAGTGCCATTAAGCTGGTTGTGCCTCAATACACTGAGAGCAGATATGCCAAAGAAAATTTGCTTAAGGATTATAATGATCAGGACATGATATACATAACTAGAAAGTATTAATTTATAAACCCATGGGGGAAATTTTTCTTTACTTCTTTGCGTTCGTAATTATTATCAGGGATACAGTGTAATCCACCATTATATTACATCAAATTAAAAGTGATACTCACATGGTCTGTAATCGAGGAAGGTTGAAAAGTGTGACAGGAATTGGACCTTGAAGATTGGTGTTTTCCATCATTCTGGTACAAAATTATCCAAAACATATTTATATTGAATGACAAAATGCGAAAAAAGCAAAGACACGAAATCATACGTATGTACGCACAGAGGGACCTTTGCTTAGGTTGAGTTAAGACTACGTAACTCTATTATCTTTACATTAGTAGTTCCAAGCTAAATATAGGGTGAAGTTATAGCTGAAATTAGGACAATAGCTTTGTCCTTTCTGTTCAGTGGTAATGGAATAGCGCTAGCTATGGTTTAACGAAAGGTCTATCAAAACTCGTGTGGCCAGATTATGATAGATTGATTGCTAAACCAATTTTTCCATAAAAATGATTAGGTAGCTGATATCATGAAGGCCTCGTTTGAAGCACCAAAATCCACTAAAACCTACTAACATTAACTAATTTTTTATACTTTCTTTCAATTAAATTTCTTCACATATCACATTTATGTCATATTTTTCTACTTTTATTGTATTTTTTGACAAACTTTTTGTCAACCAAACACACTCGAAATAAAAAACCAATACCTTTTTCAAACTTCTCTTATTGAATCCTAGAATTTTGACTCATCTAAAAACGAGCACAAAAAAAAAAAAAAAAAAAAAGAAAAAGAAAAAGAAAAGAAAACATAGAAACTATTGAATTTAGAGACATTGCAATAATATCAACTCATCCTTGATCAGGTTCGGATGAAGCCATATTTGCTCCAATATTCATCATCAAATTTTCTGTCTATTATTTCACAACTTTGCTAGAGAACCCATATTCAAATTGCAACCAAAAGTTTGGTCCAAAAATTCAAGTCCTACATAGCCATGCATACATCCATCTTCTGACTCACTCTGTAAGCTTTACGTCAAACGCAAGGCTTACTTATTGAAAAGAGAATCCTATTGATGAGAATATCAGTCTGTAGATTAATTTATTATTATTATTATTATTATTATTTTATTAATTATTTGGACCCATCTGTTTTGAGTTTTATTAATATTGAGTTTATTTTATTAGATGTTATTTGAACCTATTTGTTTTGAATCTTATTAGTATTAAGTTTATTTTATTAGGGGCATTTTGTGTTTAAGTTCATAGATTTTAGAAGTTTATTATTTAAATCCTAATTAACGTTAACAGGATGATTATTGAATGATTGAATGAAATTTATTTCTTGCTTCCTCTTTGGCTGCTTCTTCTTTCTCTCTGATCCTTATTCTTGTTATCTTCTTTTCTTTCTTTAATCTACTTTGTGTTACATCAACTTTGGTATTAGAGTGAAGGATCTTACAAGTTTTCTTCATCTTGTTTCTATTCAATCTGAGCCAAACTCTTGTTCAAAATCTAAGAAAAAAAAAATAAAATAAAAAAAAATTCAGGGCCTTAGTCCAGTCCATTTAGTGTTGACCCATCACTCTGGTGACCAATGCACCACTTCGGTGGATTCACGGAGGAAAGCAAACACAACACTGAAATTCTAGCATCGACGATCCACGCGATCCATCGTCGACAGTCACAGTGTGACCAGCATGAAGTTAAACAACAATAAAACAGCAATGACCAAAAAAAAAAAAAAAAATTAGTTTCAAAAAGTGGACACTTCACATGGTTTGGAGTTAAGGTTTGAATTAAGGTACAATTCTCTCATTGTTAATTATGAAAAATACTTATATCATATGGTAGTGTGAATTGCATAAATTTGAATTTAAACCTTGTCCATTTGTTTCATTTATCCTAATTCCTAGTTCCCTTTGAATTAGTTAATTATCTTCCATCTTAAAAAAAATAATAATAAAAAATAAAAAAAATCAATCACGCATTGGTTGCCTAAATTATTTGTTAAGTTTCATTTATTAGATTTGTCATTCCTATTTTAAGCATATTAGGATTTTATATTTTTATTACTCTTTTTTTCAGTTTTCTTCAATATAAGCATTTAAAAAAAAATTGCTTCTATCCTTTTACCATGAATTTTGAAAATCAATCATAGTGAAGTAATAACGTGGGACTTCGTTCTGCTCGTCAAACTTATGTCAAAAATTCTCCTTATATTATTGGCACTATCGATCCTCATGATTTTCTTTATTGGGTAGATGGAATTGAATATATTTTTGAGTATCATGACCTATCTAATGACCAATATATTCATCTGGCCAAAAACAAGATTGACCAATTATGTTAGAGAATATTGGCAAACAATCGAGTTATACCATAAACCTATTACGCGATGGATTGTGATGAAACAAATTTTGAGCGATTGATTTGCTCCTAAAAGTTTTATAAATAAGGTATGGTGTTGTGTGAATACGAATGAAGAAAGTAACAAGAAAGCAATAAATCAACACAAAAGATTTAACGTGATTTGGTCAGATTGCCTACGTTTACGACGGCTGAAATATTTTTCTTATTAACTTCAAAATCTTTGTAGGGTTACATAGTACAAAACACATATATGTACTAAAAAACCCTGACCCTATCAATAAGACCAAAATATCCTTATCGTGCCGTAGGGGGCCCCACGCAACAACACGTGTACCCCCGTTAAGGAGTTTTCCACACCACACTCCACTCACTACACTCTGCTACGTTCTATTTTGGAAACTCCTTGTTCCTTCTTAGTTTTTCAGTCTGAATATGAACTATATATCTTAATAGATGGTCTTAGTTAAATGCATTTTAAAAAGGAGCATTCTTCTGTTAATGAGTTTTTCATCAATTTAAAAATCTTATAAAGTGGTCTAACTTTCAAAATGAGCTTTGTACCATTAGTAGATTTGTTCTTGGGCTAAAGCTTTGCAACCGTGAGAAGGTTCAGCGATACACTTATAAGACCTTAAATGAAGTTTACTCCAAAGTTTTAAAGATTGAAAAATATTATAAATTTGAGTCTTATCAGTCTATCTCATTATCAAAGTGTCCTTTACAAACCATTAAGTTACAGCATTCATCCACTGAATCTAGCGCCCTTATTGCTTCGGTTGACACTCGTGATTCTTTTGTTGATTATCTTTTTTGACATTTGATCATGAGGAGTCACCAAATCCTCAAAATGTGTCTGAAGTGGTTGAATTTGTTTCTACCATCATCTTATCTTGATTTTGTTGGTTTCCATGATTTTCTTGAGTTCAGTTGCTCTTTTAGCTCTTTTCCTTTGATGGAAAGCATAAACTCCAGCACCAATTAATAGTAGCACAAGCACAAAGCCACCAACTGCAACTCCAACAATAGCTCCAGTATGTGATGACTTCCGTGTTCCTGTGGACAAATTCAGATGAGAAAGTAGAAAGATAGAGTACTTGAGCAAACAACAACCTCAGACATGCTTTGGTGAGCACAAATGCAAATTTTTATAATAACACGGGGAGAGAGAGACATGCATCGTTGAAAATTGAAATAACAAAACAATACCAGGTGTTTCCAACTTTAACGTGAGATCCATAATTACCTGCAAAGCAACAATAAATTTCATCGATAAAAAATAAGGGTCCAAAAGAACTTGTGAGCTGGAAAGGCTGGCGGTTGAGGAGGGTTCCAACTGCAGAAACTCCCGTTCGGTTGAACCGATCTTGACCAGAAGGAAAGACTTGCAGTCTGAATTGGAGATAAGAATTTATGTCGATGGTTGGATTGCTAAGAGAAACTGAATCCACAGCTAGTTGAAAGGATCGAAAGGCAGACATTAGAGATTCCGCCAGGGATTCGCGATAACTTGAGTTTTCAAGGTTTGAGAAGGAGAAAGCTAGGAAGTGTAGAGTCCCTGAGTAAGGAAATGCACAGGTGCAGTTTGGGCTTAAGACTTTATTTGAACTGCAAACCATGGATGTACAGTTATTTGAAGACGTTGAATCTGAGGAATTGGATTTCTGAACCATGCAGTAACTTTCTGTCACTGCAGCTCCCTCACAGACTGGGTTCCCTACAAGTCTGCATATAGCAATTGAAAAGATCCCGATGAGAGGATAGTATGCTAAAAACATTATATACAGCCATGCACTGATGCACAAAAAATAAAAGAAATACGACAAAACCATATCAAAATAGTCCAAAAAAATGGGCTTACAGAAAATCAATATTGGATCCCCTTTGCGTAAAGTTAGTAATGGAATTGTTCTGCAAATCGACAAGCGTCAGTTGGTTGCTATAGCTGGTGTCAACATCCAAGGTTCCATTAAGCTGGTTGTTACTCAGTACCCTGTTAACATACAAGTTAAAACAACATCAATACCCCTCGTTTCTGTATCAAGACTCACGCTACACTTTGACCAGTTAACATCCTCTTCAACCAACAGTCGTGCAATTTGGGAGTTCGCACATAATCTGATACTCACAATCTCTCCAATTGAGGAAGGTTGAAGAGGTTGACAGGTATTTTTCCTTGAAGACGTGTGCGTTCCATAACTCTGTCAGAATCAATAAAAGATAAATTAACTTCACTAAGAAATTAAAAATTCAATTTAAAGCTTGGCAAGTAAATGTAAATTCTGCAGGCATGCACAGATGCGAAGAGATACCGAAAGAAAGAGAACTATATAATATATATAGGTCAAATTCTGCATTTGGTTTTAAAGAAAAAAATTATAAGAAGAGTAAGCCATAAAGAGCGAAAAAAAAACAAATGTCAAAACCTAATGAGCATGAGGGAATGAACAAGGTGATTCCCCATTATGTGTGCTGCTGCTAATGCCATTATCTTAATTGAAAGAATTAGAAAAGGGGCATCCCCAAACCCCCAACCAACGAAAATGAGAGGAAAAAAAGTATGAAGACAGAAATATAATATGTTACGAAATGAACAAGACTCTTGTGACAAGCAATCCTTGCAGAATATAAAATTAGACAGGGACTATAATCAGAGGAATAGTAAGATCGATTTTCATTATTTCAATCATCCGTGAGCATAGAGATTTCAAAATTACATTGTGCATAGATAGTGATATTAAAAATTAGCAAAGGCATTAACTTTTCACAGAAGTTGAGCCCATTGTTCAGATATGAGCTTTCATATATAATAAAAATTGGCAAAAAGTTTCTCACGCTAGTTAATGTTTATGTGAGGGGAGTGAGCGAGAGAGAGAGAGAGAGAGAGAGAGAGAGAGAGGTTACACTGTTGTCAAAGACTGTATATTTGCAAACCATGGAGGAACATCTGATGCATTAAAACTATTATTGCTCATGTCCCTGCAGAAAATCTTAAGGTCAGAAAACGCAAATAGATCTTGCTAATACAAAATAATTCTTTTTATAAGATAACTGGAAAAGACAGGGAAAAAAATCATCTATGAGAAAAACATCTAGAAACGATGGACTCAAATGCATTTCACCTGCCTTATTGACAGTACTGAAGATATATCTAAGAAAATTGCACCAACTTACACATAGCTAAGGAAGTTCATGCCTGTGAGATTAGGAATAGGTCCGGTCAGATTATTATTGGACAAGAACCTGCAAAGGGATAACAAAAATCCTTTATTGATGACGTAAAGAAATCAATAGAAAATTTTATTGATTTCCAAAAAGAAGCACATGAGGCTAATTTGAAATTTTTTCTCTGTCCACTTACAGATCACTGAGACTTGTAAGGTTGTTGAGGTTTGAAGGGACAGAATCATTTAGTGAGTTCCAATCCAGGCGTCTGTTTTCAGGCCAAAAGATTCCATCCAAAAAAATTAAAAATTTAGGGCCAGCAGGAAGCTCAGTAGGATTTTCTATAGTAAGTGACAAAGATACTCACACCACCTCCAAAGTCTGCACAAATCCTAGTGTAAAAGGGATTTCACCAGTGAGTTGGTTGTTATCAAGAACCCTGCTCAATATAAACAGAAATAACGTCAGATAATAATATAAGACAACCACTTGAAATTGGCAATATTTGGAAATTGGATCTCCCAGTGTCAAGAATTCATTTCTTTAGTTTCCATATGCCCAAGATAGCTGAATCCAATGTTCCACATAAAAAATTAGCGAAGAATGAACTTTTTCTGTCATAAAAAACTAAAGATAAATAAATAAATAGTCTCTAAACATGCTGAGTTTACATAAATAAGAAAATAAGAGACATTATACTCATTAGGTACATTTTTGTTTAACAGAAAAATTAAATAGGAGTAATTTGCCAGAAAATCCGGAGTACATGAAATAATGTAACCACCCTGTTGAGTTAATTAGCCATCTTCCCACTTATTAGTTGCAAATATGTATATAATATACATTTCCCATTTGTAGCATGCCAACTTTGGGCTTCCCTAGTATCTTAAAGAATCCAGATCAAGGATTAAAATTTCATTTCAGAGCGGTAATTTAGTTAGTATGGAAACAAAAACTTTTTTGAAATTTAGTCATGTAGATTGAAATTACCCAAATGCACGAGAGCTTAATAATAAATTAATCAAATAACTTATTAATTTGGTATATTATACTAGTATCTTAAAGAATCCAGACTAAGGATTAAAATTTCTTTTCCAACTGGTAATTCGGTTAGTATGGAAATAAATTTTTCTAAAATTTAGTAGTGTAAATTGAAATTACCCAAACACATGAGGGCTTAATAATAAATTAATTAAATAACTTATGATTTTGGTATACTATGATATATTTTTTTATGTGTTTTACAATATTTTAGTGAAAACACTAGAATTATTATTCCACAATTTCCACCATTGCTTTGTTTCTGTCTTCTAAGAGACGAAAAATTTTCTACCATTTCATGGAAAAGAAACATTATCTTATTGCTTCATCCACGTCATGAACTCATACTTGAGGCATTTAAAACACAATATCATGCATTCCAACAACTTGAGGTGAACAATCAGTCATATAGTAGGTATCTACAACAAGAAAATCAACATGAACTATCCTGTGATCTCAGTTAAACTCTTTTGACAGTCATCAAAGCTGAACTCGACAAGAAGATACTCAACCTGGACACTACCCTACAATCAATTTAAGCTCCTACTCTTGCTTCCGGTAATGTGATTATCCAAAACTCACAATTTATATTGTTACAAATTCCGCAAAATAGGATCCCTACCTTCCAAAGTGAAGAATGCAGTAAAGTAGTGCTATAAATTATTTTCTTGTTTGAAAGAATCTTTTCTCTCCTTATTTAGTCTAAGCTTTATAGGTGGGGATAAATGGAAGTGCAATAAAAACATGACAACTAATGTGGATTTAATTTATGTGCGTGCGTGTGCGTTGGGGGAGTGGGGGTCACAGTGCTTACGGAGATAGTTTTAGTTTTGAACTAGCTTCATTGTCATTGGGTTGTATCCCTGGATACATTTTTCCATATAATTTAATTTGGGATTAAGGCTTTGTTGAGTTGAGTTATCACCCAAAAAAAAAAATTGACAAACCATATGGATATCACCTGTCCATTCAAGTAATAATCCATAGAACCTCTTAATTAGCCAGTCCAAGATACTTACACATGTATCAATTTCATGCTTGAGTTGAAAAGCCGAGATGGGATGTTGCCAACAAGCTGATTGTGTCCCAGGTGACTGTGAATAATGGATTGAATTTTGAATGAATTTATGGTACTTGAACTAGAAACATATTATCTTCACAATTACAACTGAAAGAAAATGTACTTTGAGTTTGATAATTCAAAGAGATCAGACATACAAGTGCTTTGCGTTTAAAAGCATGTCAAGACCAGCTGTTGTCCCGTGTGATACTGGAATTTTTCCGCTAAGCTTGTTCTCAGTTAGATCTAGCCATCTGAGACTAGATAAATTACCAATGGAAGGCGGAATTGACCCATTGAAGCTGTTGTTATTCAAAGCTCCGCAGTGAATGAAAATTGACAGTTAGGCAAGAGCATAGAACTGAAAATAACCAAAAGAACAAGATTTTTGAGCAAGTGTCTTTGCAAAAAGAAGCATGTAAAGCCCAGGGCTATTTTCAATTCAACTCCTCCCACAAGCGATTGCTTATTTATAAACCATTCTTGAAAGACTAAAATATATGCACGAGATTTGAAATTCTTACAAAAAGACCAGATTCTGGAGAGAACCTATGGAGTCTGGAATTGGACCAACGAAATCACAACCAATAAGCATTCTGCATACAGGAAAAAAAACAAAAAAACAAAAGTCATTAAACATGACTAGTATGACTGCACAAGTTGAGTAGCTGACGCTCTAAGCAATAGTTAGAATTTGCTTACAAGAATGTGAGATTATTCAAATTCCCAATTGCTGATGGGATAGTTCCTGTCAGACCCTTATTGTTAGATAGATCCCTGTATGCAAAAGTTGGTAATTAGAAATTAATGTATTCTATTTCTATTATGAAAGGAAGTACATAAAACAAAAACAAGTGATTAAGGAACTATAAGGCCTACTTTAGTACGAGGGAATGGAATGAGATTGGTAATGAATTAAATGCCCATTCCATTCTCCTGTTTGGTCGATCACCAACACGAAAATCATTGGAATGAAATGGACATTCTAATTCCCAAAATTAGTTACATATTTTAAATATGAAGTAGTGAAATGTTAAAAAATAAAAATAAAAATTTTTTTGAAGCCTTAAATAAATTTATTTTCTTTTATTTTATGACTTAATTAAATAAAATTTAATTTCTTTCATTTCATTTTCTTTGCAAATCTTTGTCATTTCATTGTCATTTTAATGTTTATTTATTTTTTTACAAATCTTTTCATTAAAAAAAATTAAAATGATAAAAAGGGCAATGGGAATTGGCATTCTTTCTATTAGAAGAAGAATGAAAATGGGAGGGGGTGGTTATTCACATTGTAAATAAGTTTAGTAAACAAGGTAATGGAATGAAATAGCGACAATGACCATTTCATTCCATTCCCTTGCACCAAACTAGGCCCTAAAGATATTTTGAAAGCAATACAAGTGAGATTAGGTGAAAGTAGATACAGACAAATTTTAATAATTGTATATGGTGTGTACTTTGAGAGAGGGAGATAAGGGGATAGAAGAGGGGAGAGTGGAGGTTAGAGAGAATGCTGTGCAAGAAGATACAATATCAAATTACAGCTAGACCCAATATGTTAGACGAGCAATACTTAACCAGTACTCTAGGAGAATAAGGAGGGAAAATTAGTTATACGAGCTCATAAGTAGTTAGTTGTAATAACTACCCAGGTAGTTAGTAGTAGTTGTAATAACTGTCCAGTTTATAAGAGTAAGGGTTTTCCTATAAATAGGGGAGGAGAGCAACTCTTTGAGAGGGGGTTTTTTTGTGGGAAATTGTTGTATGGGGGAGCTGGTGACTCATTAAATCACTAGGGCTTGCAGGAGGCTAATCTTCTTGCAAGAATTGCTATATTCAATAACATCCATCTTTCCTATTCTGTCTCAAATTTCTGTTTCCTTCTTTTCTTTTCGAAATTTGGTTCCCAACAAGTTTGGCATCAGAGCCTCAAGGTTCTTGGGGAAGGGAATGGTTGTTACCAGAATGGAGAAAGTAGAGAATCTCGAGAAGAAATTTTTCGCGTTCAAGGAGAGTATGAAGCAGAACATGAAGACTATCCTGTCTTTCATAGAAGCACAGGCAAAGAAGCAAGATAGGAGAGGACACCAATCTATTCTTGATGGTGAAGCATCACGAGAACAGCGACAGAGGTAGAAGAGAGGGAAAAGGGTCGAAGAACTGGCCAGAATGATAGAGGAGAGTCTCGATTAGACTCCAGGCTGAGGAAACTTGAATTGCCGATCTTTGATGGTCAAGACCCCGTTGGGTGGATCATCGAGATTGAGAGATTCTTGGTTTTTGGGGGTTTTCCGAAGGATGAGTGGCTGTCGGTAGTTGTAGTGGCTTTAGATGGGAAGGCGCTGTCATGGTTCACATGGGCTGAGGCTAGAAAGCCTTTCCGATCATGGCCAGTACTGAAGCAAGAAATTCTGGATAGGTTTCAAGGCAAACAAGACTCCCTAGGATGTGAGGTGTTGCTGGCGCTGCGTCAAGAACGTACAGTAGAGGAATTCAGAGAGAAATTTGAGGCTATGGCTATTACGTACAGAGGAGTAAGTGAGGAGGTGTTGATTGGAGCCTTTATGAATGGATTGAATGATGAGATTGCTATGGAGATAAGGATGTTTAGACCACAGGGATTGGGAAATATAATGTCCTTAGCTCAGTCTGTTGAAAGAAAGAACGAAGCCTTGAAAATAGTAGAATATAATTCTAAAGGGGGACGAAGTGTGGGTTGGGGTGGCAGCAGCCCACGATTCAGTTTTCCAAGGATTTCTTCTGCATATGGGGGGGCTGAATAGTAGCCAAAACCAAGAAAAGTCCACCATTAATTCTTAGGCAAATGGGCAGGAAGCTGGGAATACAAAGGGTAGCGTTGTGTCGAACATCCAACGTAATCTAGCTGCAGGTTTTGGACCAAAAGGTGGAATGGTAAGAAGAATTTCTGAAGATGAGCATAGAAGGTGTAGAGAGCAAGGCTTTTGCTTCAAATGTTTTGAAAGGTACTCTCCAACTCACGTTGGTAAGCACAAACAATTACACATCTTAATTGTTTCTGAGGAAGGAAGAGAGGAGGATGTATGTACAGAGGTGCAGGAGGAGCGAGTTGCACAGGAGAATTTAAGCACTTTTGAATTGTCAATGAAGTCTATTGTGGGAATTTCTGATCAACATAACACTATGAAGATTAGGGGATTGGTTAGGAAACGGGAGATTGTGGTGCTGATTGACAGTGGAGCTACGCATAATTTCATCTCTAATGCGTTGATGGCGGAACAGAAAATTAAGATTGATGGCAGCACTGTTTTTGGGGTACAAGTTGGTGATGGGGTGATGGTGAGAGGAAAAGGGATTTGTAGAGGAGTGAAAATTTTGATGCAAAATATGGAATTTAAAATTGATTGCTACCCCTTTGATCTGAGCAATGCAGATTTAGTTCTAGGAGTTTTTTGGCTGCAGTCTTTGGGTGACATTAAAGCAAATTGGAGGACTTTATCCCTCACTTTCCAGTGGAATGGAGTAAGACACACATTGAAGGGTGATCCAACTTTGAGTAAGACCTTGGTGTCTTTGAAAACTATGCTTAAAATGCTACAACATGACAGCCAGGGGGTGATTGAAGAAATTAAATTCCATATCCTTGATGCAGGCCGAAAAGTCAGTGGAAGTTCCCATGGCTGTTTGTGATTAGTTGGCCGAGTTTGAAGATATATTGATATGCCTTCCGGTTTACCTCCTAAGCGAGACATCATTCTTAAAACAGGAGCATCTCCCCCTAATATCCGCCCTTACAGGTATCTTTATTTCCAAAAAAATGAAACAGAGAAATTGGTGAAAGAAATGCTATTAGCTGGTATTATCCGGTCAAGCTCAAGTCCATTTGCTAGTCCAGTGCTATTGATTAAAAAGAACGACGGCAGTTGGAGTTTTTTGCGTGGATTACAAAGCTCTACATAAGGTGACTATTCAGGATAAATACCCTATTCCAGTTATAGAGGAGTTACTTGATGAGTTGGGTGGAGCAGTTGTTTTTTCGAAATTGGATTTGAAATCAGGGTATCACCAGATTAGAGTAAAGGCCGAGGATATGGAAAAGACAGCATTTCGCACGCATGATGGCCATTATGAATTTTGGTCATGCCCTTTGGCCTCACGAATGCTCTAGCCACTTTTCAAGTCTTGATGAATGAGGTTTTTCGTCCTTATTTGAGAAAATTTGTACTTGTCTTCTTTGATTAGATATTGATCTACAGTACTTGTCTAACATCTCATTTGCAGCATCTGAGAATGGTGTTGAGCTTACTTCGGCAGCATCGCTTGTATGCAAATAAGAAAAAGTGTGTTTTTGGTCAAACCCAAGTTGAGTACCTTGGGCATGTGGTATCTGACAACGGGGTTTCAACTGAGCAATCAAAAATCACTCATATGGTGGAATGGCCTACTCTTAAGAACCTTAAAGAATTACGAGGTTTTTTGGGGTTAACGGGCTACTATCGTCGTTTTGTGCAAGGTTATGGAAGTATTGCTGCACCTTTGACGAAGTTATTGAAGAAAGATGCATTTGTTTGGTCCTTAGAAGCTCAAAAAGCCTTTGAGCTTTTGTAAAAAACAATGGTTTCTATTCCGGTGTTGTCAACCTCAGATTCCTCTAAAGTTTTTGTCATGGAATCGGATGCATCAGGCTTTGGTATAGGAGCTGTATTAATGCAAGAACAGCACCCTATAGCTTTCTTCAGCCAGGGTCTTGTCTCAAAAAGAGAGGCTTAAATCAGTTTATGAGAGAGAATTGATGGCTCTTGTCTTGGAAATTCTCAAATGGAGACATTACTTGCTTGGAAGAAAATTTTTGGTGTGTACAGATCAGCGAAACCTCCAGTTTCTGTTAGACCAGCGCTTGATCACTCCAGAACAGCAAAAATAGTGGTCAAAATTGGTGGGTTTCCACTTTGACATTCAATTTAAACAAAGGGCCGAGAATCGAGTGGCATATGCATTATCTAGGCGTATTACATCTATGGGACTTCAGGCACTTACGATCCCATTCATGGTTCATGAAGATGAGTTGGAAAAAATCTGTCTTTGAAGATGTGTAGTTGCAGCGAATAATTTCTGATATTTTGACCAATCCAGATTCTCATCCGGGCTATTCTTTGTTGCATGGCAGATTGTTGTATAGAGGGAGGTTAGTCTTGTCTAAAGTTTCCAAATGGCCACAATTACTTCTTCGAGAATTCCATTGTTCTCCTTTAGGTGGTCATTCTGGAATTTTTCGTACATTTAAAAGGTTGGCAACAAATGTGCTTTGGGAAGGTATGAAAAAGGATGTCCAATCTTTTGTTGCTACTTGTGAAGTATGCCAGAGAAATAAATATGAGGCTTTGTCCCCAACAGGATTATTGCAACCATTGCCTATTCCTACTAAGGTTTGGGATGAGTTATCTATGGATTTTATAGGAGGCCTTCCTAAATCAAAAGGCTTTGACACTATCCTTGTTGTTGTTGATCGTTTAACTAAGTATAGTCATTTTTTGGGATTGTCTCATCCATATACTGCGGTTGATGTTGCTAAATTGTTTGTTAAGGAGATGGTTAGATTGCATGGGATACCTTCCTCTATTGTTTCAAATCGAGATCTGATATTTCTTAGGAAGTTTTGGTCAGAGCTATTTAAACTCTAAGACACTTTCCTTAAATATAGCTCCGCCTATCATCCTCAAACGGATGGACAAACCGAGGTTACTAATCGGTGTTTGGAGACTTATCTCCGGTGTTTTTCCAGCTATTCCCCTAAGTCTTGGAGCGAATTCCTTCCGTGGGCGGAATATTGGTTTAACACTACATATCACTCAGCAGCAGGTATGACACCCTTTAAGGCTTTATATGGACGAGACCCACCTCCTTTGTTGCGTTTAATGGATGATGTGGCCAAAGTGGATGCTGTCCGTGATTTGTTAATAACTCATAATGCTATTTTGGATAAGCTACAAGAACATTTAAGGCGTGCTCAAGAAAGAATGAGGTTGTATGCGAATAAAAAACGTCGAGATGTGGAGTTCCAGGTTGGGGATCTAGTTTTCTTGAGGATCCAGCCTTATAAATTCAAGTCATTGGCCAAAAAACTCAATAAAAAGCTGTCTCCCAAGTTCTATGGTCCATTCAAAGTCTTGGACAAAATTGGACAGGTAGCTTATCGGCTTGAATTACCGGATTATTCAAGAGTTCATCCCGTATTTCATGTTTCTCAATTAAAAAGAGTTTTGGGTCAACATGAAGTCCCTCAAGTTCTTCCTCCCGGTTTGACCGATGATCTTGAGTTAGTTGTTCAATCGCAACAAGTGTTGGCTATTCGGGAGAATCAGTTTTTACCAAGCTCTCATAAGGAAGTTCTCATTGCTTGGGAGGGGTTGCCGTCCACTGATGCCTCTTGGGAACCAATGGAACAAATTCTTCAGCAATTTCCATCTTTTCACCTTGAGGACAAGGTGAAAGTGCTGGGAGGGAGTGATGTTAGACCAAGAATACTTAACCAATACTCTAGGAGAATAAGGAGGGAAATTAGTTATACCAGCTCATAAGAAGTTAGTTGTAATAACTACCTAGGTAGTTAGTATTAGTTGTAATAACTGTCCAGCTTATAAGAGCAAGGGTTTTCCTATAAATAGGGGAGGAGAGCAACTTTTTGAGCGTGGGTTTTTTTGTGGGAATTTGTTGTATGGGGAAGCTGGTGACTCATTAAATCACCAGGGCTTGCAAGAGGCTAATCTTCTTGCAAGAATTGCTATATTCACTAACATCCATCTTTCTTATTCTGTCTCAAATTTCTGTTTCCTTTTTTTTCTTTTTGAAATTTGGTTCCCAACACAATACATATATGTAATATTCTATGTTGGGTCTATCAACAAAAGTATATGCAAGCATCAATTAGTTCTTGTCCCGATGAGGAGTTCCGCAAATATATTAGACAAATACTACCTCTAGGTTAGAAGTTCATAAGTACTTGGAATGTCATTGACACATCTTTACACTCATATAATAATAATGTAATAAGTAAATAAATTCCTTTAGAGTTTGGTGTACTCTTTGTGATATTCCTAGGATCTTAACCATTAACAATTCACGCTAAAAGCATGTTGGTATTTCCATATCCAACATTTTATTCTTCCTCGAGTAATAACACTGACAACCCCATGTGCTTGAATACTTTGTAAAACGCAATCCACTTGATTCTTACTGCATATCAAAGCAATCCAAAACGCAACTGAAAATGAAAATTGCTCTAACCAATCTTTCTAAAGGGAAACAAATTATTCATAATTCTATGTCGAAAATCCCACATATTTGTTAGTCTACATAGCACTTGCCTCGGACAGATGCAGGCCTCTACGAACGATGAATGTGCTTATTCAATGCCTAACTCTTGAAGCGTGAACCAAGGTTTACATATTTATGGACTCTATTATGAATGAAGATATCCATATTTTATTTCAGCAATTACATCTACAATGAATGATGATATAGAAAATGCCAAGAATATCCAAGCAATGCAATCTACAGAAATGACGGTAAAGGAAGAAGAGTATGCCATACATATTACATCTAAAAGCAGAATTAAAAATAGAAAACCTACAGATATTGCAAATCAGATAATGACAGGATATCACTGGACAGGGAACCAATCAAATTCATGCCTGCTAATATCCTGAAATTGGAAATTATTAGGTTTAGATCAGGGAACATGAAGGCACAATAAGCAAAAACTTTAATGCATTTAAGTACTTAAAATAGTAGGACACCAATGCACTACATTGATGTAACACGTGAATTGTTGCAGGAAATTCCTTCCCAGCTAGTGCCACAAGGGTCTGGACCCACCCAGTTGGGTGGGGTGTTCTTCCAGATGGTCTTTAGAGCATTCAGAGCAGTAACTACATCAGAAATAAATAATAATTCCACTTATTAACCACCCACTAACTAATTCTCAAATAGAAATTGTACATTTCATTCAACTGTTACAAATAAGTAGAAAGGGAAAAAAAAACAAATAAAAAAAAGGTATTAACAAGGAATAGAAGCAATATATCCACACAATGATTAGGTTTCAGAAATTCTAAAGTTGTGAAATAAAGTTGATCCTCTTCTCAGTGTTAACTAAACATTCTCTAGACCCAAGAAATGTTGACTACCAATCCGATAAGAGTTAATCACGGCATATCCAAGGCTAGCTTATTGTCAAAAAGTTTTCCGAGCATCAAGTAAGTTAACAACTGAAGCTTAGGAGCCCAATTTGTAACCACGCATCAAGCCACATTTCAACTTATAGCTTCCCTGTCCTCTACATAGACTTTGAAATCACAAATCCTTCGTCTTGAGTCAGGTCACCAGAGGAAATTAGAGTCAATCGGTGCTTCACCACATGATTAGTTCGAGAATTTCACAAAAACATAATATTCTCTAATTCTAACAAGCATTTTAGCCAAAAGATTAAAAAGCAAACTAAGATTGCTATTAACAGCCTCAAGGCTTCTAACATAACTACACACTCCATATCAAAAACAGAGTGGATCATTACAATGTCAAGAACAACAAAATTGTTGATATTCAATCCAACATGGGTATAGATAAAAAATTAAAAATAATAATAAAAAAAGATAATAATTCAAGAGAAGCTTACCATCAGATGGGTCCGTAGTTGCTGCTACAACCAAAATTTGAATAATAATTACCGAAAGGCAGACCTGAATTCTTGGACCCATTTCTCAAGAAACAACAATCAGTTGATACTCTTAACAAAAGGGTATGAAACCTTGGGATGATTATCCGTTTGAAATTCCAAACGTTGGAAAACAAATTCCGTCTTTAAAATAAGTTTTAGATAATACCGACAAACTATAATCCCCTACAACTCCAGCTTGATGGTCAAATGCAATACAACCCAACAATTCTGATATCTCCGGAGAACAATATAAAAAACACCACACAGTTGAAACTTTCTTGGTCATGTTCATAGGAAAGACCGAAGGATGAGTGCTTCCCTGAACCATACCTTAGTATTTTAATAAACTAAGACTCAGACGGCTTGTTGTTTGCTGATGGCATATACCCGATTAGGTGAATGGCTGTCTCTGTCTCAAATACAACCTGAGAGAGAGAGAGAGAGTTGTCCTTTTATGAATGTTTCGAAGCGAAAGATTCAAAGAATCAAAGAGGATGGTGCAGTGCTTGGAGCTTGTTTAAACCTGGTCTCCCTTAGAGTATGGCTTATTATATATTATATATTAGTTTACTTGGCTTGCCGCCCTTGTTTGGAACTCAAGAAAGAAAATGAGAAAACAGAGGATAATATGAAAGGAAAAAAGAAATTATTATTTCCCTTCTACTTTTTTTTTTTTTTTCCCATGCCATAATAGTCATTCTATTTTTTTTTCTTACCTTGATATTTCAATTAATAAAAAAAAATCAGTTTTCTATTTTTCTTTAGTTGGAAAAAATAGAGAAAAAATAACTTATATTATTTTTCTTTATCTATTTTCTTCGACAAATCATAAATTAATGAGTCTATAATTGACCACCCAACAAAAAAAAAATAGAAACAAAGAATGAAGCCGTTAGGGAGTTAATTAACCTTGATACTATTAATAGTTCTACCTAATCTTGTCTTTCATTTTCATTTTTAATAAACAAAGAATGAAGTCGTTAGGGAGTTAATTAACCTTGATATTATTATTAGTTCTACCTAATCTCGTCTTTCACTTTCGTCTTTAATCTTCATGTAAAATATGCATTTCCCTAAACAAGAGATTTGGTGAAAATTAAAAAAAAAAAAAAGGTGAAACTAAGTGTTACACATACATATACACCAAGATGGCGTTTGACACACCCAAAAATAAAATCAATTTTTACTAATTTTTTAAACTCTTCCCCAACAAACATAAAATCAAAATTTACTCTCTTTTAACTTTTATCAATTTCCTCTAACTTTTACAACTTTTATCAAACAATCAACTAACCATCAAAATGCTACGGGTCAGCCTCACAAGCAAAGTTGCATTTATTTATTCATTTATTTTTTTTTTTCTTATTTTGCGCCCCCAAATGGCCTCTTTCTCAATCTGAACACACAACATATGCAGAGTCCATTTTCTATAGAATCCACACCATATTGCGTACAAAAATTATTACATAAAAAATTTTGCAGTCAAATTAGTTTTGAACCACTCAACTATTTGAATTTTCACAAACAAACGACTTTGTTTTATATTTTAACTAAACATTTTTTGTACACGTGCTATTTATATATCGATTGAAAAATATTAAAAAGGCAAACCGAACGTATGACACCAACCATAGATAGACGGCAACAACACGACAACTACATGGTCCAACAAGCTTGTTGAACTTCAGGAAATTATGAACATATATATATGTGTATATAGACGTTTTTCAGAACATAAACCACATCTCATCGCAACTTATTTCACTTGTTATCTCTATATCATGCAGGCAGTACACAGTAGTCTGATAGCTTCTAACAGCTGATCTCTAGCAGAAGATCTGCTTGACAGGCTCCACCTTGCAAAGAAAGGAATAGAGACTCAGCACAAACTCAACAAAGCCCTACTCTTGAGGTTTAACTGAAATTAGAAATGGAGAACTCAGAAACCAAAAATCTCAATATTGTGAGACTTCAAACCCACTAAACCAGCGGCAGTACTATTTGCCCCTTCTTCCATTCAAACACCAACTGTAGCAACTCATTAGAAACTCAATACTTGGGGGGCCAAGCATACAGCCAACTAGTGAAAATCTATGCCGACACTCTAGCAATTTATGGTTGTAAAAACACGCATAAGCTATATATATATATATATATGCGTAAATTTCACCTAAACCCTACAGAGTTTCGGCTTTGTGCAACTAGTTTCCATGGGCTAAATAATAGGCAGGGAGACCCTGTGATTTGGGCTTTGTATACCAATACCCCTTGTTATATTTTTCCTCAATAAATAACTATTGACCAAGTTGACTATAAAAAATGAATAAAATATCCTTGAAACAAACCCAAATAAATTATATTATGTATATAAAATAGAATTGTGCAGATTATTTTTGTTTTATATATTTTTAATATATATAATAATTTAAAAATATTTAAATTTTAGGAAGATGGATGACAACCTAAAATTTTTTCGACCCCAAAAAATATAAATATTAGTGGTGTTTTTTTGAATTGACTATAAAAAGTTTTGAAACCAAAATTTTTTTATCTTATGGTTCGGCCCCACCTAAAATTTAAAAAAAAAAAAAAAAGGGGACCTCACTTCAAAAAAACACTAGTATATTAAAAATTTTGGGTTAAAAAAAATGCGATAAACGGTCCAAAAAAACACCACTAATACATTTATAAAAATTTTATGCGATAATCGGTTCAAGAAAATGTCCCTAATGCATTTTTTTTTTTTGGGTCAAAAAAATTTTAAGTTAATGACCAACCTCCTTAAAATTTAGGTATTTTTTCTTTATTTTTATACATAATAAAAGAATCATATAATTTCATTGCAATTATAAAATGAAAATAATATGCACGTTTTTATTATATACATAATATAATTTATTTGGTGTTGTTTAAAATTTAAAGGGTATTCTAGTCATTTCACAGGATCAACTTAATCAAAAGTTATCAATTAAGCGAAAATTTATCAGTGGGAGGTGTTGATGCACACAATCCAAACCACAAAAGGTCTATCAATTGATTTCTGAAACCCATCAGAGTTAGGCGCACAAAGGCAAAATCACAAGGTGTTTGGGTGAAAATTACCCTATATATATATATATATATATATATATGTATCAATAAGTACTTCTTATTAGATTATTACCGCAAGCCGATGCCTCAACCGGTGTATCTGGCTGCTTTTCTGGCATAGCAACTTGGAAGGCAGGTAGCTCATTGTATGCCTCATTCACCCTAGCTAGAGTAGGGTATTGAGCCTGCAAAAACCAACAAGAAAATTTAACTGGAACTTTCTCTGAATGGTAGCAGGTGCATATATCGGAAATATTATGAAACATCGACATCACATAACAAGTAGGTAAAGGACAGACAATCATTGTGCACACAGTGGAGAGTGTTTGTACATCAAAGAGAGAGACAAGAGTTAACAAAGGATATAAACACCTAAAGGGATGAAGTACGATTAAAAAATCAAAGATGTTTCAAGTTCATCAAAGAAAAAAGAGACGGATGATCCAGAAGCATGGTATAAGATAACTACTGAATATATATTAGACTTTGAAGTGTTTGATTAAAATGAATTTTTATTTAATTAATCACAAAAAGGCATATCTCTAAGTAATTTCATTTCCCTTAGCATAGGCATGCAAAACACTTCTAAAAGAAAGGGCACGTAAAAGGTTTACGTGCAACTTACATAAACTATTTGAAACTGAAATATAAATTACTACAGAATTAATCAGCTGTGAACCGAAAGAAGGTACCACGTCAACACTGAACCTTTTGATTGCTGCATGAATCTGAGGTGCTAGAAACAAATCTGCCTGCAAGCAACAGTTGACATAAGTTTCAGGAAGTACTGCATTAGGCACAAAATAATTTCACAATTCGAAGTAAAGTTGCTGTGCCATTTGTTACTCTAGGTTGTCTATAAAAAATTACCACCAGTATGTAAAGCAACACCTTTTTCACATCAAAACCTAGTATCTGGAGGCTGGAGCACTAGTGGGAGCTCAGAAACAACTAGACCGTGATTCTAGAGCAAAATTTTGTCCAGATTGTGGTTCAAATGCTATTTCATTTCTGGGTTCAAATGTGTAAAAAAAAATTTGTGTCTAGAAAGGCTATTGGATGGTTTAAATAGTCCAACAATGTCAACTATTGCTTTTCATTTCAGCGGCAAATATAAACTGGCACAACATAGTCTTGATCATAGCAATTATTTAAAAAAATTTAAAAAAAAAACGGAAGAAGAAAAAAGAAGAAGAAGAAGAAGAAGAAGACGAAGGAGACTTGATCATAGTAAAATTAGAAGAAAACTGTCAATGTCATACAACCTTTATTAGATAGAGTTGAGTTATTAAAAATCCACATTGTGTTAGGATGATTTTTTGCAGCCCCAACAGGGTAAAGCCGAAAATCAATTAAGTTACAATCAAAACCAAAAAGTTGGCAGCTCCCAAACATATCCACTTCAGCCCAAAAATCCTAGCATCCAAAGTACCAAAAAATAGTGATTTCCCAACCACTTGGCTTTCAATTCAACACCCTCAATTCGAGTGCTGTCCAGTAGTGCCTATCAGATGCCCAATAACTCCTTTTCAGAAATCCAGAAACCTAACACATCAGAAACTGAGCCAACATCAACCCTCTGCTGATATGAACCCCAGAACTCTTCTGCCCTTATACTCTATAAAGGTTAAAAGCCGTCCTTGACCAAGTCCACCACAAAACAAAGTGTAAACAACATTGCCTTATGTTTTTTAAAGATATCCCACATCACAAGTTTAAATATTTCATTTCAACAAATTTAGGATGGATGGATGCAGAACCAGGAAACTTTTCTATTCTACTTGCAGAGCCAGCTTGGTCTCATATTATAAAAATTCATCATGGCTTATATATTTAAGCTGGAGGACACCCCACCCCCACCTCCCCCGCCCCCCCAAAAATAAAAAAATAAAAAATAAAAATAAAAAACTGAGAGAGAGAGCACATGCAGTTAGGTTGATACAGTTTGCGCATAAGCTTGAACATATATAGCAGGGAAGAAACAAACCAGATAGACTTCATCTCCAGTGGCATACTTCCCAGCATAATTTTTTAATAGCTTCTCAAGTGCTGCAACATGTGTACATAAAAATCAGCTCAAATTCAACACTTAATTTTTAAAGTAACCTAACATACCAGAGCAACTCAAGACTCATTATCTGCACTTTCTATCTTAAACATTCCTGAGAACCAACTATAGAAAACAGAAGAGAAATTACGTTCCAATCTATACCCTTGCTGCTGAATCCATTGAATGAAAAGATCTATTCCTTTCACCCCAAAGTAGCCAAAACAAACAAAAAAGCAGTAGCATGTTATGGATCACTGTTTGCTCAGAAATTACCCACTCAAATGGAAAATTCCCAAACTAGCAAAAGGCAGTAGCATGTCATGGATAACTGTTTTGCACAGAAAATTACCATACAATTGGAAAATGCTCAAACTCAAAATTTAACAACGGTTATGATTTGTTCATAAGATAACCATAAAAATAATAATTAAAGGGAAGAAAAAAAAAAAAGCTCCAACTAATACTCAACTTTAGCCTATTCTCAACTAAATGGAGTCAACTATATAGATCTTATTCCTTCCATTCTGCTCGATTAAGAGACATGTCTTCTGTTAAACCACATAAAAGCTCAAATGAATGACAAATTTAAATAGCAGCAATGAATTTTCTCTTAATGCTTAATCATTTAGACTAAACTAGAGTGCCAAGCCCAATGATGCACTTTCAGCGCTGTACTCCCCACACACATTGAGCAGTCTGCTTTTGCAAGCTACCCACAACACACTTTTTGTATTCAAACTAGTATGACAGATTTCTTTGAATGAAGAAAATGGGTCCACAATCCGTTGTTCATTAGTTAAGCTCACCTGCAAAGCCTTTCTAAATGTGATACTTAGCCCAAACAAGCTGCTCATCAGGATGAACGTTTTCCTCGATATACTTCTGTGTATTGAAAAGCATGAAAAAAAGATACTTACCAAGCCCCACTTAAGGACAATAATTGAATCTGAGCAATGAAACAGTAATCTTAATTAACTGATCTTACCCCAGCTCTCATCAGTGCTGCTAGATTCTGAAGAGGCTGTATGCTTGCAGAAACAATATTTGCAGCCTACAAATCATATAATAAGAATATCAAGGGTTCATCTCAGGAATCAAAACAGACAAGACAGAAAAATGAAGATGCCAATAGCATTCAAAAAGACAATCCAAAAGAATGAATGTTATGCCAACTTTGTTGTCTCTTAATGAATGTTAAGCCAACTAATGTTTATTCACCGGGTGTGAATTCCTTTGCTTATTCCTCAATGAGAAAGAATTGATCCAGTACTATACATACCAAATGAAGTTTATATTAGAGAGAACTTATAGAAAAACTACATGCCTGACAATATACAAACTACACGGCAGCGTGAAATTCAGCCTTTCTAAGACGTCGGAATGATGTTCAGGTTTACCTTCATCAAATCAAACAACAGCCATACTGGTGAACAGGACAAGGCTCAAAAATGTTACTTAAAATTCTTAACAATTGAACAAAAGAATAAGAAACTACATGCATTATACCTGATAATTGATTGCTCTCCTTTGAAGATCATGAGGCAACAATGGATGCTGAGGATATTTTTCGTCCAAATACTGCAGAATATGGAGCACAAAATAGAAACAACCAACAATGGCACTACAATTGATTGCAAACCCTACACAACTTGAGGTGAAGACAATATGTCAAACAACTCACCATTAAGATTGCAAAAGAGTCTGAAACCACAATGTCATCATCCACCAACACCGGAACATAACCAATTGGATTCAGCTTCAAAAAATCTACTCTTAAGAAAGGAAGATGTGTTATGAAGCATATTTTAGTAGATAAATAACAAGTATGCTAGGTCTAAATTTTGATGGGTTATTTTCATTTTATTGCATGTAAATAAGTTAAATAATAATCTTGCATTGTAATGATTTATTCATAGATTTTCTATTAGATTTGAGTTATTTCATTGTACTCCGTGTAAATTACTTAAATATTGGCTCAAGATTGATCATGAGTAGACTGTGGCAAGACACTACCAAGACAGATGCCAGATGAGTGAACCTGCAAGCATCCTGCGATCAGCAGCACAAGCTGTCCGCACATGCGATTTAAAAGAGCAGAAGTGATTTGCTTGAACATCAGAAAGTACCAATGCAAGATAGCCGTAAACGTACGAGGCGAGCACTAGACATCCCATTGCACATCCACATGGACCACACTTGCAATTAGTTTTCAGATTTTAAACTCATCATAAGTCAGATTTCTCACATTTTATTTAAAGATATTGCCTTCTAAGGTTACTAAAGAGAGTCTGCGGCCTTTGGACTACTCAAAATCCTAAAAGGTCATTCAAAACATTAAACTGACTCTCAAACGTCCTTAGCAAGAGCATTGATTAGTCCAATTGAAGAGTTCACAGCTTGGTAGACTTTTGAAGGAAGAGAAAGAATGTTTGGTCTTGATGAAGTTCCAAGATTGTGGTCTTAGTCTTCCTAGAGATTCGAGATGATGAGAACTGTATTAATGATTGGATGGATCACATGATTTATAGGAAGTTTGATAATCATGGCATCAAGACTGTGAACTTAGTTGGGAACCACCGCTGGTAAATTTTGTAATTAGAGTTTTGACAATGCATGGTTTGATTGGTTTAATTTTGCCCTTGCATCCGAGTTTAGATTTTCTGCTGGTGTTGATTCTAGGATTTCGTTATAAGAAAGTGTATGCTGATGCAGAATGTTGTTAAGTAGATCTTCAAAATCTCTTTTAAATTTATTTTTGAGAACCCCCTCAAGAGAAGCTGATAAGGCCCTAAGATTGTCAAATTAGCAGGACTAACAAGTCATGGCTCACCAGACGCACATAAAGAACGCTCAATATTAGCAACCCTACTACCCCAAACAAGAGGGATTCCCCCAAAATCTCAAGGCCAGTCTTTTAAGCATTTGGGTGTATATAATATACATTATCAATTACCAATTATTGACGACGACGACGACAACAAGAAGAAGTTTCAATGTGGGCTTATAAGCACCCAGTAACCTCACCAGGGCTAAACTGCTCTCCTTTGACTAAATTAACTGCTTTGTACTCATAATCAAGACCTGTTTATGAAACCGTTGGATAAAAAACCAATCATTAGTTCATCAAAGATTAGGGTTTCAAAGAGAAACCAAATTCAGCGAGAGAGAGAGAGAGAGAGAGAGAGAGAGAGAGAGAGACCTTTCAAGTTGAGAGCAATACGAACACGGCAAGAACAAGAGCTCCGCCAGTTAGAATACAGCTTCAGCTTCTTCGGCTCCTCAGTCGCCTAATTATCCGTTTCAAAAATTCAACACTTCACTGAGTCAGCTAATTCAGTTGGTCCCAGAAAACCAAAAGATTGACTGCAGATAAGGAAGAAAGAAAGTGAAGTGGAAGAGAATTGATCGCTCACCATAGCCCAATTGGATTTGTTGGTGTAAATCCGACTGCAATTGGAAATTCGAGAAATTTACATCAATCTAATTAAAAAACTAACATTGTACCAAAATCGTTCACGGTGGAAGTAATTACAAAAATGGATCCAGTGTCGCTACCGACGACACCCATGCCGGCAGTAACACTGACGACACACAGGCACAAGCAGGCGGGAGCAGCTCTGAGGGGACTACCGTGTCGCCAGCTCTGAGGAGATTACCGTGTCGCCAGCAGCTCTGAGGAGACTACCGTGTCGCCACTAGAACTGACGTACACCCTGCAATTCATACTCACCCCCATCCATCTCCCTGAGTCTGTAAGTCGCGCAGCTCCATCTCCCTGAGTCTGTAAGTCGCGCAGCTCGCCCTTCCTTTCCGTCTCTCACCCGTTTTGCTGTGCTGCTCTCCAACGGTCCAAAGTCACCTGTAAACCGTCATTTTAGTTGCAGCCTTCCCTCTCAGCTAGCAAGCATCTCCAACAAAAAAAAATATAAATTTTTCAGACTTTCCTCTCATCCGTCTATATATATACATATATATATATATATGTATACATTCACATACACACACATTGTTGATCTCTGAGCTTCAAAAAAACATATTCACATGTAATAGAGGTCAGCACTCTCTCTCTCTTTTTGTGTATTTTATTCGGTTAATTTTTTGTTATTCATCTATTGATTTTGTTAATTTAATATTTGATTATATGTAAGTGGGTTTTAGCTTTTTTGATAAGTTTCAGATTAGATATTGTTTGGTGTTCTAACTGCTGCTATCCTTTTATTTTTTCAGTTCATTGATATAGTTGAAGAGTTGTTTGGCTTTTTCTTTTCTATTCCTTCTATTCGTTGTATATCTGTTCCTTTTTTGGTGTTGTAAATTTGTTATTTTTTCTGTTCGTTGTAATTTTTTTTGTTCTTTGTAGACAAATTAACAATGTAGAAAATTAATAATGTATTTAAATAATTATTAAAAATGGTTAAATAAAATATATTTTATATAATTGAATCATGATATTTATGAAAAATAATTGAATAAAATTAATGTAATGCTAATTAAATTAATTATTAGATTAAATTACATGAAATAATTCATTTTACTAATTTAAATTAACTTAATTAAACTAATTGTATTAATTATTAAAAATAAATTAATAAAATATATTTCATATTAATTTAGACAATTAAATTAAATTGATTTAATTATATTATCTTTTAAAACTAATTTTAGTTTAGTAAAATATTTGAATATAGTATTTATTTTTTTAATAATTGTATCATCGAACATAATATTAAATCTTAGTATTTCCGCAGGTGATTGAAAAAATATTTTTAACAACTATTTTTTTTTTGTACCTATAGTTTTAGAGTAATATAAAATAATTCTTATATTTATTTTCTATTTTAATCAGGTAAAAGATATTTATTTTTATTTAATTTAAAATTAAAGATAATTAAGACGTTGTACCTATTTTTAAATTGAAATAGTAAACTATTTTTTAAGAAGTACATTTTTTAACAATTAAACTTTTTGATAGCTAAATTTGGAAAACTTTAAGAGTATTATAGAATTAATTATAATAACTTTTTTTTACCTATATTTTAAGAGTAATATAAAAATTATGTTTATAATTTATTTTCTAGATTTTAGTTATTTTGAAATTTAAGATAATGTAAGAAAAAATTCATTTGTATTTTTCAAATACTAAATTTGTTAACAACTAAATTTGGAAAAATCGAGGAGCAATGCAAAAATATTTTTAGCAAGTAAATTATTTTTTATACTTATATTTTAAAAGTAAAATAAAATAGTTGTTATATTTTATTTTTTAATTTAATCAGATAAATGATATTTGTTTTTATTTAGTTTGAAATTTAAGACAATTTAGAAAGATACCTATTTTTAAATCGAAAGAGTACATTATTTTTTTAAGAAGCACATTTTTTAACAATTAAACTTTTTGACATCTAAATTTGAAAAAATTTAAGAGTAATATAGAATTAATTTTAACAACTTTTTTTTGTACTTATATTTTAAAAGTAATATGAAAATTATATTTATAATTTATTTTCTAATTTAATCAAATAAAAAATATTTTGATTTTAATTATTTTGAAATTTAAGATAATGTAGAAAAATATCTATTTGTAATTTTCAAATACTAAATTTGTTAACAACTAAAGTTGAAAAAATGGAGGAGCAACGTAAAAATATTTTTAGCAACTAAATTATTCTTTATAGTTATATTTTAAGAATAAAATAGAATAGTTCTTATATTTTATTTTCTAATTTAATCAAATAAATCATATTTGTTTTTATTTAGTTTAAAATTTAAGATAATTTAGAAAAATACCTATATTTATTTTTATTTAGTTTGAAATTTAAGATAATTTATAAAAATACCTATTTTTAATCGAAATAGCAAACTATTTTTTTAAGAAGCAATTTTTTTAATAATTAAACTTTTTGACAGCTAAATTCAAAAAAATTTAAGAGTAATATAGAATTAATTTTAACAACTTTTTTTTTGTACCTATATTTTAAAAGTAATATGAAAATTATGTTTATAATTTATTTTCTAATTTAATCAAATAAAAAAATATTTTTATTTTAGTTATTTTGAAATTTAAGATAATGTAGGAAAATATCCATTTGTAATTTTCAAATACTAATTTTTTTTTTAAGAACTAAATTTAAGAAATAAATTTTCTTTTAAGAAGCTAGCTAAGGTATTATCTAAGACCCTTAGATAAATTTGATGACAGTTATATGCAACATTCTTAGATTAAACTTAAGTTAAACTTTATTTCCTTGGTTTAAATTTCTTGTAAAATGTTATGGTCCTTAATAGTGATGTTGTTCAAGGCTAATATCCATTGTTCATTGACTGCTCGTGATGTCGTAAGGTCGAATTTCATTATTCTATTTTTGGGGAGGGAACATTATCAATGTAGACGACGACGTGGGATACGACAAGCCATTCAAGCGTTGTATTAGGGTTAGCGCTCAGTCAACACATGCGATACTAATGGCTAAATTGTATGAGGTCATTGGTATGGACCCGGTTGAAGTGGAATTGCAAGTGGTGTATAGATATCTAATTGTCGGGAGTGCAAGCCAAATAGTTCATAGACCTCTATATGTAGTGGATGATGACACAGTGGAGGCAATATTTGTTATAATTCAGAATCTGCACCGCGATCATTATGACCTCTTTCTGGAATATGAGCCTTCTAACCCTGCGACAGTTGCTGGACTCCCTGCGACAGTTGCTGGACAAAGCAGCTCACCATTAGATGAGCCGGCTGATAATTTCGTTCCCAGTTACAATGAAGCCATGCCCTCCTCCCCCTACAATGATCCAGGCAACCTGCAGGTCCCAACTTCCGAGCCTATTTGTGATCCAGTCCGTACATTTGTTCAGCAACAAAGATATGTATTGGGATTATGTGGCCGACCAGGCTGAAGATTGCAATACAACTGGAGCCCCTATTGACGATGACGACATTGAAGTAGATCATACAGACCTGACAGATATTGACGTTGTACCCAGAAGCGAGGTTCCAGCTATTACTCAACAAGATCAAAGTGTTGTTCCACAAATGCATCAACCGATGTCTGAAATGTTCAACGACGTTGAGCTGGATGATAATTCACCTTCTTGGGCCCCCTCGTTCCGCCGTCGAACTTGGAACTCGGATAATGAAGAGCTATGCATTGGGTAACTTTTCAAAGACAATGACCACCTAGTCCAATTTATGAAACTGTACGCTGTTAGATCGAACCAGCCCTATGAAATTGTGCAGTCAAACAGGAATTGTTGGGTCACTCATTTTTACTCTTATTAGATTTCTTATCTCCAGTATGTAAATAAAAACATATTTCCGTATGAAATATAAAACCATATTTCCATAGGTAATTATATAAAATGAATTGCTTTAATATATCTTTTTTAATTTCAATAGGGATTTGATAATAGATTTAAGGAGTTTTAAAATGGTGGATTTGAAATCACTGTAACCGGTTGAGATTTTTTTTTATAATAATAGCTCTATTACTGTAAAAATGTTAAAAATGGCTAAATAAAATATAATGTTTTTGTAGTCAAGAACCCTTATGTAAATGAATAAAAAATTATTAAAAAATTATTAAAAATTATAAAATAAAATATATTTCATATAATTTAATTATGCTATTTCTTAAAAATAATTTCATAAAATTTATTTAATGCTAACTAAATTAATTATTAGATTATATACTGAAATATTTATTATTTTCCCAAAAAAAGGTGCTAAAATAAAGAATTAAATCATACCTAACAAAAATTAAAATTAAAATTTTAATATTAAGAACCCATTTAATAATGCTGTCATTTTTCTTATATATGTTTTATGTTTTTTATTTTCTATTGTCATTTTTTTTAAAATGAAAACTAAAATTACATTTGAAAACATAATTTTATTTACTATTATTAATTTTTCTTTTAATAAATATTAATTTAACTAGTTTTAAAATTTTCATTAAATTTAGTAAAATATGTTTCATAACAATTAAATTAAATTATTTATTAACTCTTATTTAATTCAATAAATAAAAAATATAATAAATTATAATTTAATTATATTATTCTTTAAAAAAATTGAATAAAATATAAATTTTCGGTAGCCTAGAACCCTTACATAAATGATTAAATAAAATATGTTAGAATAACATATAGTTCATATAATTTAATTATGATATTTATTATAAATAATTTAATAAGATTTATTTAATACTAATTAAATTAATTATTAGATTGTATATCTATATTTATCGTATTTTTCAAAAAAATGTGCTGAAATAAAAAATAAAATCATGCCTAACAAAAATAAAAAATTAAAATTAAATTTTTAATATTAAGAACCCATTTAACAATGTGTCATTTTCTTATTTATGTTTTTTATTTTTTATTTTCTATTGCCATTTTTCCTAAAATGAAAAAAACCAAACTGGAAAGTCATATCAAAAAGTTATATCTATTAAAAAAAAAAACCCAAAGAAAGATAGCTATTCTTGGTTTACCAAACTGGAAAGTCCGTGTAATTGCCATGTCCTAAATAAATAATATCATTTAATTAAGGTAACATTTTGTTTGTTTTTCTATTTTTTATTTTTCGTTTTTAGCACATTTTTTCATTTTGTATTTTTAAAATTAAAAAAAATTGCTCAAAACGTATTTGATCACTTGTATTTTTAAAAAATAAAAAATGAGTTTATACATAAAATGAAAAATGATAAAAATTTATTTTTAGCATTTTTAATTTTTAAAAAATTATTAAAATAAATAACAAAATCATTTTTTATTTTACTTATTTTAAGATTTTAAAATATAATATATAAATAAACAAATAAAAGACAAAATATGATGCAATGGCTACCTGATGCTTGCATCAGGCACCTTGGTTACATTACCGATGCAACTGCTAGCAATGCATTATCGAACCTTGGTGTGGGAGGTTTAGGTGTCATCACTACAAGTGACGACTTCAATCAAGTGAACAGTCAACTCATCAATGAGTGTCATCAATGCTAACGACGACATGGCTAGTGAATATTGTCACTGTTATTACCGACATCATGTACGTGAATGGGCTAAAATTCGGTGTCGTCAATAAAAATACCGATATATTAATGTGTCGTCGGTACTATTGTCGACATCGAGTCGATTTTTATCAATACTTTTATCACGGTTAATTTCTGTACGATGTTTATTTTTTAATTATATTTTTGTAAACCTCTCTGGAAATTCTCAATCTCAGCTTAATGTTCTTCTGCGAAGCATTTGCAATAAAGAGTTGCGCATGCCATGACGTCAAACATTTGTTTCTTTTTACTATTAAAATGGTAAAAAATTATTCATATACTGTATAGGAAAAGATAATTGTCAATATAATGCTGGCAGTCATGGAGCTGCCAACTTCTTCGCCGCCAACTGTTTAAAGGGTTTCATCCCGTTGTTAATTTTCTTCAAAGTTTTGTCAGCATAGTTAACAAGAAAGTTCCCGAAAATAGTTAACTTTGTTTGTTGAATAATAATTTTCTCATTTCAAAAAAAATATACACATAATAATGGCATTCAAAATGCGATGTTATTTTGCAGCGATACCTTCTTCCGTTTGGCGCTTTTCTTTTCTAACAGCATCTTTAAATTAGTTCAAAACAACTTAGATATACACCCGGATTTACACCAAGAAATTAAACCAAAAAATGAAATGATTTTGAGATTTTGAGATCTGAAACCAAAACAGCGCTTTTGAATTTGTCAAAAAAAAAACCGTAAGATGGTATCGCACTTTGAATTAGGGCATGTTGATCATTATTTTTTTCAGTGTTTCACTAATTTTTTTTTATCATTTTAAGCCTAAAATATATCAAAACTTACTAACTTCAACTAATTTTTATACTTTCTTTCCGTCAAATTTTTCTATATATCATTTTTATGTCATATCTTTTTATTTTTATTATATTTTTTTATTAACTTTTTTCACCAAACACACCCTAAAAGCAAAGAAAAAAAATCTTTATGACATTATAAATTCAATCCATGGGCAGATAGACATTAGCAATCAACATTTTTACACAGCAATTCTATGCTGGCAGTGTTTGGAGTTTTAAAAAAAAAATTCAAAAACATAAGAAATTGGTGTTAAAAAATGGGGTTAACAATTACACATTAACAGCAATAGTATTGTCGATCAACCATTATATTTTTTTTTATAAATGATCTAAAGATTTTAATTTAATTTAATTAAAACTAACTTTTTAATCAAAATTTAATTCAGCTATAAAAATAATAATCATAATAAATAAATAAATAAGCTATCCGCCCATCCCCATTCCTCCTGCCGGAATTGTTGGTGGTGTCCGAGGGTAGCAGTGCCCGCCCGGCCAACTTTCTGACGAGGAGGTCCTGTTGTTGGCTTACAGGCAAGTTCTGTTTTTTTGGGGAAATATCCATCTCTCGATGCTTTATCGGTCGTATGTAATTCCGATGGAGACTGTCACCAGACCTTTCATCATTTCTAGGGAGATAAGGCAGAGGAAATAAGAAGAGACTTCAATTTCATCCATGGAAAAGAATCAGGAAGATCGATCGGAATTGGAAAACCCCGATAAGAGAATGATCAAATAAACCAAACACAGAAAAGGGTTTGAAGACGAAGAGAAAATACTGATGAAAGATCCTCGTCGGAGAAGTCAGCCGGCGGGGCACTAATACTGTCGGACACACCGACAATTTTGGCAGAAGTAAGACGGGGAAGTGGGACAGCTTTTATTTTCCTTTTATTTCTCTTTTTTAATTAAATTTTAATTAAAAAATAATTATAATTAAATGAAATTAGAACAGCTGGGTCATTTAGGGCCCGTTTGGTTTGCCATTTTTTGCTGAAAATCTCCAAAAATCTCTATAAATCTCTGTTAACTTTATATCACATCAACTTTTTTCTCTCACTGCACGCATTACGAAATCTCTCCAAACCACAATTTATCTCAATTTATCTCATTTTTTCTTACTCCAAACAAACCCTTAAAAAGGCTAAATTATACTTAAACCCCCTCAACATTTAAATAATTATACTTAGTACTTCCAACATTTAAAATTAACAAATATTATCCTATTTTAAAATGTTGCTAACCTTTGACTCTCTCAATTAATTATGCTGTTAACTCCGATAATATTTTATTATGTGAATAGTTATGCTTTAAACATTTTCTATTTTTGTCAACCAGCGTACAACTCTCTCTCTCTCTCTCTCTCTCTCTCTGTGAGTACTCCCTTTCTCAATAATTTTGAATTGTCCCCTTCTTCAATCAAACCCCTCTCTCTTACTACTGTAATAATTCTCTCCATCTCTCTCACACTTTCTATATATACACAAAATGGATAATAGGTTTGACTATGGCAATCAATTGGGTAATGGGCCAGAGCTCTTGCTCCGACAATCGCAGTGTTGTCTCCAAAATTGCAACTTTAACGGTAGTAAGAAATACGTACTCCCGCCCAAGAGGCCAACCTAAGTGGTAACATCGCTACTATAGTGACCCAGATTCTTGCTGTCGT
The DNA here is from genome assembly GCA_019916065.1 of Vitellaria paradoxa. NCBI lineage: Eukaryota > Viridiplantae > Streptophyta > Magnoliopsida > Ericales > Sapotaceae > Vitellaria > Vitellaria paradoxa. Next base: position 7,956,324 of record CM034238.1, read on the forward strand.
TGACACCATCTCAGCATCCAAAACTTGCTTTATTGGCAACCGACCTGACTGGTATGCAATTTTGGGTGTGAATTGGTACTCAGAAGACTCAATTTACTTGGTGAGGTTCAGATTACAACATCAATTTTATTTGGTTTCGTTGACCAAATCTGCTATCTTTCTTGAAAATTCTTCTTGTTTGTAGTTGAAATTGGGAAAATTTTAGCTTTTACTTTGATGGATTTTTTCTAATTTTCCAGTTCTAGATCGCTTCTTGATCGAACCCTTAATTTTGGTTATTTTTCTCTTTTTATTATCATCATTACTCCAATTTTGGGTAACAAATTCTTCTTTTGGGTTGATTTCACTTCCATGGCAACCTTATCTCCTGAAGTTCTCTTAAAGCTTCTTAATGGAATGAACTCAGGAGCTAAAGTTAAACCCATAAATGATCATCAAAGCTAACTTTTGCAAGCGACAGATATCCCCCTCGACAGATCTCGATGAAAAGAATATGTTAGAATATTGTATATTAGATATAAGATATTTTTTATACATATTACCTATATTAGAATATTCTATATCTTATTTTTTATTAAATAGTTAGGTTTATTTTGGTTTGTAAATTATTACTATATATACCTCTCATTGTAGGGCTATATAAAAACATCTTCTTAACCTTTATGAAATATATTCGACAAGATATAGAGTTTATATTCTCTCTGTAATTTTGTTATTTCCTTGTCTTTTAATTTTTTACTTTAACATGGTATCAAAGCCCACGGTTTTCGATTTTAGATAGATTACGTTATGCAAGTTCGATGTGGTTCAATTTGTCTTTTATTTTTTACTTTTTTCCAAATTTTGTCAACTCTGTTTTCTCAGCGGATCTGTTCAGCTTCCATCAGTACTGGCACTGTCTTATTTTACCACGCTATTTTCTATCACCATAATATATACAGAAAATTCTGTCACCTTCTATTTTAATATGGTATCAAAAATTTTTGCATTTTTCTTTTTTAGTCTTTTTTTCCTTCTCAAATCTTGCTCTGCTATAAAAGCATAACAACTATCGCAGAATTTCTTTCTTCCACTTTCTAAACTATATCAAAGCTTTATGCATTTTTTTCCTTCTTAAGTATTTTTCTTTTTAGAGCATTACTCTATCATAACATTATCCCAATCATTGCAAAAGCTTTTTTCTTTCATAATCTGAATCGATTCTTAGGTATTTTTTAACCCTTCTTATATTGATTCTGACCTTTATTTTTTCGTATGTTGCCGTCTCGGTACATTTTTTATTTAGGATGATCTCTTAATATTATATTTTTCATCCTATTCATAGTACTGTTTGTTGACAGAATTAACTATACTACACTAACAAATGTCAGTCTTTCTTATTAGTTGTAAACTCTGAAGAGCAAAGTACTGTTGTTTTCTTTTGACGTCTTTCAGTTTTGTCTTTCTTGTTTCATTTTTGCACGCTGTATATTCTGTTTGGTTATTATTCGACATTTAATCCGAAAAATAATCATATCAGTGGCAGCGAAATTTTTTCAGGAACTCACTGTCAAAACTTTGTGGCTGTCAGCAGTTACACAACTCTAGATTCTGTACTCACAACTTTTTCTACTATCTGGTCCAGCTATTTTTGAAATGCTCTTATTTCCAAACTCAAGTTGGTTTACTATCTTGAACTTGAGGAATGGTGTTAAAATATTCTATATTAGATATGAAATATTCTTTATATATTACATATATTAAAATATTCTATATTTTATTTTTTAGTAAGTAGTCAGGTTTATTTTAGTATGTAAATCATTACTATATATACCTTTTATTGTAAGCCCATATAAGGACCTCTAATTAACCTTTATGAAATATATACGACAAGATATAGAGTTTATATTCTCTCTGCAATCCTATTATTTCCTTGTCTTCCAAATTTTTACTGTAATAGAATCTATAGCCAAACGTTCTCCCCTTACTTGCTGGCACCCGTTAGTGGGCACATCAGAGCCATTGATGTGTCTCAAAGAAAAGACCAATTCAAAGCTCTCAACTACCAAGAGAGGTTGTTGGGGAAGAACAGAATCCGTTTCAAATGTTTCGCTGGATTTGAAGAATGTTTCTTTAGATTTTGATCACTCCACACCAATAAAGTATGAACTTGGCTTTAGACGCCCGCTGCCATCACATCTTGTTGCTCAACCTGCTTCCACCCCCACCCATCTGCTTATATATATATATTTATAGTGCGTGTGTGTGTATATATATATGTATAAACTTATATTTACTTTATTTATAATTAATGAAGCTTAGTTTAGACATTTTTATATATATTAGAAGGCAAAGTTGGCATATTGGATCGATTTTCTGGATGATAGCATTATTTAACCCTAAAATCTAATGGCAATCAATAGAAGAGGGTCGGGGGTTAGTAACATTTCAAAATAGGGGGATATTTGCTAATTTCAAATATTTAGGAGTACTAGGTGTAATTACCTAAATGTTAAGGTTGTCTAGTGTAATTTACCCTGTAAAAAAAATCTATCGATTAATACTAGCTGCTGAAGCTCCCGCTAACCAGTTGAAGTAATGTAATAATGATTCATGCCAAAATTTGATTAAAGAAAATTGATAATTTTTGAAGGTTTTTTTTTTCTCATTCTTTTGAGTATTTTTTTTTTTAAATTGAAACTACAAACAAACTAATTTCGCTATTGTCCGGTATGAAATGGGAAATTTGAAACGATGGTTTCTATTGAACATGGGATTGAGAGTAATCTTTCCTTCGGTGTGTTTTGCGTGAAAATTTAGGGAGCCCAAACACAATCATAAAGAAATGGTGAATCTAAAGAGTTCTAATTTATCACACAGAGGGAGAGTAAATAAAAATATAAGAGAGGAAATAAAAAATAAAACAAAATTAAGTGTAGTTAGTGATTAATATTTAGTGTGGAGTGCTAAATTTTGGTAAAAGAATAAAAGAAAAGAAATTTTAGATTGCTAGATATTTGGTTTGTTCTTGAAAGTGTGAAAAAGTTAGAATTAAAAAGATTTAAAGAAAATTAGTACAAATTAAAGAAATTTGATGCAAATTAGATAAAGTTCTAAAAAGTTTGTAAAAATTAAATAAACATACACTTTGTTTTGGTAGTTATTTATCATTGCTCCGTCTTAACTAGTATTAATTACTGTTTTGGTTTACCTCTTTCAAAAGTCTACGGTTAATAGCAAAAATTTTAAAACTATAAAATTTACAATGATCCTCTTTCAATAGCTCTTAAATAATGGACATTTTTATGTAATAAATATTTGACATGCAATACGACATTGGCACCAATTTTTAAAAATTTACCAATTATTAAAAACGAAATGCATTAATTATAAAACACACAATTTTTAAATTTAATACTATTTTCAATTTGAATGTAAAAAAATCTAAAGTAAATAGCTGTTGCGTCTATATTTATTTTGAAATTAATTAGTTGCTCTTAATTATTTTTCTAAAATAATAAGAAAAAAGTAAAAAAAAATAAATAAAAGAAAAAGAAAAAAATTGCTGTCATGTAAAAAAAAAATTATATTCAAAAATAAAGAGATAATTAATTATATTTTATTAAGCATTATTTAATATTTATTTACATGTAGCCATGGGATAGCCCGAGATGTGATCATGTGAACATTTTGGAAGAATAAATTCATGATTTTTAGGTCATTTACAGCTCATATGTTTTAGTTTTTTTAATCTATTTCGGTTAAAAGTATGGGGGCCTTAATGCATATAACTTTCAGATAAGAAGAGCTAAGTGATATTTAGTAATCATTTGGGAGTTGAGTGTAATTAGTTGCATGCAATAATTAATAAAACGGAATTACAGAGATGACTTATCCGTTTCTAACAAAAATATTTTAATAATAGAATTATTGGAGACAAGTATTTTTTTTTTTTTTTGGTAATTTATTGAAGACAATTATTGGTGTGCGTACATAACAGTCCAAATAATTTAAGTTGTGTTTGGAGTGACAAAAAAAATCAAATAAAATGAAATAATTTATAAATTCGTAATTCATGCAGTGAAATAAAAATTGAATAATTTTTAGAAATTTTTAAAATTTTTCAACAATTTTTAGCAAACTGAATACACCCTGAGTAATCATGTCTCACCAAATTGATCCACATCACATAATACATGCAATATATAATGTATATATAAATATATATTATCACAATATAAAAACGAAAAGAAATCAATACGCAATTTTGAAGAAATCAAAATTTTTACCCTTCAAACAATTACTAGAAGATAACTATGGGTGTGTTTGATACATTGAAATTCTTTAAAAATGTTTAAAAATTATTTACTTTTTAATTCATTACACGAATTACGAACTCATAATTTTTTATCAAATTATCTTATTTTTTATTACTTCAAACGCCTGCTATATCACTAAAGAATACATCGTATGTGCTACACGCGTGTGTGCAGGGGGTAAGTATAGCAAAGGTGGCAAACGTAAGATAACAATAGTTACATGTAAATTACAACATAAAGTTACATAATTCACAATGTCATTGACGCGCCGAAGGCGAAGAATTACCAAGGAATTTTAATTCTGTATTTCCTGGTATGGGTTCAAAGGCTCCGCTTTTTAATTACAGGAATGGAGCTTTTGGGTTTCCTTCTTTCAATGAATGAACACTCCTTGGCCTCTTCTTATGAGCTACTTCTTCCAAACAAAGGAGTTGATGGCCTTGATCTTGTCAACAAGAAGAAAACACCCACACCCAGGGCCAGTCCAGGAGTAAGCCCAACAAAACATTGGACTAAGACAACTCCTGAGCTAAAAAGGCAACTCCCAGGTCAAGACATAAGAGGGCAACCATTCGGGGTCAGTTTAGGACAACCCAAATGTCAAGGCCGGCCCTAACCACACCCTTGTCTTTGTTGGCATATTCATCTACGAAATGGGTTCTCAAAAACACAATGTGGCAGATCAACTGTATGACAAAAATCCCTTGGCTCCCATTGCAAGTGTGTGTGGTATCACACTTAAGGTTTCCAATTCAGACTCCTTTACTTTTTCACTTGGCCTGCCATTGTTATTGTTTGGATCAGTTGCAATAACTGCTTATTGGTATCATCTGATTTATGCATGGAGTTATGTTTCTGGTTTTTAGCGGCCCCATTCTTATCATTGCATTTCTTGCTGTTGTATATCTTATCGTCACTTGTGAAGAAAAAACTGTAAATGAATATATTGACTCTATAACCCATAGGAAGAATGTAATTTTATGGCTTGATAAATACATTTAATGAATTCGAATATAATTCTGCATATTTGCGGACTGGATATCATGAGTTTGTTATTTTTTCAAGATCTAACAGACTCTTTGATTGATTTATATGATGATTAGTACTATAAAAATCTTTTGCCCCTAGGAGGAAGATCTCATATGTTGCCCCGAAAAGAGTAATCGAGTTGGTTCGGATGGCAGACTGAAGAGCCTAAGACCAATGAGTCTCAGGTTCGACTCTTCTTGGGAACAATCTTTCCTCTAATTATGGAGGACCATCTAACAGCCTTCTTGACTGAGCCGGTCAATCAGAACTTGCCTAGACTGGTTTATCACCTCGTGAGTCATTGCCTACTTGATCCACGAGTCGAACTTCACCCAGTGCGCACTCTCGGATAACGACTGCGACCTTCTTCCCAATCCCAGAAGATCTCACATGTTGATGGACCATTCGGGGTTGTTTCTGCCCCTAGTTGATTGGAATACTCATCTTTGCGGGGCATGTCATCTGTGCCGTTTCTGCATATGCTGCAAAGGAGAACCTCACGATTTCAACCAAGTCTCAAGCGGCTTTTAAAGAGGCAGGGTAAAATGCTATCTCACCATGATTATTTTCAATCTCTTGTTAGTAGCCATAGGTGCTACTTATATTGATTTGTAACCGTTAGGATTTAGATATTTCCAGCTTTGAACTTGCACACAGATTACACAGGAGTAGATATTTTCTGTCTGAATCTATTTTTTTCACCGATCATTTTTCTCTACCAATTGGAGCTGGACAAGATTTTCTTGAAGGCCTGTCCATGCGCTAGCCATTCTTTTTCTTTTATTTACTGGGTCCTATTATGAACACCCGAATTTTTAATTTTTTTTTTTTTTTTTTTATTTTTTTTTTTTATGCTGGAGTTGTCAAGACTCCGCTTGGGTTTGATTGGATTATTCAGCTTGGCATCTTTGTTTCTGCCGGTTCCAAGGGGATCAGTTATTCTCGGCATTATAGACATCCCATTTGAGCACGCAATCAGATATCATATATGGTTGGGACATCTTACGATGCTGCTTTTTACTCTCCATGGACTATTCTATATAATAGCATGGGCAGTGCAAGGCTTTTTTACCACATGAAGTAAGTTGCCATGATGTATTTTCACTTACATTTACATGATAAATGCATACCTGCACGCAATGCATAAAATATATATATATATGTATATCCAACCAGCATGTTGAACTTCAGGAAATTATGAACATATATATGTGTGTGCGCGTATATATATAGATGTTTTTCAGAACTTATGCCACATCTGATCACAACTTATTTCAGTTGTTATCTCTATATCATGCAGGCAGTACACAGTAGTCTGAGAGCTTATAACAGCTGATCTCTAGCATGAGATCTGCTTGGCAGGCTCCACCTTGCAAAGAAAGGAATGGAGAGTCAGCACAAACTCAACAAAGCCCTACTCTTTGAGGTTTAACTGAAATTAGAAATGGAGAACTCAGAAACCAAAAATCTCAATATCGTGAGACTTCAAACCCACCAAACCAGCGGCAGTGCCATTTGCCCCTTCTTCCGTTCAAACACCAACCGTAGCAATTCATTAGAACCTCAATACTTGAGGGGCAAAACATACTGCCAACTAATGAAAATCTATGCCGACACTCTATAGCAATTTATGGTTGTAAAACACGCATGAGCTATGTATATACATACAGGTAAATTTCACCTAAATCCTATCCTATGGAGTTTCGACTTTGTGCAACTAGTTTCCATGGGTTAAAGATAGGCAGGGACACCCTGTGATTTGGGCTTTGTATACCAATACCCCTTCTTGTTATATTTTTCCTCAATAAATAACTATTGACTAAGCTGACTATAAGAAATGAATAAAACATCCTCGAAACCAACCCAAATAAATTATGCTATGTATATAAAATAGAATTGTGCAGATTATTTTTACTTTATATATTTTTAATATATATAATAATTTAAAAATATTTAAATTTCAGAAAGATTGTTGGTCCACAGCCTAAAATTTTTTCAACCCCAAACAATATATGTATTAGTCGTGTTTTTTTGAGCTGACTATAAAAAGTTTTGAAACAAAAAAAAAAAAATTTTTTCCTATGGTTCAGCCCCACCTAAAATTAAAAAAAAAAAAAAAAAGTGGACCTCACTTCAAAAAACATAGTAGTATATTAAAAATTTTGGGTAAAAAAAAATATGCGATAATAGGTTAAAAAAAACACCACTAATACATGTATAAAAATTTTATGCAATAATCTGTTCAAGAAAATGTCACTAATGCATTTTTTTTTTTTTTTTGGGTCAAAAAAATTTTAAGTTATGGACCAACTTCTTTAAAATTTAGGTATTTTTTCTTTATTTTTATACATATTAGAAGAATCATATAATTTCACTTGAATCATAAAATGAAAATCATATGCACATTTTTATTTTATATACATATTATAATTTATTTGGGTTTGTTTAAACTTTAAAGGGTATTCAAGTCATTTCACATGATCAACTTAATCAAAAGTTATCCATTAAGGGAAAATTTATCAGTGGGAGGTGTTGGTGTACACAATCCAAACCACAAAAGGTCTATCAATTTATTTCTGAAACCCATGAGAGTTGGGCGCACAAAGGCAAAATCACAAGGTGTTTGGGTAAAAAATAACCTATATATATATATATATATATCAATAAGTATTTCTTATTAAATTATTACCTTATTACCTCAAGCCGATGCCTCAACTGGTGTATCTGGCTGCTTTTCTGGCATAGCATCTTGGAAGGCAGGTAGCTCATTGTATGCCTCATTCACCCTAGCTAGAGTAGGGTATTGAGCCTGCAAAAACCAACAAGAAAATTTAACTGGAATTTTCTCTGAATAGTAGCAAATGCATGTATAGGAAATATTATAAAACATCAACATCACATAACAAGTAGGTAAAGGACAGACAATCATTGTGCACACAATGGAGAGTGTTTGCACATCAAAGAGAGAAGTGAGAGTTAAAATAGGATATAAACACCTAAAGGGATGAAGTACAATTAAAAAATCAAAGATGTTTCAAGTTCATAAAAGAAAAAGAGACAAATGATCCAGAAGCATGGTATAAGATAACTACTGAATATATGTTAGACTTTGAAGTGTTTGACTAAAATCAATTTTTTATTTAATTAATAACAAAAATGCATATGTGTAAGTAATTTCATTTCGCTTAGGATAGGCATGCAAAACACTTTTAAAAGAAAGGGCACGTAAAAGGTCTACATGCAACTTACATAAATTATTTGAAACTGAAATATAAATTACTACAGAATTAATTAGCCGTGGACCGAAGGAATGTACCATGTCAACACTGAACCTTTTGAATGCTGCATGTATCTGAGGTGCTAGAAACAAATCTGCCTGCAAGCAACAGTTGACATAAGTTTTAGGAAGTACTGCATTAGGTACAAAATAATTTCACAATTCGAAGTAAAGTTGCTATGCCATTTGTTACTCTAGGTTGTATATAAAAAATTACCACCAGTACGTAAAGCAACACCTGTTTCATATCAAAACCTAATATCTGGAGGTTGGAGCACTAGTGGGAGCTCAGAAACAACTAGACCGTGATTCTAGAGCAAAATTTTGTCCAGATTGTGGTTCAAATGCTATTTCATTTCTGGGTTCAAATTTATAAACGGAATTTTGTGTCTAGAAAGGCTGTAGGATGGTTTAAAGAGTCCAATAACGTCAACTATTGCTTTTCATTTCACCGGCAAACATAAACTGGCACAACATAGTCTTCATCATAGCAATTATCCAAAAGAAGAAGAAGAAGAAGACTTGATCATAGTAAACTTAGAAGAAAACTGTCAATGTCATACAACCTTTCTTAGATAGAGTTTAGTTATTAAAAATCCAGATTGTATTAGGATGATTTTTCGCAGCCCTCACAGGGTAAAGCCCAAAATCAATGAAGTTACAATCACAACCAAAACGTTGGCAGCTCCCAAACATATCCACTTCTGCCCAAAAATCCTATCATCCAAAGTACCAAAAAATACTGATTTCCCAACCACTTGGCTTTCAGTTCAACACCCTGGATTTGGGTGCTGTCCAGTAGTGCCTATCAGACGTCCAATAACTGCTTTTCAGAAATCCAGAAACGTAACACATCAGAAACTGAGCCAACATCAACCCTCTGCTGATATGAACCCCAGAACTCTTCTGCCCTTACACTCTATAAAGGTTAAAAGCTGTCCTTGATCAAGTCCACCACCAAAAAAAAAAGTGTAAACAACATTGCCCTAAGTTTTTTAAAGATATCCCACATCACAAGTTTAAATATTCATTTCAACAAATTTAGGATGTATGGATGCAGAACCATGAAACTTTTCCATTCTACTTGCAGAACCAGCTTGGTCTCATATTATAAAAGTTCATCGTGGCTTATATATTTAAGCAGGAAGACACCCCAACCCACCCCCCCCCCCCAAAAAAAAAAAAAACTGAGAGAGAGAGAGAGAGAGAGAGAGGGCATATGCAGTTAGGTTGATACAGTTTGTGCATAAGCTTGAACATATGTCGCAGGGAAGAAACAAACCAGATAGACTTCATCTCCAGTGGCATACTTCCCAGCATAATTTTTTAATAGCTTCTCAAGTGCTGCAACATGTGTGCATAAAAATCAGCTCAATTCAACACTTAATTTTTAAAGTAACCTAACATACCAGAGCAACTCAAGACTCATTATCTGCACTTTCTATCTTAAACATTCCTGAGAACCAACTATAGAAAACAGAAGAGAAATTACTTTCCAATCTATACCCTTGCTGCTGAATCCATTGAAAAGATCTATTCCTTTCACCCCAAAGTAGCCAAAACACACAAAAAGGCAGTAGCATGTTATGGATCACTGTTTGCTCAGAAATTACCCACTCAAATGGAAAATTCCCAAACTAGCACAAGGCGGTAGCATGTCATGGATAACTTTTTTGCACAGAAAATTACCATATAATTGGAAAATGCTCAAACTCAAAATTTAACAACGGTTATGATTTGTTCATAAGATAACCATAAAAATAATAATTAAAGGGGAGAAGGGGGGAAAAAAAAAAAAAAAAAGAAGCTCCAACTAATACTCAACTTTAGCCTATTCTCAACTAAATGGAGTCGACTATATAGATCTTATTTCTTCCATTCTGCTCGATTAAGAGACATTTCTTCTGTTAAACCACACAAAAGCTCAAATGAATGACGAATTTAAATAGCAGCAATAAATGTTCTCTTAATGCTTAATCATATAGACTAAACTACAGTGCCAAGCCCAACAATGCACTTTCAGCGCTCTACTCCCCACACACATTTAGCAGTCTGCTTTTGCAAGCTACCCACAACACATTTTTTGTATTCAAACTAGTATGACAGATTTCTTTAAATGAAGAAAACGTAGCTCATTAGTTAAGCTTACCTGCAAAGCCTTTCTCAATATGACACTTAGCCCAAACAAGCTTCTCATCAGGATGAACTTTTTCCTCGATATACTTCTGTGTATTGAAAAGCATGAAAAAAGATACTTAACGAAGCCCCACTTAAGGACAATTATTGAATCTGAGCAATGACACAGTAATCTTAATTAACTGATCCAACCCCAGTACTCACCAGTACTGCTAGATCCTGAAGAGGCTGTATGCTTGCAGAAACAATATTTGCAGCCTACAAATCAAATAATAAGTATATGATATATCAAGGGTTCATCTCAGGAATCAAAACAGACAATACAGAAAAATGAAAATGCCAATAGCATTCAAAAAGACAATCCAAAAGAATGAATGTTATGCCAACTTTGTTGTCTCTTAATGAATGTTAAGCCAACTAATGTTTCTTCACCAGGTGTGAATTCCTTTGCTTATTTCTCAATAAGAAAGAATTGAGCCAGTGCTATACATACCAAATGAAGTTTATATTAGTGAGAACTTATAGAAAAACTAAACGCCTGACAATGTAAAAACTACACGGCAGCGTGAAATTCCGCCTTTCTAGGACCTCAGATGGATGTTCAGGTTTACCTTCATCAAATCAAATAACAACCATACAGGTGAACAGGACAAGGCTCAAAAATGTTACTTATAATTCTTAACAATTGAACAAAAGAATAAGAAATTACATGCATTATACCTGATAATTGATTGCTCTCCTTTGAAGATCATGAGGCAACAATGGATGCTGAGGATATTTTTCTTCCAAATACTGCAGAACATGGAGCACAAAATAGAAACAACCAAAAATGGCACTGCAAATGATTGCGAACCCTACACAACTTGAGGTGAAGACAATATGTCAAACAACTCACCATTAAGATTGCAAAAGAGTCTGAAACCACAATGTCCTCATCCACCAACACTGGTACGTAACCAATTGGATTCAGCTTCAAAAAATCTACTCTTAAAAAAGGAAGATATGTTATGAAGCATATTTTAGTAGATAAATAACAAGTATGCTAGGCCTAAATTTTTGATGGTTTATTTTCATTATACTCCACGTAAATAACAATCATGCATTGTAATGATCTATTCATAGATTTTCTATTAGATTTGAATTATTTCATTGTACTCCATGTAAAATTACTTAAATATTGGCTCAAGATCGATCATGACTAGACTGTGGCAAGACACTACCAAGATAGACGCAAGTTGAGTGAACCTGCAAGCATCCTGCGATCAGCAGCACAAGCTGTCCGCACATGCGATTTAAAAGAGCAGAAGTGATTTACTTGAACTTCAGAAAGTACCAATGCAAGATAGCCATAAACGTACAAGGCAAGCACTAGACATCCCATTGCACATCCACATGGACCATACTTGCAATTAGTTTTCAACTTATCATAAGTCGGATTTCTCACATTTTATTTAAAGATATTGCCTTCTAAGGTCACCAAAGAGAGTCTGGGGCTTTTGGACTACTCAAAATCCTAAAAGGTCACTCAAAACATTAAACTGACTCTCAAACATCCTTAGCAAGAGCATTGATTTGTCCAATTGAAGAGTTCACAACTTGGTAGAGTTGGAAGAAAGAGTAAGAATGTTTGGTCTTGATAGAGTTTCAAGATTGTGGTCTTAGTCTTCCTAGAGATTTGAGATGATGAGAACTGTATTAAGGATTTGATGGATCACATGATTTACTGGAAGTTTGATAAACCATGGTATCAAGACCGTGAACTTAGTTGGGAACTACTGGCGGTAAATTTTGTAATTGAAGTTTCGACACTGCATGATTTGATTGGTTTAATTTTGCCACTGCATCGGAGTTTAGATTTTCTGCTGGTGTTCATTCTAGGATTTCCTTATAAAAAAGTGTATGCTGATGCAGAATTTTGTTAAGGACATCTTTAAAATCACTTTTTAAATTTATTTTTGAGAATCACTTAAGAGAAGGTGATAGGGCCCTAAGATTGTCAAATTTGCAGGACTAACAAGTCGTGGTTCACCAGAGGCACATAAAGAACGCACAATATTGTCAACTCTACTACCCCAAACAGGTGGGATTCCTCCAAAATCTCAAGGCCAGCCTTTCAAGCATTTGGGTGTATATAATATCAATTACCAATTATTGACAACTACAACAAGAAGTTTCAATGTGGGCTTATAAGCACCCAGTAACCTCACCAGGGCTAAACTGCTCTCCTTTGACTAAATTAACTGCTTTGTACTCATAATCAAGACCTGTTTATGAAACCGTTGGATAAAAAATCAATCGTTAGTTCATCAAAGATTAGGGTTTTAAAGAGAAACCAAATTCAGCGAGAGAGAGAGAGAGACCTTTCAAGTTGAGAGCAATACGAACACGGCAAGAACAAGAGCTCCGCCAGTAAGAATAAAGCTTCAGCTTCTTCGGCTCACCCGTCGCCTAATTATCCGTTTGAAAAATTCAACGCTTTACCGAGTCAGTTAATTCAGTTGGTCCCAAAAAATAAATCAACAAAGATTGACCGCAGAGAAGGAAGAAAGAAAGTGAGGTGAAAGAGAACTGATCGCTCACCATAGCCCACTCGAACGCCGACTGCAATTGGAAATCTCAATCTCAGCTTATTATGTACTCTCCTCCACAAAGCATTTGCAACAAAGAGTTGCGCATGCCATGACGTCAAACACTTTTTTGCCCTTTACTGTTAGAATGGTTAAAAAATTATTCAAGCCCTTTATGGGAAAAGATAATTTTGTGTGTTTAAAGTTGTATAAAAATGTATAAAATAGTGTAAAATTATAAAAGTAAATATTTTATAATTTGTATAATGAGTGAAAAATTTAAATTTTATTATCTCGTAATTCGTATTTATAAAAATTTATAGAATTTTATTTTATTTTGGAGGGCTCCAAATGGAGCCAATACTGGCATTGAAAATGAGATATTAGGTGTGTTTGGAGTTGTATAAAAATATATAAAATAAAATAAAATTATAAAAGTAAATATCCTGTAATTCATACACTAAGTGAAGAATTTAAATTTTACTGTCTCATAATTCGTATTTATAAAGATTTATAAGATTTTATTTTATTTTACGTAATTTCGTACGGAAATTATTTCGCAGGGAATTTTCATTTCGCGTACCTTCTTGCATTTGGCCTTTTCTCCTTCTCTAACCACAACGTCACGCAGTAGACAGCATCTTTAAATTAATTCAAAACGACTTTGATATGCAGTGTGCACACCAGATTTATACCAAGAAATTAAAAAAAAAAAAACAAATGCAATGATTTTAGAATTTTGAGTTTTGAAACCAAAAACAGCACTTTTGAATTTCTCAACAAAAAAAAAAAAAAAGAAGTGAAATGACAGCGCATTTTCAATTAATGTATACAGACAATCATCTTTTTTCCGGTATTGAGCTGATTTTTTATCATTTTAACATTAGGACATGATTGGATGGTATTAAAATTTTAGAGGGATAAATTTTAAAAGGGATATAAGATAAGATGGAGTATTATTTTTAGAAGATTGACTCATATTGATGTGATGTTTATAGAGGGGGATAATTTTTGATTTGATTTGGATGTTTTATAAATAAGAGGGGATGAATGATGGAAAAAAATAATCGAATGATTCTTTTGCCTTTGTAATGTCTCAAACTTAGTTACTCATTAAATTAAATATTAAATTGTAAAACTTACTCTATTTAATTATTTTTGGACAATTTGAAGTTATATTATTTATTTCATTGAAAATTTAATTTTTTATGAATTTATTTAAAGGACTTTTTTTTAAATATGTACTTTGAATGGTTAGTTATTATTCAATTTTTTTAATTATATTTATTTTGACTTGTTGGCTTATGTATTATTTTTTTACTAGTATTGTATTTATTTTGATCAAATTAACAATACTATTAACAAGGGTTAAAAATGTCATAAAATAAGTTAAGAAGGGGTGAAAATTTTTTACTTAGGTTGAGGGTGTCCAAAAATTATTCCCCAAAGAGGAGAAAAATGAGAGGGAGGGAAAGTTAAGAGGACGTGAAAAATTTTAACAATGCACTTACCAAAACATGGCAAAAGGGTGAGACCCATACTTACGAGGGAGTGAAAAATTTGGGGAGAGACTTTTCCTCTATCCAAGCAGGCTCTTAAAGCAAAAAATAAAGGAACAAATCATCATAACGTTATAAATTTTGAATACCACCGTTCGTAACTCTATTTTTTTCTTTCAAGCCAGTTAAATTTTCTTATCTTATAATAAAAATGTTTTAATAAAAAATAACTTTCTTATACTCTATATTTAATACACGTAACTCACACTTTAAAAAAAATCCTACATAATATCAATAATCACTTATTGAAAAATAAAACAAATTCGACAATCACTTATTGAAATAAATTTTTGATAAATAAATGAAATATTTTAATAACTAATTTTTGAACAAATAAAAAATTTTCAACTACTACTTGCTGAAAAAATTTAACAATTTCACTAATCAGTTACTGAAAAAATTTAGTAATTAATCACGTAAATTTTCGACACTTTCACACTAAAATAAACGAAACATTTCAGTAATTGGTTATTGAAAAAAATTAAAATATTTCAACTAACTTTTACCTTTTTAATTAATGAGTATCTTTGAAATTTTATTTATAATTTGTACATTGTGTGAAGAAATTTTTAGATTAATTTAAGGAGATATATTATGTATGAATAAAATGAACCGTACGAAAAAAGTAGAAATATGAATAACTGCATTCCAAATTTTTTTGTCATTTTCAATTAGGGTGAGTTTGACGTGAAATAAATTAAAAATTTATAATATATACAATAAAAAAAATTAATATAATATAAAATTAATAAAAATTTATAAAATTTTTTAAAATTTATTTACAAACCAAACACACCTGCCTTTCTCTTCAAATTCAATACGTGGGTAGATTGACATGTGCAATCGACATTTTCACATAACAGTCCCATCCTGACAGTGTTTGGAGTTTCAAAAAAATCCACCAAGGAAAATCGAAAACTGGTATTGATGCTGGGTGAGAGGAGCGAAGTGGATTTCGCACTTTAACAGCTGTTGCCGATCAACCCGTTATATTTTCTTTTTTATAAACGATCAACAGTCTTAATTTAATTTAATTAAAACTAACTTTTTAATCAAAATTTAATTCAGCTAAATTAAGAAAAAGTAAAAACTAAAAAAACATAGGCTGCCCGCTCATCATCGCTCCTCCGGTCCAACGGTAGCAGTGCCCGCTCGGCCAACTTCTCCGACAAGAAGGTGCTGTTGTTGGCATACAAGCAAGTTTTTTGGGGGAAAATATCCATCTCTCGCTGCTTTACAGGTCGTATGTAATTCCGATGGAAACTGTCACCAGATCTTTCGTCATTTATAGGGAGACAGTGCAGAACAAATACGGAGGGACTTCAATTTCATCCATGAAAAACATCCATGGAAAAGAACCAGGAAGATCGATCGGAACCGGAAACCCAAATAAAGGAATGATCAAATAAACCAAACACCCAGAAGGGTTTGAAGACGAAGAGAAAATAATGATGAAAGATTCTCGTCGGGAAGTCAGTAGGCCGGGCACTGCTACTGTTGGACAGCACCGACAATTTCGACAGGAGTAGGGCGGAGATGAGTGGAACCGTTTATATTTATTTATTATTTTTTTAATTAAATTAAATTAAGACGCTAGATTATTAAAAAAAAACTAATAGTTAATATATTAATTTAAGCTTTAAAGTTCTAAAAAATAAAATAAAATCTTACAAATCTTTACAAATATGAATTACGAGATAATAAAATTTAAATTCTTCACTCATTACACGAATTACGAAATATTTACTTTTATAATTTATCTTATTTTATACATTGGGTTTGTTTGGAGTAAGAAAAAATGAGATAAATTGAGATAAATTATGATTTGGGGGAGTTCGTAATGCGTGCAGTGAGAGAAAAAAATTGATGTGATATAAAGTTAACAGAGATTTATAGAGATTTTTGGAGATTTTTAACAAATTTGTGCAAGTCAAACGGACCCATTTCTATACAATTTCAAATATATCATTAATTATGAAAATTAAAAATTTAAAAATTTTTTTAAAAAATTTAAAACTCCAAAAAGGCCAATTTGGCTATTCTCTGGTGTGAAATGGGAATTCGAAATAATGATTTCCACTGAACATGGGATTTGATTTCACCTTTTAGCTTTTAACTTTTTTGTTTTGTTGAATTATTTAATTTACTCCGGTTAACTCCAAACAAAGCTGTCGGTTGAGCTAACAGGTAGTTTAGATTACAATTTTACAAAATAGAAAAGATAAAAGTTGATACTAAACACTTTAAATTTTTTTTTAGTAAAAAGTTAAAATCAACTTTTTTTAAGCTGATTTTTGTGAAATCAAACACAGCCTAAGAATAATCTTTTCGCCGGTGTGTTTTGCTTGAAAATTTAGAAAATTCAAACACAATCATTAAAAAAAAGGCAAATCTAACTAGTTTTATTTTACCATACACAGAGAGAGGGAGAGTAAATAAAAAAAGAAGAAAATAAATACAAAATAAAATAAAATTAATTGCAGTTAATGATTAATATTTAATGTCAGTTTGAAATGTCAAATTTTGGTTAAAAAATAAAATAAGAGAAATTTTGAATTCTTAAATATTTAGTTTGTTTTTGAAAGTGTGAAAAAGTAAGTAAGAAAATTTGAACAAAATAAAAAAAATAGTAACAATTAGAGAAAATTAAAGAAATTTAGTAATAGTTAAATAAAGTTCAAAAAGTTGGTAAAAATTAAATAAAATTAGAAACTTTTTATATAGAAAAAATTAAAAAATAATTTAAAAATTTAACACTTCTAACATCCACTTAATTACATTAGTAGTTATTTATCAATTGCTCCCTCCCAATTACTATTAGCTACTGTTTTGACTTGCCTCTTTCAAAATCTATGGTTAATGACAAGAATATAACTATATAATTTGCAATGATACTCTTTCAACAACTCTTAAATAATCGATGTTTTTATGCAATAAATATTTGACATACAACATGACATTAGCATCAATGTTTAAAAATCTATCAATTACTAAAAATGAAATAAATTAATTATAAAACACACAATTTTTAAATTTAATACTTTTTTCAATTTAAATGTAAAAAAAATCTAAATTGAATGGCTATATTAAAAAATGAAGAAATAATTAATTATATTTTATTAAGCATTATTTAATATATATATATATATACATGTAGCTACGGGATGGCCCGAGATGGGATCAAGTGAACATTTTGGAAGAATAAATTCATGATTTTTAGGTCATTTACAGCTCACATGTTTTTGTTTTTTTAATCTATTTCGATTAAAAGCATAGGGGCCTTAATGCATATAATTTTTTGATAAGAAGAGCTAAGTGAGATTTAGTAATTGTTAAAATTTTTAAGTGATATTTAGTAGTTGTTAAAATTTTTACTTTCCAAACAGTTACTAAGAAATAAACTGTTTTACGAAAGAACACATCGAATGTATGCACTCCGTGTGTGTGTGTGTGTTTAGTAAGTATAACAAAGGTGACAAACGTAAGATAACAATGATTACATACAATTTACAACATAAAGTTACATAATTCACAATGTCACTGATCCGAGGCGGCGAAGGCGAAGAATTACCAAGGAATTTTATCTTTGTATTTCTTGGGATGGGTTCAAAGGCAACCCGACAAAGTTTTTTGAATTTGAAGTGTCCACTTTTAATTACAGGAATGTATAGCTTTTGGTCATTCTTGTTCTTTCAATGGATGAACACTCCTTGGCCTCTTCTTATGAGCTACTTCTTCCAAACAAGGGGTTGATGGCCTCGATTGTGTCAACAAGAAGAAAACATCCACACCCTTCCTGTTGTTGGTACATTCATCTACGAAATGGGTTGTCAAAATCACAATGTGGTTGGTTTTCTTTTCGCGGGTTGGTTCCATCTTCCTTTTCCCACTGGAGCTTATGGCAGATCAACTGTATGACAAAAGTCCCTTGGCTCCCATTGCAAGTGTGTTTGGTATCACAGATAAGGTTTCCAATTCAGACTCCTTTCCTTTTTTACTTGGCCTGCTATCGTTATTGTTTGGATCAGTTGCAATAACTGCTTATTGGTATCATTTGATTGATGCAGGGAGTATGTTTCTGGTTTTTAGTAGGCCCATTCTTATCATTGCGTTTCTTGCTGTTGTATATCTTATCATCGCTAGTAGAGAAGAGCAACTCCAAGGGTATGTAACTAATTTATTCCTAATATGTTCCTAAAGTGCATTCAAAGTCTATGGTACTGGTACTTACTGGAAATGAATATATTGTCTCTATGGGTGCGTTTGGAGCTAAAAAAAAAACACAAAAGTGAAATTTTTTTAGAGTTTGGAATGTAAAAAGTTATTTTAAAATGATAGTTGGATGTTCATGGTTGATTTTATATAAAGTTGTTAAAAATTATATAAAATAACATGTGGCAAAATAAATTATATTAAGGAGGCAGATTGGTATGTTAGTTAAAATAAATAAATAAATAAATAAATAAATAAATTGTGAGAATGGCGTAATTAGCATTTGTTGTCATAGGCTTCAAAAAGTTTTGATGATTATTAATTAGAATTATTTAGTAGGTTAATTATTAGTATTAATTATTTAAATGGAGAGGGAGTCAATAATTTTTGTTAAGATGAATTTGAAAATAATAAATATTTATATTTGTGTGTTTAGGATAGCGACAAAATAGTCTGATATATTTTACATTGCTTCTTTAGACTTCAGGTGAGTGGTTTGACTTACTAATATTAAGATTTGTAAATTGGTCTATGTATAAATGTTTTCAAAATTGGATTTTGTGAACTGGTATTTGTGAAAATATATTTCTATGGATAAGAAATTCTATGTTTTATACTATTGAGCATAAGGAATATTGTTTGAACATTTTTGGTTAGTTTGATTTTATGGGATTATGATGAATTATTAATTGTAGTTATTGTAATTGAAATAAAAGTTCAGGGGATAGCCTCTTTAAATAGTGTGATTCTGCCAAATAGGGAACAGGTTCATAAAAACCGTAGTGACCCTAATTTTCAACGATTGTAGAAACAAGTTCGTGGAAACCGTATTTACCTCAATCAGATCGACTTAGAGAAGAACTCAGGAACCAGTCTAGGTGACTGTAAGTGCGATGTTAGATCCAACAGGCATTACCCATGAAAAATTGTTTGACATTTATTATATTTGATTCCCATATGATAATCCACTGATTAATGATTTATCATTACTATTGTGATTGATGTGTTGATTATAAATTTTTGCACTCTGGTGTGTAAAATTTAGAAATTATTATTATTTATGTATAGACATTATTTTTACTTGAAATATATTTTATTAAACTGTTTATTTAAAAATTTATTATTTTCAAATTGGTAGTATTATTTTTGGTTTGGCATTCTATTTACTGGACTTTTAGTTCACCCCTTATTTTTAATATTTTTCAGGTGAGATGAAAAAATCATAGTCAAGAATTCTGGATTAATTAGGACTGTGATATCATGAGTTTGTGACTTCCTATAGTAATATTTAATTATTTACTTTAGATTTGATAACTTAGATATTGTTGAGTTGTATAAATTGTGGAGTTATTATTGTTAAGGATTATTTGATTGATTTTATTTGGAGAATTATATTTAACACAATTATTTAGAATTTTATTTTATTACCACTATAAATATCAGTAGTTTGGATTTGTGAAGGTTTGTGTGTGTCATGGGCCTAGGCACTATGATTCTCGACTAATCTCATCCTTTAATTTGGGGGTGTGACAAATCTCACCACCTTCTCTATTCAACGCATGCTCTATGTATAAAACTAAAAAGGAATCTTCAATAAGATCCTAAGGTGGAATCATGCAATATGATATAGAATCATATGCCATCTGAAACAAGTTTTTTTTTTTTTAATTTGTTGACTGAAATGCATAATCTTTATTTTGGTAGTTTTTTTTTTTTTGGTAGGTAAAATGCATATTCTTGGATGAATGGCCGGTAGATGTGAAAAGATAGGTCTTGAAGCAAATTGATCCGCCCGAAATTGAGAAGAATGCAAGAATATTAATGGTTCAGTTATCTGTAGCAGAGCCGAACAGAACACTGCTAACTGCAAAGGGGTAAAATATTTAAAGTCGAAGGTATTGTACCAGGAGGCATAGTCACAATGATGCAACAAAATACAAGGCCCTACAAGGCCAAATGGTGAAAAAGGATCCTCTTGCAGTCTACCTTAGCAGTTCTAAGAGTCCTCGTTGACTTAAGCTGTGTGTTCGTGAGTGAGTTCATGCGTGTTTCTGTATACATATAGAGAGAGAGAGAGAGAGAGAGAGAGAGAGAGAGAGAAAGAGAGAGGAGGTGTACAATGTTGTCAAAGACTGTAAGGTTGAAAACCACGGAGGAAAATCTGACACATCAAAAGTATTATTGCTGAAATCCCTGCAGGGAACATTTTGGTCAAAGACTAAGTGCAGTTAAAAATGCGATTACCATGATGCTTAATTGCCCAAATTGATAGAAGGTTGTGACTTACACATGATAGAGAAGATTCATGCCCGTAAGATCTGGCAAGGGTCCAGTCAGTCGATTGTTGGACAGAAGCCTGAAAAAGGAAATTCAGAAGCACAAAATAAACTGACTCCCTGGAAAAAAAAAATACACGCTCAAATTAGCATTGTTTTTATTTTATCTGCTTACAGCTCGTTGGCAGATACAAGGTCGTTGAGGTTTGACGGTACAGATCCAGTCAATTTGTTCCCATTGAGGCGTCTGTTGCAACACCAGATAATCAATTCAAAACGTTTACATGGAAATTCACAGACAGCAAGTATCTTGTTATAACTTTAATTGGGTATGTCGTGTGGATACTCACAGCACCTCCAAATTCTGCAAAAGTCCTAGCGTAGAAGGGATGCTTCCACTGAAATTGTTGATTTCAAAGAGCCTGCTCAAATTAATATTGAAATTATTATCCAGATTGAGAGTATTTTGAATGATTAACTGGGCTTCCCCAGAATTAAGTCCAACTTTCCCCACCATATATAAAAAACAGGAGCACACGCATGCTCCTCTCTCTCTCTCTCTCTCTCGCTCTCTCTCTATATATACACACACATCTATTTAATAAAATATATTTTTTAATTTGATATTTGTCTCATTCATCACTGAAATTTTGCTACATCATCACTTATTTTCTATCTATATAATAAAACATATCATTTGAATTCAAATAAATATATATATGTTATATTTTATAAAATTATACAAATTATATTTTACTTATATTATCTATTGTTATTAGATAATATATGAATACTTATTATACAAAGTCAATTAAATTTTTTATTAAAAATATATTTAAAATTTGAATTTTTAAAAATTTTATTAAAAATAAACATTTAAATTAAATTTTAAAATTTTAAATTTGAGATATTTTCAATTGTTGAATTTGCTAAATGGTGAAGATTATTTTCTTTTTTCTCGCACCCTTCTAATTATTTTTTAATACTTCCTATGTAAAAGATTTGAAATTAATATTTAAAAAAAATATAATATACACTTTTACACTCTGTGTCATTTATATAATAAAAAAGTTTAAAATTTTGAACTTGAAATATTTTCAACTGTTGAATTTATTAAATGGTCAGAATTATTTTTCTTTTTCTCTTACTCTTCTCATATTTTTTTAAATACTATTTATATAAAATATTTTTAATTAATATTTTAAAAAATACGATAATATTTGTAATAAATAATAAAATTTTATTCATTAATCTTTTTGATAAATAATTTTTATTTTTATAGATTATTTTTACACTTTTTTATGTAAGTTTGTTTTATATAAATTTAAGTTAGTTACACGTAAAATTATATTTCTGTGTGGATAATTGCTAGGATATATTATATATAATACAAAAGTGCCTGTAAATATTATATTTATATATATTTTTCCTCCTAACATGTGTTTGTTGCTTTTTTTTTTTTTTTTACGACAAGTTTAAGCAAACTCTATACTTTCGTAACTTCTGGTCCTGTTGTCAAAAAAAAAAAAAAAAACTACTGACTCTTTGAAATAACTTTTTAGTTCGTTAAAACTTACACGTGTATCAGTGTCATTTTTGAACTGAAAAGTTGAGATGGGATTTCTCCAGAGAGTTGATTATTTTCAAAATGACTGTACATAATAGAAAGAATCTACAGTTAATATTATATGAAAATAAACAGCAGGGATAGGACTAATTAGCTTAAATGCACACACACACACACACACAGATTTGACGTACAAGTGCTTCGTATTAACCAGCATGTCCAAACCAGGGCTGGTCCCGCTAGAGACTGGGATAGTTCCAGAAAGCTTATTGTCAGACAGATCCAGCCAATAAAGTTTTGATAACTTACCAATTGCAGGAGGTATTCCTCCACTGAAACCATTGGAATTTAGAGACCTGCCAAATACAGAATGGAAGCAATGAAATTCAAGCCTGGGCATGGAATTGCACATTGAAATAGTAAGTCATACTCAAACATTCAACTGAAATTTTTTGGAGTGGAATATATGAAAGCTTAGATCATATGACTTCAAATAATGGAGCTTCTGATGCAAGGTTTAAAGGACAAAATTAAAGCAGTTCAGCAATAAAATTTTTCACCTTGTTGAAAGCATGGAATGGAATGCGGAAGTAGATTGACTGGGAGAGGTTAGAGGGTTGGATTTTGAAAGTTGCAAAGATTAGGGTTTTGAAGAAAGCTCCAAAAACATTATGCATGCATGCCCATGACCAAAATAATTTATAGAATTGAAGTTAACATTTAGTGATACTACCAAATTACTAACATAAATTTCGTAAAACGAAAATATTTTAGACCAAATTGTGAGGGAACAGCAAATTAATGAAATGCTACCCCTTGACGTCTTTTAAAAATTTATTTATTTATTAAAAAAGTTGATAAGGGACCGGCCAATTGTTGTGTATTTGTACAATTGAAGGTAATGTCCTCATTTTCTAATTATGCCAATAGATTTAGAGGGCGAAACAATTTATCTAATAACTTGACCTTGTAACAAGTTAGTTTACAGGCTACAGCTACTTCATTCGGTCGATCCTTCATAATGGAGTCATGTCACAAAGAAGCCTCATGTTTCATAATAAGTGAAAAGTAACTTCCCTGCTCAATGCAGGACTAAAGACTGACGACGCTATATTCTTTCAACTATGAACTTTTTACCTTCTACTAAGAAAATAAAATGGTCAAAGGACAGTGACACTTTTCTAATAATTCCATACCGAGTATCGTATTCAGACTCCAAATTTGAAGTGACAAAAAATTTTAAAAAATAATGAAAATACTTAAAAATTTTAAAAGTTATTTATTTTTTATCTCACTATACGAATTACAAACTCACAACTTATCTCACTTTATCTCATTTTATTTTATTTTTTATCACTCCAAACGCATCCTTAATAGCTTAAACAGAAGAAAAACACCAAAGTCCAAAACCTTACAAAATGAACAGCTGCTGTAAAGATCCTATTGTGTCAGGAATTAGACCAGTGAAACTGCAACCAACCAGGATTCTGAGATGCAAGCAGAAGCAATTAGTTTGTCACAAGATTATACATATGTATCTTAGTGATCAGTCACCATATAATAAGTTAAAAAAATAAATAAATCTTACAAGTGCGACAACTTCTCCAATTTTTCAATTGATTGAGGAAGAGGTCCTGTCAAGCCCTTGTTGTATGACAGATCCCTACATGTAGAAACTACTAATCAGGAATTAATTTTAACAGTTTTTATGAGGAAAAAAAGAAAAAGTTATAAATAAAGACACATTGACCCCGTTTGACAACGCTTTCGTTTTTTTTTTTATTTTTCTGTTATCGTTTTCTGTTTTTTGTTTTCTGTTGTCGTTTATTTTTTCGAAAATGAAAATTGAAACTGTGTTTGAAAATGTAAGTTTGTTTATAATTATTAATTTTTTATTTTAAAAAATATTTAATTTTATTAGTTTTAAAAAATTAATAGAACTTAATAAAATATATTTTATATTAATTTAATTTAATTAATATAATTAATTAATTAATACAGTAAATTATTTATTAAAATCATTTAATTCAATAAATGTAAAATATATTAAAATATATTATTTATTAAAAATAATTGAATGAAATATAAATATTATATCATTTAATTTAATAAATATAAAATATATTAATTATAATTTAGTTATATTATTTATGAAAAATAATTTAATAAAATATATTTCATATTAAATAAATAATTAAATTAGATTAATTATTAAATTAAATTATTTATTTTTAAATTAATTTAATTATTTATTAAAATAATTCAATAAAATATATTTTATATAAATTAAATTAATTAAATCATAAATAATTTAATTTAATTATGCTATTTATTTAAAATAATTTAATAATAATTATTAAATTAAATTAAATAAAAAATTAATGTAGTTTAATTATTTATTATTTATTATTTTATATAAATTAATTTTATTAAATTAAATAAATTAATTATGATATTTATTTCAGATAATTTAGCAATAATTAATTATTAAATAAAATCAATTAATTTAGTTTAATCATTTATTAAAAATAATTTATATTAATTTATATAATTAATTTATTGAATTTAATTATATTATTTATTAGAATAACTTACTTTAATAAAATATTTGAATAAAATAATTTATTTTTATGTAATGTAATAAAAATAGACAAAATTTTAAAATTGACAAAATATTGACAACAGAAAAGAAAATTTGAGTAAAAACACATTTTTTCTGTTTACGTTTTTCTGTTTATATTTTTATATTTTTTGAAAACAAAAAAATGTAAACAGGTTTATCAAATATGTTTTTGTTGCAAGTTTACAAAATTTTAAAAACGTGAACAGAAAAATAGAAAACGGAAACGTTTGGTAACAGGCCTTTCAAACTACTGTTGTAAATAATGTAGAAACACGAGTGTCAGGCAGCGGTTTCTATTATGGCTGCATTTGGCATAAAATTTTTCTCTGAAAATCTCTATAAATCTCTGTTAACTTTATATCATATCAACTTTTTTCTTTCACTGTACGTATTACGAACCTTTAATTTATCTCACTTTTTTTTTACTACAAACAAACTCTATGTTAATCAAGGCTATTTTATTTGGATATGAACTATGACAAAAATCTAGTGTGTGTCACTGTGCATACACGCATGCGCGCGCGCGTGCGGAGCCCGTGTGAGTGAGAGAGAGAGAGAGATAGTGAGAGTGAGAAAGAGGAGTCGGCATCACAACAAAGGAAGAAGACAAGTTATTACCATGTTGTAATTCATGGTGCCATGTGCTTGGCATATTTTTTTGTGATGTTATTGTAAGTTGGCATATTTTTTTGTGACGTTATTGCAAGTCAGATACCGACATGGGCGGAGCTAAATGGAGGTAAGAGGCAAGTGACCTTCTTAAATTTAAGGTAAAATTATTAAAATGTTCTCTTTATTATTTTAATTTTTTTTAAAAATTAAATTAATTAAAAATTAAAATATTTTGATTTTATTAAAAATTTAAAGTTAATTTAAAATTTTTAGCATATAAGAAGTTTAAAAGAATCAAATTTAGTATTTTTTGTGAAATAAAGGGTATCTTTTTAATACGTTATTGCATATTTTTGTTTATACTATCAGTAAATTTAGCATATAACACAATAAATTCTATAGATAATAAAATTTAATAATAATTATATTTTTTGTAGCGAGGATATCTCTAATAATAATCGATTTCAGGTGTTTGAACTATTAACCGTGAGAAATATATTCACTAGTTAATACTCAAGAATAATTTATTTTCTCTTTAAAAATAAAATCGTTTTTTTCCTACTCTTAATCGAAAAATAAGTCGATTATTATTTTTTCTTGAGTGTTTGGTAACCCTTGGTGCCCGGTGCCCCTCAGCAAAAATTCTGACTCCGCCCTGGATATCGACAAAGATGCGTGAAGACGCAAGGATGAATTCATCCTGGAAACTACTTCCCGAACAAACGAAAATGATATATTAATAGTCCATGACTTAAAATGCATTAGATAGAGCCTACAACAAGGAGCAATACTTGATGACAAAGAGATCCTCCGAGCATGGGCCATGCATCTCATGACTCATGAGTGCCTCTCACTGCCCAGGATATTTAGCTGCTGGACTCAAGCAAGAAGTAGGGTAGTCAAGAAGAACAATGGAAAGTAACTGTTGCTTTAGAACTAGATCTATTTCCGGGAGAAGAGGGACGTCAAAAATGGAAGACTCACAGAATCTGTAATTCAGACAAAGATTGAATGTCTCCAGACAGCGTGCCGCTCAAGTTCATGCTTGCTAACGTTCTGGAATTGAAACCGATGGTTAACACCTCAACTCAAAAAATGAAGAATGAGAAATTTGTCGTTAGTATTAAAAGGAAAAAGGCGATGGCCAACTTACATGGATGTCACCCTTGAATTGTTGCACCGAATTCCTTCCCAACCATCACCACATGGATCTGACCCAACCCAAGTGGGTGGTGTGTTCTTCCAGACATCTTTTAGAGACAACAAAATCGTAACTACATCACAAATAAGAAATTTTCAGACTGATATTAATATATTACCATAAATCAAATCTGAAAAGGAACAGCTTTTCTGGAGCACACCCTCTTCTCAGTTTATATTTGACCAGGAACTTTTTAGTTCAACAAACTGCCTTGGTAGTCAAATATTACCACTTCTAGATAATCAAAACCATTTTATATTTCAGTAAAAAAAAAAAATTCAGACATCCAAATCTCACTTCTGATTGAGTAGTAACCCAAAATAATATGCAGACACAGAACTTGCCGCTAAATCAAATAAACACGGGAGCTGATCTAAGAATTGCTATCTGAAAACAATGCATAGAAATATAACTGCATGTTCCAGAAGTGTGATTCAAAGTCTTACATTTTGAAATTTGTTCCTAGAAAAATTAGATAACTCCAGACAGAGATAGCTTCTCATACCTAAGTTGTGCACATAGATCTGGTCCTTTGATTGCAGAGTCAAGTCCAATTCTCACACTCAGAAACAATATAAAATTATATATTTCATTAATTAATGTTTCTTCTCTTCATATAAGCAATTAACCCCAGAATAAAATAAGAAGGTTGCACAAAAAGAAATAGGAAAGAGGGGTAGCATATACAATCCCAACACAACTGAACAGATTATTTATGCGTTTCTGGATTATGCACTAACTGAGAACCGTGGACGTTTTCTTGTTTGTCAAAATAGAAGGCATGGAAAAGCTAAGAAAATTTATTGGAATTCTCTTTTGCATATATCATCAGACACTAAAATGGCTGTAATCTCAGTAAACTAAAAATCTTGAACATGAGAATTGAACATACAGTCCAGATCATTTGTCTCTGCTGCTAAACGTGCAGCTTGGATGGAAATAATCAGCAGACAGACCTGAACTTTTGAACCTATTATCCAAGAAGGAATCATATAGATTCTTGTGCTGAATAACAACAAACCACTTCAAAACCGCCCCAATTTTTCATTCAGTTCCTCTCGTTCACTTCTAAAACTCTCCAAGAAAAGAAACATTTTTCATAATACCCACTTGCTCCCATTGACTACACTCACTATATAGAGCTACAGTGCGATTATTGTGTGGCCGTCAAATCAGCCTTAAAGTTTCTAACAGATTATATCTAATTCCAAAAGCCCTTAGAAAGCTGTGGATAAACAATCTACTTGCAAATTAAGAGAGTGCTTGGATCGTGAAAAAGTATAAAAAATTAATGTAAAAGTAATATGTGGCGTAATTTAATTGAAGACAATTCAAAACTTTTGGTGTAGTTTGGGCTCCGTTTGGCATCATGAATAAACTCTATAAATCTCTATAAATCTCCAACAACCTCTCTATCTCTAATTTTTCCTCCATTATGAATTTCAAAAAATCTTAATATTTCGCTAAAAAAAAATTTGGAAGTAAGTTAACCAAATGTGTAAATTTTTTATACAATCATATTTTTCGTATCAAAAACTCTCAAACGAGTACCATTATCGTTATTTTTTGTGAATTTTTTGAATCCGTTGGAACGGATTTGAAAAATCGTTCCCACGGTTTGCTACTTTTCAGAAAAAATGCGCCAAAATCAAACCCCAACTACATTTTATCTCAATTTATCTTATTTTTTCTTACTTCAAACGGAGCCTTGGTAAACAAAACACCCCTCATTAAAATACAAGGATTACACACCATTCTCCAAAGGTAAACGATAAAATAACCCCAAATTATTGAGACAAAGTATCAACGTTTATCTGAAATTGTTATAATTTTGAAATAATTTTTAATTTAACATGCTTATCAAATTTTGATATATTTGAGCATAAATATGAATAGACTCAATTATAAATCCAAATACAAACACTTCAACATAAATTGTTAGCCCTGCCATTATCTAATATCCTTCTTATGGACAACTAGAAGAAAATGAAAGGGGAAAAAAAATGGCGGTTGGTTTACCACTTAATTGTTGACAACGAAATCAACAAATATAAACTAATTTCAAAAGTAAAAAGTGTTAAGAGTTGTGTCTCGTACTCGTTACACTTATATTATAGCAAAATGATAGATATCTAAGTATAACGGGTAGAATGCAGTGAGTTCACTTATACTCACCAAAACAAGTACATGCAGTCTAAAACCAGTGAGAAGGTCGCTTGGAAATCCAAGGACACTATTTTGCAGCAAGGATGCTCGTCGGATTGTTCGATAGTTAGGTTGCTGGCTTTGCTAAGAAAAACAATATGCATTGCAAGCCTACAGAAAAGCTTACCGGAAAGCTTATCCCAAAAAGAAGTTGGAGTCCAAAATTTTTAAAAGTGTTTTTAATTTTAGTCTGTTTTGGATTAAAGTTCTTATATATATATATATATATATGTACTCATATGTGAATTTAAATTAAAGTTTTTTTTTTTTTTTTTTTTAAGTTCTAAGTTGAGAGAAAAATTAAAAACGAAGGTTAAAACGGTTTTCTGAAGAATTTCTTTTTGGATCTATCTTTTACTTTTTGTAATCGTTACACTATTATTGGAAGTTAAAAGCGTAAACCTAGTTCTCCATATAGAGGTAGGTATTTCGCCAAAACATGCAAATCTCTTGTTCCTTTGGACTTGTTTCTTTGTCTGCCTTTATCCACATGTGATTTGAAATTCGTACAACAAAGAGTGTGCAAGAAAGGGAAGAAACCGACCCAACGTAAGTCTTAGCAGGCTTTTTTGACATTCAAGTCTTCCTCTAGAGACTGGAAGATTCAAGGCAATGCGTAGAAAATCCAACGGACCACAAACAAAGTTGCCTCTTGTGTCATTTTCTGGTAGTCATCCAATGACAAGAACACCATAACGATCACAAGTCTGCCAATTTGTAGATATTAATGAGAGTAGGGTCAATGATAGCTGAAATAAATACACCATGGTGTATACGTCTGTGCTTTTAGTTCCATAACCCAAATTGAGACGTGAATCTTTCGCGGGATTCCTCTCTCTCCAACACTACACCCATTTGTTTCTTCATTTGTCATCTGTCTCTCCATAAAAAGTTTTATCTTATTAATTTATTGTCCTCACCCACCTTGAAAACTATGGCATTTTATCACGTGCATGAGTACATATACATGAATAACCCGATCATGTAGTTTTATTTTATTTTATATTAATCAAACGCAATATAATTATAGAAAATTTTTCAAAAAATTAAAATTTTGGATTAATAATTCCATTTGAATGAACTAAAATTTCAAAATTCTAAATATATAAAATTTTAAGTAAGTTTTGTATGCAATTGATTTCTATATACGATTAAGGTGCAATAAAAATGTATATATTTAAAATTTTAAATTTTAAATTTATTAAAATAGAATTTTTTAGTTTAAAAGTTTGTTTTTGAAAATTTTCCTATGAAAAATATGTGAATTAAAAATGAAAATCAAGTAATTATTTTTAATTTCTCAAATCTAATTTTTTTCTTTTTATATTATATCAAAATCAAAGGATAGCATTTGATTTTACTTTTATCATAACAGAATATTGTGTGTGTGTATATATATATATATATTAATATTACAAAATGCTCTGACGATAATTTGATTTGATAAATTGGAGGAGAAGAACAGATAAATAGACGAAAACTATATGAGTGTGATTTGAGAAGCATGTGACGGGTTTGGCTAACCACGTAAATTTCTAGGCATTTAATTCCCTTGTCTGCCCATCTCCATCCCCACTTCAATGCTTTGTCCTGCCGGTTGCGCTATAACCACGGCAGGAGCAAGGATGATTTTGACCTTAAATTTTCTTATCTCATTTTGCTTTTCTAGTTATCTTACATTTTCTTTCTTTGTCTTGACTAATTCATATAAACGAACCCAACTCAACAGTGCTTAAATTAAAAAGATTAGTTCAGATTTTATTTATTAATTTTTTTTGAGTTAAATTTGAGTGGACTTACGATTAACTCAATTTAGTTTTAGGTCTTGTTTGGTGGCACCAAAAATCATTAAAATTGATTAATTTTAACTAATTTTTATACTTTTTTCTAATCAAATTTCTCCATATATGACCTTTATGTCACATTTTTATATTTTTATTATATTTTTTGACTAACTTTTTGTCAACCAAACACCCATTTAGTTTAATATTTTACACTATGTTTATCGTGTATTAATTTATCAAATTAAATTTGGATTGGGTTTGATTAATATTATGTGTGCGTTTGGAGTCATAAAAATGGCATAAATTGATATAAAATGAGATAATTTGTAAGTTTGTAATTTGTATGAGAAAATAAAAAGTGAATAATTTTTAAAAATTTTAAAAAATTTTCAGCATTTTTTATCAAACCATAATCTGGTGCACTGGTGGAAGATCCAGGTGGCCAAAGTTGTACCTTAAATTTAAATCTGAGCCGTTTATTTGATACTAAGGTGGTCTGTTCATCTAATGTAAAAATATAATTTTTTATTGTTTTAGAGAGTAATTCAGTAAATAACTAAGAGAAATTAAGAAAAGCTTGAGAGAGAAATTACTCGCCGCCTCAAGAGAAATTTTCGGAGCGCGGTGGTCGCAGCGGTGCAGATAGCAGCCTCATCCGCAGAGCAAAACAAACACACACACTCTGAGAAAGAGAGAGAGAGAGAGAGAGAGAAGGGGGAAGGCCTGGAAAACCTGGTTGTGATTCCTTTGTTTTTTCAGCTTCAATCTCCTTTCATTTCACTCAACCGAATTCAATTTCTTTCTAATCGTTGAAATTAATTGGTTTTAGAGTTTTCTCTCCCATCTGTTAATTTATATAGTTCAAGTTATATGTATGTATATATGTATAGAAAGAGATGGTACGAGTTCATGGATTTTCGTTCATGACTTCAATCCACTGAAAAAGACAAATCAGATTGAGAAGTAAATAAAAGATTATTTAAAGGTGGTTGCTCGCCAACAAATTCGCTAGAAAATATCAGATCTGTTGGTGTTTTTCTCCACTGATGATGCTGCCAACTAGCTCGCCCGAAAAGATTGGGTGTTTTCCCTCAATTTCTCTCTGAAGCTTCCCTTAATTTCTATAAGTTATTTACTGAATTACCCTTAATCTTAACATTAAGGGGCTGTTTGATAACGTTGTTATTTTTCTGTTGACGTTCTTTTGTTATCGTTTTCTATTTTGTATTTTTTGTTACCGTTTATTTTTTTTGAATGGAAACAAAAACTATGTTTAGTAATGTAATTTTATTTACATAAATTTGTAAACAGAAAATAAAAAAATTATTTAATAAATTCAATTTATATTTCATATATTTTAAAAAATTTTTCAATGCATCCTGCAATTACAGATATAATGTAAAAAATTTGGGGAGGGAGAGGGAGAGAGGGATTGGGGGAGAAAAGGAGAAAGAGGGAGTAGATTTCCCAGGGGAAGAGGGGGGAGGGAGCAGAAGGGGAAAAGAGATGGGAGAAGAAGGTTAGAGAGGGGGGAGGTAGCAAAAGGGGGGAGAGAGAGGAGGAGGGATCGGGGAGAGAGAGAGGGGAGGGAGAGGAGGAGGGGTCGAGGAGAGAGAGAGGGGGGAAAGAGCAGAAGGGGGAGAGCGAGGAGGAGGGATCGGGGAGAGAAAAAGAGGTGGAGGGAGCTGGGGGAGAGAGAGGGGGGAGCGAACAGAAGGGAAGAGAGAGTGAGTAGGAAGTAGGCGTGGAAGAGAGTGAGGAGGGACCAAGCATTTTGATCTCACTGGACATGTGGGGTTCAATTATACAGAGATAAGTAGATTCGAAACCTTTTTACCAAAATAGGTTCTAATTCGTTTACAAGGGAAACAAATTTAACTTAAATGATTTCGTTTATTAAGCTAACAATTTTATCCGTGTTTTTCTCAAATTTGTTTAGGCTGTAAACGAATTTAAGCCCCTCAAACCATCCCGTTTGCACTTCCAGCAAGTGCACGATTACTTGGAATGCTAAATTAATTAAATTAAGTTAATAAGAAATATATTTTATTAAATTTAATTAATTTTTTAAAAATCAATAAAATTAAATATTTTATGAAAATAAAAAATTAATAATTATAAATAAAATTACATTTTCGAATGTAGTTTTAGTTTTTATTTTAAAAAACGATAATAGAAAATAAAAAATAGAAAACATAAACAAATAAAGACAAACAGAAACAAAAAAATAACAGCGTTACCCGATGTCCCCTATATAAACAATTTTCACCTAACTTTCTCTAGCAACACCTTTTTTAACATAACTCTTGTTTCCTTGCAAATAAATATAATAACTTATTTATTTTAATTTAATTATTTTTTAGATATTATTTGAATAATTATTTAAAAATAAAAATATTATATAAAAATTAGTGAGATAAACACAAAAATTAGTTTTTAATTTTAATTACTTTACATTTTTTCAATTTTAAAAGTTTATGTTAGATAATTAAAAAATATTCATGTTTTTCAGATAAGTCAGTCAAAATTAAAAAAAAAAAGATAATAAATATTCTTAAGATTCAAAAGTTTTTTAGAGAATTTTATTTATAATTATTTTTAATAAATAATTAAATTAGTTGATTAATTTAATTTAATTAATCTAATTAATTAAGTTAATATAAATTATATTTTATTAAATTCAATTAATCATTTAAAAACTAATAAAATTAAATATTTTTTAAAGTAAAAAATTACTAATTGTAAACAAAATTATATTTTTAAACGTAATTTCAGTTTTCATTTAAAAAAACGACAACAGAACTAAATATTTTTAATTGATAAATGCAATTAACTTTTAAATTCTAAGTGTATTTATTATTAATTTTTTTATCTTTTGAATTACTTATCTAAAAAATGTAAATATTTTTTAATTAATAAATAAAATTCTCTAAAAATTTTTGAATCCTAAGGATATTTATTATCTTTTGTTTTAGTTTCGAATGACTTATCTAAAAAACGTGAATATTTTTTTAATTATCTAACATAAACTTTTAAAATTACAAAAATGTAAAGTAATGATTGCAATGATTGCCTTGGATCGATGCGTAATAAACAAGATTGCTCCTAGTAATTGAGACTATATGAAACCCTAAAATATTAACAGCACAAAGTTTAATTTTTTGCTAAAGAATGAAATGATTAGAAAACCACATGTGGGTGCACTTTGTTAGGTTGAGTTTGTGAAGCAAGAAAGTTAAATTTTTTAGCTTTTTTTGTTAATTTAATATATTTGTCTTTGATGGTTTAAATGACATCTAAAGTATAAAAAATAATTTTAATCATTTATTAAAAAGTTAAAAAATTAAGTAATCAGTAACTATCTACTAATTATGATTCTTAAACGGATTTGAAAAAAACGAAATCAAAACCGACATTGTATTACTTACCACCAAAAAAAAAAAAAATTGATATTGTATTTTCATTAATATTAATTTCTCATCTTTTACTAGTTTTGTTTGGCAACAAAATGACAATTATCTTATTTCGTATTATGTTTTTGTTTTCTATGATAAAGAAAAAAATTCACATATGAGAGGAAAAAAATTAATTTATTTAAAAATTATATGATTTTTTTTGTTTATTTTTAATTATATTTTTTAAGTTTATTTTGAACAATGTGAATAACATATATAAATGATGTCCAATAAAAAAATGAAATTTTAATTAAAAATTCATATAATTTTATTTGGTGGGTTAAGAAAAAGCCATGTTTCTTAAACACAACTAACTAAGAAAAGAAAGGAGAATGAAAAAAAAAAAGAAGATAGAAAAAATGAGAAGAAAACATAAAACTTTAAATACATGTTTATATTTAAATAGATTTAAAAATATAATAAAATAAAAAATATTAACCAGTAATTAGTTTTTTTAATTTAATTATTTTAATTTCTCTTCACAAACTGAATATAAAAAATAATTTTGAATTTCTATTTTTTCTATTTTTCTATGACATATATTTTATCCAAATGAAAAAAAAAAAATAGAAGTTAAATATTATCACTAGCCAATGCAGCCATCAAACTAAATTCTATTATGTTTTCCACTTTTCTACTTTGGGTGGCAAAATTAGAAATTAACTTTTTAGTTTTTTACATAAATTGAAAATATATCTAATTAAAATTATAAATATACCTCCATTAGGTTCTCTTGATTTTTTTGCATAGAAAAGATAAATTTGAATTTTTAATTAAACCTAAACACCAATTTTTGGTAAATTGGCACCCAAACCAATCCTAAGGTTTTGTTTGGCTATGAAAAAAGCATTTTTCTTGTAATTTTTTTATCATATATGACCTTTTTTCATGAAAATTGAATTTTTTCTAGAAGTTGTAGTTTTTAAGCATACTAATTGCATTCGTAAAAAAATAATAAAAAATTCACATCCATCCAATTGGGTAAAAAATAAATTTTTTATTATTTTTTATCTAAACGGATAACTTTTATCTAAATGAACGTAAATTTTTTGAATTATTTTTTACTAATGCAATTAACCTATCTAAAAGCTAAATAATTTAATATTTATGAAGAGATTAATAAGCTCCGTTTCAAATAATCATAAATTCTAAATGAATAGAATTAAAAAAAAAAAAAGAAATAATAATTTATATAATAATATACGAAATCACAATTATGCTTTTTTGTGATGATTTATTTATATATAATATATCATAATTTATCCTAATAATACCATTAAATATAATAAAAATTATATATTAACTAACAGAATTTCTATTTGATTTATAAGTCTCTTTAAATATAAAAAAAAAAAAAACTAAATCCCGATGTTATCAGGCTGACTTGGAAGAAAAACGTGCTTCACGAAATCGGCATCGATGAGTTTCCAGCGTAGGGAGGACTTAAACACTCCTAAGTGTGCACAGCTACAGGGCGAACCAAACTATTTGGGGGCATAAGGTTTAAAAAAAAAATGACTTAAAAATTTGAACCAGATGCTATAAGGCACTATATTAATTTTTTTATAAATTAAGATAAATTTTAAAAATATTTGAGATTAATACGAGTATTAATTGAAGTTAAAAAAAATGATAAAATTAAAATAATTATATATATATATATATATATATATTAAATTTATGACCTTCTTATTGAATAAGTTACAAGATATTATTTCTATAAATTAAAATAAGTTTCAAAAATATTTGATATTAAGATGAGAATTGAAGCTAAGGAAGTTATAAAATTAAAATAATTAAATATATCTATATATATTTTAAAATTTGGGATCTTTTTATTAGATGAGTTACAGGATATTTTTTTTCTATAGATTGAGATAAATTCTAAAACTATTTGAGATTAAAATGAATTAAAAAAAGATAAATTTAAAATAATTATATCTATATATATTTTTTTTAAATTTAGAAGTTTCTTATTGGACAACGCCTTAACCAATTGTCTAAATTGCTTAATATTTAAATTGGGCTGAATTTTGCA
The DNA here is from genome assembly GCA_019916065.1 of Vitellaria paradoxa. Taxonomy (NCBI): domain Eukaryota; kingdom Viridiplantae; phylum Streptophyta; class Magnoliopsida; order Ericales; family Sapotaceae; genus Vitellaria; species Vitellaria paradoxa. The sequence goes on from CM034238.1 coordinate 7,993,163, forward strand.
GCTATTCAATATAACGTTATTATGTAACATTATATTATTTAATAAAATTATTAAACAGTTTATCTCATCTTATTAATTTCATCATCCTCCACATATATATTAATTATTATTGGTGTGTTTGGAGTGATAAAAAGTGAGACAAAGTGAAATAAGATATGAATTTGTAATTCGTGTAGTGAAATAAAAATTAAATAATTTTATAAATTTTCAGATATTTATAGCAAAACAAACGGAGCCTATATTAACATTTTAATATAACAACATTGTTATATTAAAATACTAGTGTTGGCTAATGTTAACCTACGCGGACACGAAATTGAATAATACTTTTTATTAAAAAATATAATTTTTAAATACATTACAAAATATTTTCATAAAATTGCATAATTTCATAAAATAGTTAGTTATTTTTTATATTTATATTTTTTATTTGTGTTAATGTCAGTGAATCGATAAAATTAATCATAATTGGACTTATATACAAATACTAAAAACTTATAAGTAAGTGCGTTTTTTCAAAACCTAAGCAAGTGAGTCTTTTCTAAGAATTCATGAATTATTTTACATTTATTAAAATCATGTGCCATAATTTTAGTATCTTTATAGACAAAAGAAAAAGTAAAATTGTAATATTTTAACGATGTGAAACAAATAAATAAAGATTTTACTAATGAGAAAATAGAAGAGAAAAAGAGGGGATTAATGAGATTGGAGTGAAAGAGAAGAGGAGAGAGAAAATATATTATTTTAATATTATAAATAAATAGATAGATAATATAAATTTATAAAAATAACTCAAATACTAAGTATTATTAATCAGTTAAAAATTATTGATTATAGTGGTTCTATAGACAAATAAATAAATAAATACATAAAGTTGTGGTCATCTATTGATGGAGACAAAAAGAAGTAAAGATTTTGTGAATAAGAACAAAAAAGTATAAAAATAAAAAAAAAATTGTATTAGATTCAACACTTGTAAAAATTAAAAAAAAAAAAAATAGAATAGTGAATGCGGAGAGTTTCGCACAACATTTAGTAATAATTTTTGATTAATTTTATAAAAATAAAATAAATTAAAAGTATTATTATTTGTGCTTTATAAAATAAAAATAGTCAACATTACCAATTTAAATTTAATGTTAGAATTAAAAAAAAAAACTTCCCCAAAACTAATTTTATTCAAAGATTTGTAAAAATAAAAAAAAGTAAAATGATGAATATAGAGTGTACCATATACGATTTGATAATAATAAATATTTTATAAAACATATATGATTAATAATAATATTTTTATTTGATTTATTTTTATAAAATATTATTAATATGTTTTATTTAAATTTAGAAAAATAACTACTCTCGTACTTAATTAATATTTTTCTTTGTACTTCTAAATTTTAAAAATATTAAGAATTCTTATGGGAGAAATAATTTAATTATTATCTAAGCTTTTTCTATTTGTTTTTTAATTTCATTCCATTTTTATTTATATTTTTAATTTACTTACTAAAATATTTGAAATATATAAATTTACGACTATAATGAATTTATAAGTAACTAAATTCATTTTTGGAACCCTTAGTTTAATCATATAAAATTTATAAGTAAGTAGATTTTCATTTCAAAACTTAAGAAAGTGGGTCGCTTTTTAGAACTTATAAATTGATTTACATTTATTAAAATTATATGTTACAACTTTGGTACTTTTATGGGTCAAAGAAAAAGTAAAATTATAATCTTTTGGTAATATGAAATAAAAAAAATAAATTTTTTATTAATTAGAAAAGAGGGGAGAAAAAAAGAGAAGGAAGAAAATTAAAAAATAATTCGGTTTTCCATTAAAGAAATAAAAACTAAAATAGGAATCAAAGAGATACATCACCTCCTACGATTAAAGTGAAAGGAAAGAGTAGAAAAAATATATTATTATAGCATTATGGTATATATTGGTTTCGTTTGAAGTTCTCAAAGAAAAAATAAAATAAAATCTTATAAATCTCTACATATATATAAATTACGAGATAATAAAATTTAAATTCTTCACTTATTATACGAATTACGAGATATTTATTTTTACAATTTTATACTATTTTATATAATTTTATATAATTCTAAATACACCCATTATCTTAAAATCGCTGCTGGAGCTCACATTTGATTTGACACACAAGAAGAATAAAAATCAAAGTTCGGGTTTTTACCGCGGAGCATCAGGTAATTTTGAAAGAAAACACTCGACCATAACAAGGTTTTGACAGACCTGGCACTGGTTTATTATTATAAAACTCTTGAGCCAATCGCGTAACGGAGAGAGTGACGGTTAGGATTTCAGGGGAGGTGTTAGAGGGCAAGAACGACGAAGAAGTCATTTCGGCTTTTACTTTTATTTCAAAATTAATTTTAATTAAATTAAATCAAGACCATTAAGAATGTTTGCTTAATTAAAATTAATTAAAATTTATCAATTTTATTAACTTTTTATATTTTCTTTTAATTAAATTTTGACTTTTTTATATTGTATTTTTGGGTAAATTTTGATCAATTAAACACCTCCTAAATTATTATAAAAAAATTCGCAACAGTTAAGGTCCCGTTTTCATTTTTTTTTGTTTTCATTTTATTTTAAAATTGAACACGAAAACGTGTTTAATAAATTTATTTTCAGTTTGTAAAAAAATGAAAATTGTTTTCAAAATTTTTAAAAATTATGAAAACATAGAAAATATTTTTTCTCGAGTTTTCATTTTCACTTTTTAATTTCTTATACAACAATTACTAGTTACAACTATCAATTACTATTATCCAGTAGTTGTTACCAATATACGGCAACCGCCGCCGCTACCTTCCACTCATCTCTGGTCACCACTAAATATATTATTATTTAATATAAAAATATTAACTTAATATATAAAATATATTAAATTATATTAATATATAAAAATAATATATTATTTTTATTTATCTAAAAATATATTAAATATATTTTAATTAATAATTACATTTATCAATAATTAATTTAATATATTAAATTATATATTATATATATTAATTAGGTAAATTATATTAAATATATTAATTAACCAAATTATATTAATTATAATTGAATTTAATTTGTTAAATTAATATAAAATTATTTTATTAAATTATATTTAATATATTTTATTTTTATTGAATTAAATTATTTTAATAAAGATATAATTAAAATAAATATGTCTAATTAAATTAAATTAATTATATAATTAAATTTAATTAATTAAATTAATTATATAATTAAATTGAATTAATTAAATTAATATAAAAATAATTTATATTAAATTATTTTTAATAGATAATATAATTAAATTATATTGCATATATTTTATTTTATTATTATTGAATCAAATTATTTTGAAAAAAATAATATAATTAAAATAATTAAATATAATTAATATAATTAATTAGTTAAATCAATTAAATTTAAGTAATTAAATTAAATGAAATTAAGTTAATTAAATTAATTACTTTAATTACCAGGAAATATATTCTATTAAATTGTTTTTAAAAATAATTATAATAAATTATGTTTATTATATTTTATTTTTATAGAATTAAATTATTTTTAATAATTAATATAATTAAATTTATTAAATTTAATTAATTAACAACTTTAACTACTAATTATCAATTATCGTTACCAAACTTATTTTCAAGTTTTTGTTTTTTTTTTTTCTACTATGTAAATAAAAACAAAAAATTAAAAATTAAACACAAAAATTAAAAGATTGAATATAAAAATTGAACACAAAAATAAAAAATTAACAATTTTATTAAATGACCCCTAAATAATGCATTTCAACGGTTAAAAGTGTTTGTTTACCCTTCGACCCCAAAACTCGCTTTTTAGGCAATTCACATTTACAGTACGAAGCTTTTGCCCTACTTTTGTAATAAAGTTAGGAACCCTCCAGTTCAAACATACACAGATATTGGCATTGGATCAGTTCATATTCAACTCGGTTGATTTTTAAAAATTCAAGGCCTCATTTGGTTTATTTTTTTATTTTTATTTTTATTTTTTATTTTCTATTTTGAATTATTTTTTATTTTATACTTTTAAAAATAAAAGAAATAAGTCAAAACGTATTTGATTACTTATATTTTCAAAATTTATTTTCGAAAACAAAAAATAACTTTACACATGAAATGAAAAATGACAAAAAATTATTTTAAGAGTTTTTACAAAAAATGAGAAAAATCTCAAAATAAGAAAAATATAATATTTTCTGTTTTCTCGTTTTGAGTTTTTTAACACAAAACAAAAATAAAAAATAGAAAATAAAAAACTAAACCAAATGCCACCTAAAATTAACCAGTTCAAACATATACTCAACTAGACTAATTCCTAAAAACTTGAAATTAACCAATTCGAACATATACAAAAATATTAGTATTAGATCAGTTTATATTCAAATCGACTTATCTTTAAAATTTTGAAATTAATCAAGAGTAAATCTCCGGTAGTCATAAAGAGTTTATAATTACCGAATACTACAAAAAACAAATCTAAAATTTAGAAAACTTAAAATTTTACTAATTAAGTTACCATTTAAAGTTAAACATATATAACAAACCTGCAATCCAAGGCACGAAGAAAAATCCATACCTATCTTTGCATCTGTTACTAGCATTGATTTCAATTCAAAGTATGGTTCTTTAACTACGCACATACAAATTAATATCAGAAAGGATCAAACCAAGTCTCATGTTCTACTCAAAAACATATCAGAGAAAACCAGTCGACTTCTAGGAATCTCAGAATTTAGGAACGTAAATTAATAATCTCAATGAGGATCTAACCTTGAAGTTGGAAAACCTCCCTCAAAACGATGATACTGTCATCGCTATATGGATGGTTGTAATTCTTATTAGATCCTTCGTAACTTGCTGAAGTGGATGTCGAGTCAGCATTAGGGTTCAGGCCAACACTTTGCATAATACTTTCGATTTCTTTCACCACTTCGCCCATCGTAGGCCTCTCTGCTCCGGCTTCTTCGACACACCGCAATGCCAGATCCACAAACTTCTCTAAGCCTCTCAATGTGGTGTCCAAAATGGTTGGGTCAAGGATCTCTGAGAGATTGTATAGAACTTTTGTCTTGTCCATTAGTTGTCTCACCAATCTTGCAATGTATTTGCCTTTCTCGATTGGTTGTCTTCCACTTACCAGCTCGAGCATTACCACTCCAAAACTATAAACGTCACTCTTTTCGCTCAATTGTTGAGTTATATAATATTCAGGATCCATGTAACCCTTGTACCAAAAAAATTTTAACTTTTTTTAGTCTAAAATCTATATAAATATATCTAAAATAAAGCTAATAAAAAAAAGGACAAAAAGAAATGGCCACTATGATTTAGATAAGTTTTGTAAACCATTATACAACTCCAAATATATGGCAAATTACTAGTTTTCAGGGTTTTGAAATTTGCTTACTAACCATCGTTCCCTTGACTTGAGTGGTGACATAACCCCTTTCTTTGTCACCAACAAGCTTGGAGAGACCAAAATCCGAAATTTTTGCAGTCAAATGTTCATCCAGTAAGATATTGTTTGATTTGATGTCCCTATGAATAATTGGAGGGTTAGCAAACTCGTGAAGATATTGCAAACCTCTCGCTACTCCAAGGGCTATTCGAAGCCGCCTCATCCAATCCAACATGATTCCCGACTTTCCTGCGCAAAGAAATATGTAATTTAGTATTGCCATTTCATTGGAAGCACATATAAGCTTTGGAATCCGTTGTTTTGTCACACTTTTTTCCTCCTTTTATTATTATTATTATTATTATTATTATTATTATTTTGCCAAGTTCTTTTTTTTTTTCCTCCTGCTACAGAAGAAACTTGTTTAGTTTCAACTGAGGTATAAGAAAGATGAGGCTACTGAAGCACTGTTAAATTCCATTTTCTAAAACAAAAAATAATGTATTCTATTCTTTCCCTATTTTCTTTATTGCTCCATCTACAATCAACCCATGCACAAGAAACAAAATATTTCCATTTCCTGGTGACACGAAATAGTTGAAAAGTTTTAATTCCTTAAGAGAGCAAAACGAAACTCTAATGTTATAATAATCATGTTATTTCCTTTGAAACACAACGAAGCACACTAAAATACAACACCATATACCAAAATAATCAATTATTTAATTTATCATTAGACTTTCACTGTTTATATATATATATATATATAAATTCATACTTCCAATTCGAAATGAGCACGTGTATCTGTATATTTTTCATTTTTCTTCTAGTGATTCTGAATTGTTTGCAGAATGTTTCTACTGTGTCTTCATTTCCATACTAACAAAAATTTCTCTACAGCCTACCAAAATGAAATTTTATTCTTTACCCATGCGAGATTTTTTTTTTTTATAGATCTTACTCATGAAAGGTATTCACTCATACAAAAGTGACATCGAAAATGAGACACAGAAGAATGCCACGAAATTATGCATTAATTGTGAAGTAAGCAACTGAAGCTCAACTAGATCGAATCCATGTCTGTCCATATTGGTGGAGAAGATTAAGAAATATGTACCTGAAAGACTCTCCTTCAGCGTACCATTTGGAATATACTCATACACTAACATTTGTTCACCTTGCTCGAAACAAAAACCCACAAGGCTGACAACGTTCTTATGATGTACCCTGGATAGAAGCTCAATTTCAGTTTTGAACTCGATACCGCCCTGCATAGATCCATGTTGAGCCCTTTTGATGGCAATTAGCTGCCCATTAGGAAGAGTTCCTCTATATACCTAGTAATAATATGAAAAGGTGAGAATATGGAAGTTACAATGCACCAAAGAATACTTCTCAAAAGTACCTTAAGACAGCAGAGAAATATTTGCATGTGATTCTTCCACGAAAAACTTGAAGAATGCTGGTGAGTGGTTTAGAAATAAGGTGTAGAAATGATATTATCCACATATATACTAAGTGTTTGCTGAGCATGTTAACAGTGTTGAAGGCGAATTGCTATTGGGGATGGCCCGGATGGAAGTAGATCGGGTGAATGGTCCAAAATCCGTCTGTAACTACAGGGACTGGTAATTTTTGTGAAGGTTACATGTTTCTACAAAGAAGGAAAGATATGCAAACATTCTATTTCCCCAGCAACATTACAAGAATATAAAAGTAATTAACCTTCCCATATCCACCAGATCCAACATAGTTGTCTTCTGCAAAATTGTTGGTGTATTTCTTAAGCTCTTCAAATGAGAAACTCCTAGGTCCTTTTAACCGAGGAAAGTCGCCACTGCTTTTATTTGGGTCCCAAGAAGCTGCATTGGCATGAAATGTGAGCAATAAACTGAACCCAATAATACGATATGATTACAGGAAAAATACTTTGTTAACATTTGCTCCTAATTTTACCAAAAGGATTGTTTTGTTTCTCAGCTTTTTCAGCTCTTCTCTTTCGACGGAAAGCATAAATTCCGGCAAGGAGACAAAATATCACGAGGACAGAACCACCAACGGCTGCCCCAATAGTTATGCCAGTACTTGATGTCTCGTTTGTTCCTGTGGATACAAAAAAATTAGAAAAAGAAACAACAGAATCTGTACTAATTTGCCTCGCATCTGTGTAAATACGAAGTACCTGCAAAATACCCATACGGGTCACCATGGAAAATAAAGGGTCCAGATATATTGGGAGGCCTGGAAGTTTGGTCGCTCAACGCAGACCCAATCCCAGAAATTTCTGTTCGATTGAAACGATCACGACCACGTGGAAAGATTTTTAGGCTTAACTCAAAATAACCAACTCCATTTCTAGTAGCATTGCTCAGAGAAACTGAATCCACTGGGAGTTGATGAGACTTAAAATAATCCATCAGAAAAGTCTCGAAAGACACGTAGATATTTGGGTTTCCGAGGCCCGAGAAGGAAGGAGATCCGAAGAATAGAGTACCGATGTATGGATATGCGCATATGCACTGGGGGCTGGAAATTTTATCTGAACTGCAGGTCGCAGGTGTACAATTTTTTGTTGGTGTTGAATATGAGGGCGTAGATTGTTGACTGGAGCAGTATGTTTTTGTCCCCCCTGTTTCCTCACAAATTGGATTTCCTGCTAGTCTTCAGACAATAATAGAGAAGTAAACCAGTGAGGCTGTGGATGATATAGCAAAGAATGGTAAACAGATGACATGTCTAGGCAAATACGACTACTGGAAGTTATAATCTAAATACTAGCTCTTATAACACCGTTATGCAAACGGCCAAAAAGGTTAAAATAATATAGCTTACTGCTTACAATAAGCAAATGTTGAATCCTGCTCCATCTACGTTAAATCTTGTTTCATCTGCAAAGCCAACTATATAATTGCTCCGCAAGTCTATAAGTTGCCGTTGGTCACTATTGCCGGAGCCAAGATCCAAAGTGCCATTAAGCTGGTTGTGCCTCAATACACTGAGAGCAGATATGCCAAAAGAAAATTTGCTTAAGGATTATAATGATCAGGACATGATATACATAACTAGAAAGTATTAATTTATAAACCCATGGGAGAAATTTTTCTTTACTTCTTTGCATTCTTAATTATTATAAGGGATACAGTGTAATCCACCATTATATTACATCAAATTAAAAGTGATACTCACATAGTCTGTAATCGAGGAAGGTTGAAGAGTGTAACAGGAATCGGACCTTGAAGATTGGTGTTTTCCATTATTCTGGTACAAAATTATCCAAAACATATTTATATTGAATGACAAAATGCGAAAAAAGCAAAGACACGAAATCATACGTATGTACGCACAGAGGGACCTTTGCTTAGGTTGAGTTAAGACTACGTAACTCTTTTATCTTTACATTAGTAGTTCCAAACTAAATATAGGGTGAAGTTATAGCTGAAATTAGGACAATAACTTTGTCCTTTCTGTTCAGTGGTAATGGAATAACGCTAGCTATGGTTTAACGAAAGGTCTATCAAAACTCGTGTGGCCAGATTATGATAGATTGATTGCTAAACCAATTTTTCCATAAAAATGATTAGGTAGCTGATATCATGAAGGCCTCATTTGAAACACCAAAATCCACTAAAACCTACTAACTTTAATTAATTTTTTATACTTTCTTTCAATTAAATTTCTTCATATATCACATTTATGTCATATTTTTCTATTTTTATTGTACTTTTTGATCAACCTTTTGTCAACCAAACACACCCGAAATAAAAAACCAATACCTTTTTCAAACTTCTGTTATTGAATCCTAGAATTTTGACTCATCTAAAAAGGAGCACAAAAAAAAAAAAAAAAAAAGAAAAGAAAACAAAGAAACTAATGAATTTAGAGACATTGCAATAATATCAACTCATCCTTGATCAGGTTCGGATGAAGCCATATTTGCTCCAACATTCATCATCAAATTTTCTGTCTATTATTTCACAACTTTGCTAGAGAACCCATATTCAAATTGCAACCAAAAGTTTGGTCCAAAAATTCAAGTCCTACATAGCCATGCATACATCCATCTTCTGACTCACTCTGTAAGCTGTACGTCAAAGGCAAGGCTTGCTTATTGAAATGAGAATCCTCTTGATGAGAATATCAGTCTGTAGATTAATTTATTATTATTATTATTATTATTATTATTATTTTATTAATTATTTGGACCCATCTGTTTTGAGTTTTATTAATATTGAGTTTATTTTATTAGATGTTATTTGAACCTATTTATTTTGAGCCTTATTAGTATTAAGTTTATTTTATTAGGGGCATTTTGTGTTTCAGTTCATAGATTTTAGAAGTTTATTATTTAAACCCTAATTAGTGTTAATAGGATGATTATTGAATGATTGAATGAAATTTATTTCTTGCTTCCCCTTTGGCTGCTTCTTCTTTTTCTCTGATCCTTATTTTTGTCATCTTCTTTTCTTTCTTTAATCTACTCTGTGTTATATCAACTTTGGCATTAGAATGAAGGATCCTACAAGTTTTCTTGATCTTGTTTCTATTCAATCTGAGCCAAACTCTTGTTCAAAATCTCCAAAAAAAAAAAAAAAAAAAAAAAAAATATATTCAGGGCCTTGGTCCAGTCCATTTAGTGTTGACCCATCACTCTGGTGACCAATGCACCACTTCGGTGGATTCACGGCGGAAAGCAAACACAACACTGAAATTCTAGCATCGACGATCCACGCGATCCATCGTCGACAGTCACAGCGTGACCAGCATGAAGTTAAACAACAATGAAACAGTGATGACCAAAAAAAAAAATTAGTTTCAAAAAGTGGACACTTCACATGGTTTGGAGTTAAGGTTTGGATTAAGGTATAATTCTCTCATTATTAATTATGAAAAATACTTATATCATATGGTAGTTTGAATTGCATAAATTTGAATTTAAACCTTGTCCATTTGTTTCATTTATCCTAATTCCTAGTTCCCTTTGAATTAGTTAATTATCTTCCATCTTAAAAAAAATAATAATAAAAAATAAAAAAATCAATCACGCATTAGTTGCCTAAATTATTTGTTAAGTTTCATTTATTAGATTTGTCATTCCTATTTTAAGCATATTAGGATTTTATATTTTTATTACTCCCTTTTTCAGTTTTCTTCAATATAAGCATTTAAAAAAAAAATTGCTTCTATCCTTTTACCATGAATTTTGAAAATCAATCATATTGAAGTAATAACGTGGGACTTCATTCTGCTTGTCAAACTTATGTCAAAGATCTTCCTTATATTAGTGGCACTATCGATCCTCATGATTTTCTTTATTGGGTAGATGGAATTGAATATATTTTTGAGTATCATGACCTATCTAATGACCAATATATTCATCTGGCCAAAAACAAGATTGACCAATTATGTTAGAGAGTATTGGTAAACACTCGAGTTATACCATAAACCTGTTACGCGATGGACTGTGATGAAACAAATTTTGAGCGATTGATTTGCTCCTAAAAGTTTTATAAATAAGGTATGGTGTTGTGTGAATACGAATGAAGAAAGTAACAAGAAAGCAAGAAATCAACACAAAAGATTTAACGTGATTTGGTCAGATTGCCTATGTCCACGACGACTGAAATATTTTTCTTATTAACTTCAAAATTCTTGTAGAGTTACATAGTATAAAATACATATATGTACTAAAAAACCCTGACCCTATCAATAAGACCAAAATATCCTTATCGTGCTGCAGGGGGCTCCACGCAACAATACGTGTACCCTTGTGAAGGAGTTTTCCACACCACACTCCACTCACTACACTCTGTTACGTTCTATTTCGGAAACTCCTCGTTCCTTCTTAGTTTTTCAGTCTAAATATGAACTATATATCTTAACAAATGGTCTCAGTTAAATACATCTTAAAAAGGAGCATTCTTCTGTTAATGAGTATTTTCATCAATTTAAAAATCTTATAAAGTGGTCTAACTTTCAAAATGAGCTTTGTACCATCAGTAGATTTGTTCTTGGGCTAAACCTTTGCATCCGTGAGAAGGTTCAACGATACACTCATAAGACCTTAAATGAAGTTTACTCCAAAGTTTTAAAGATTGAAAGATATTATAAATTTGAGTCTTATAAGTCTATGTCATTATCAAAATGTCCTTTACAAACCATTAAGTTACAGCATTCATCCACTGAATCTAGCGCCCTTATTACTTCTGTTGACACTCGTGATTCTTTTGTTGATTATCTTTTTTTGACATTTGATCATGAGGAGTTACCAAATCCTCAAAATGTGTCTGAAGTGGTTGAATTTGTTTCTACCATCATCTTATCTTCATTTTGTTGGTTTCCTTGAGGATATCATTAATAATGACCGTTGGGATTACATTAACTTTATCATTAGTAATGGTTATTTGTTTAGGGGATATTATTTAAACATTTCAAAAGCTTTATTTATTAATCTCATATGTTGGAAGTTCTTTGAGTCTATGTACAAGTTATTCTTCCATGAGATCATTTAATTGCCTGAGTTCTCATTTCTAACGCATAACAGAGACGTTCTTGCATACATTGAATAGTTTTTTCTAACAAATTGTGTGTGGCATGTCTTACCACTATTTTGTCGATATCATTGAGTTTCCTTTTATTCATCCATCTTTGAGTGATTTCAATTTGACAAGTTTGGTTGCATTAACACCCGTCATTTATTTTTAATCATGTATTTCATTTTTTTCAATAATATTGATATTAAATGAAAAATTGGATTGAGTAATAATTATTATAAATTTTCTATTGATGTTCTTGATGGAAATAAAGATTTTAATGGATGTAACTCAATGATGATTTCTGCATTACATATTAACCCCCTCACATCGTCATGCCAAAATTTGTATGCCAAGATATTGAACCATTGTATATCTTTTGTGATCCTATACCTAACACAATTGTTTTTACATTGCCATGTGATGAGTTTTGTCGTAATTTGTAATGTGAAGTACTTCTTACCTTGTCGAGGCATTTTTGGGCCTCAAATATTATCTGCAGGTTATGACAGTGTTTTCATGCGAGTTCCAGTTCCTCCACCTTTTTAACGGTATCCATTTGTGTTTAATGTTGAGGACTTTATTTTCCTTCAACTCCGAAGATATATTGTCAAGTGGAAAATGCTATCGAATACTAGTGCGCAAGCTTTCAACTCCATGGAGTTGAGTTTTTCTCAGCTTAAAAGAGTTGATGAGAACATCCGTCTACAGATTTATTTCTTTTTATTATTATTTTATTTATTATTTGGACCCATTTATTTTGGGTTTTATTAATATTGGTTTATTTTATTAGAGGTTATTTGGACCCAATTGTTTTGAGCTTTATTAGTATTGAGTTTATTTTATTAGGAGTTTTTCGTGTTTCGTCCCATGGATTTTGAAAGTTTATTATTTAAACCCTAATTAGGGTTAACAGGTTGATTATTGAATGATTGAATGAAATTTATTTCTTGCTTCCTCTCTGTCTGTTTCTTCTTTTATTCTTTTTCTTTGCTTCTTCTTTCTTTTTGATCCTTATTCTTCTTCTCATCTTTTTTTTTGCTTTAATCTGCTTTGTGTTGCATCACCTTTCCACCTTAAAAAGCTTCCATGGTAAACTCGGATTAATTTTTCTTTCTTTTCTTGTAGACTTACAAGTTTAGATTTTGGATTTGTAGAAACAACCTAGCTGACTTGCTTGCGTTTTTAACTGCAGTGTTGTTGGCCATATCTCATTTTTTGTTTTACAAAAGCTCTCGTAGGAAGACTAACGGTTAGTGTAATAGATTTTAATACTTTCTATCAGGAAATCATAAATCACAAAAGAAACTGACCTTTTGCTTTAGGTTGAAACATAGCAAAACCTTTAGACGAATTAATCTAGATATAAATACTTTATATCCAAAACAACACTTACTGTACTTAGTTTATCATCCTTTGGATAAGGTATACTATAATTAGAAATATAGGCACCATCTCACCTAGAAGTTCAAACTGTCAGAGAGAGGACAACTTTACTATTTGTATTAGATATGTCAGTGTTAAGAGATTGAGATTTTTTTTATAGGACCAACACGCACAACTATTGACAACTGAGTTAGTAGTGAGATTTGATATCATGTTGAAAACTATTAGCTATTATTTCTATTAAAAGCTTAATTCGTTAGAGAGATGCAATTTTATTATTTATATTAGACTTGCTTTTCTCTCAACAAGAAGCAAGTCAAAGAATTAAGAGGATATTGCACAATTTGGATCAAGGCAAAAGAGTGAATCTTGTAATAACCTAGATTTTTAATTATTTATTTTATTTATGGAGTATATTTTTATTATGTAACTAGTTAAGTTTATCATATTTAAATTATAATTTATTTATTTTTGGGCAAGTATAAATCATTAGATATTTTAAAGAGATTTTTATTATTGAAATGTAACTGGAGGTCTACCATAATTTTAGTGGACATGATCGCACTTGACTAGAGTAGTTAAATATATTAATAGGATTGTGTTAATTCAGATTTTGATATATTATGTATTAAAAGAGAGAGAGAAAGAGAGAGAAGAAGGCCACGGGTCATCTGTGAAGAGGAAGAATTCAAAGGTCAGTACTAACTACTTTTTCTCTTTATTGGAAGATGATTAATGAAAAAGATAGATGTTTGTGTGTATATATATGCCTATATTAGTGCGGATTTAAAAAAATAAAATAAAATAAAGTATTGTGACTGTATTGAGGTTCAGTGACTTTTCAGAATTATGTAAGTAGAATATATATATACGCACGTTGGATTATATTGACAGAAAAAAAAGTAGATTTTGATTTATATCCAACTGACGTTATTATTTGTGTATATGTATGGGTGTATATATATATGAGCGTGTGTGTGGATTAGATGGATTAAAATTAAATTGATGGATTGAAATTAGAGATGTGGCAGAGAGTGCATATATATAATATGTATATATATGTATGTCAGGTGGCTAATTGTGCTAAGTTTAAAAATTAAAAAAAAAATAGATTGAATTGATTAATAGGCGGCTACACATAGGCTTTACATGTCTATATCTTTGTATAGGATATTGGTAGTAGATTTTGGTTGGATTAAGTGACATAATGGGGATATATACATAAGGATATATATATATATGTATGTATTTATGTTAATTGGTCATTAAGGTTGGGATAAAAAAAAAAAAGGAAAAACATGACAAAAAGTTATGGTTTGATGGTAAAGTGGCAGTTGATTTATGAATATATATATTAGATATATTAAGGAGGCAGATTGGTATGTTAGTTAAAATAAATAAATAAATAAATAAATTGTGAGAATGGCGTAATTAGCATTTGTTGTCATAGGCTTCAAAAAAGTTTTGATGATTATTAATTAGAATTATTCAGTAGATTAATTATTAGTATTAATTATTTAGATGGAGAGGGAGTTAATAATTTTTGTTAAGATGAATTTGAAAATAATAAATATTTATATTTGTGTGTTTAGGATAGCGACAGAATAGTCTGATATATTTTACATTGCTTCTTTAGACTTCAGGTAAGTGGTTTGACTTACTAATATTAAGATTTGTAAATTGGTCTATGTATAAATGTTTTCAAAATTGGATTTTATGAACTGGTATTTGTGAAAATATATTTCTATGGATAAGAAATTTTATGTTTTATACTATTGAGCATAAGGAATATTGTTTGAACATTTTTGGTTAGTTTGATTTTATGGGATTATGATGAATTATTAATTGTAGTTATTGTAATTGAAATAAAAGTTCAGGGGATAGCCTCTTTAAGTAGTGTGATTCTGCCAAATAGGGAACAGGTCCATAAAAACCGTAATGACCCTAATTTTCAACGATTGTAGAAACAAGTTCGTGGAAATCGTATTTACCTCAATCAGATCGACTTAGAGAAGAACTTAGGAACCAGTCTAGGTGACTGTAAGTGCGATGTTAGATCCAACAGGCATTACCCATGAAAAATTGTTTGACATTTATTATATTTGATTCCCATATGATAATCCACTGATTAATGATTTATCATTACTATTGTGATTGATGTGTTGATTATAAATTTTTGCACTCTGGTGTGTAAAATTTAGAAATTACTATTATTTATGTATAGACATTATTTTTACTTGAAATATATTTTATTAAACTGTTTATTTAAAAATTTATTATTTTCAAATTGGTAGTATTATTTTTGGTTTGGCATTCTATTTACTGGACTTTTAGTTCACCCCTTATTTTTAATATTTTTCAGGTGAGATGAAAAAATCATAGTCAAGAATTCTGGATTAATTAGGACTGTGATATCATGAGTTTGTGACTTCCTATAGTAATATTTAATTATTTACTTTGGATTTGATAACTTAGATATTGTTGAGTTGTATAAATTGTGGAGTTATTATTGTTGAGGATTATTTGATTGATTTTATTTGGAGAATTATATTTAACACAATTATTTAGAATTTTATTTTATTACCACTATAAATATCAGTAGTTTGGATTTGTGAAGGTTTGTGTGTGTCATGGGCCTAGGCACTATGATTCTCGACTAATCTCATCCTTTAATTTGGGGGTGTGACAAATCTCACCACCTTCTCTATTCAACGCATGCTCTATGTATAAAACAAAAAAGGAATGTTCAATAAGATCCTAAGGTGGAATCATGCAATATGATATAGAATCATATGCCATCTGAAACAAGTTTTTTTTTTTTTAATTTGTTGACTGAAGTGCATAATCTTTATTTTGGTAGTTTTTTTTTTGGTAGGTAAAATGCATATTCTTGGATGAATGGCCGGTAGATGTGAAAAGATAGGTCTTGAAGCAAATTGATCCGCCCGAAATTGAGGAGAATGCAAGAATATTAATGGTTCAGTTATCTGTAGCAGAGCCGAAGAGAACACTGCTAACTGCAAAGGGGTAAAATATTTAAAGTCGAAGGTATTGTACCAGGAGGCATAGTCACAATGATGCAACAAAATACAAGGCCCTACAAGGCCAAATGGTGAAAAAGGATCCTCTTGCAGTCTACCTTAGCAGTTCTAAGAGTCCTCGTTGACTTAAGCTGTGTGTTCGTGAGTGAGTTCATGCGTGTTTCTGTATACATATAGAGAGAGAGAGAGAGAGAGAGAAAGAGAGAGGAGGTGTACAATGTTGTCAAAGACTGTAAGGTTGAAAACCACGGAGGAAAATCTGACACATCAAAAGTATTATTGCTGAAATCCCTGCAGGGAACATTTTGGTCAAAGACTAAGTGCAGTTAAAAATGCGATTACCATGATGCTTAATTGCCCAAATTGATAGAAGGTTGTGACTTACACATGATAGAGAAGATTCATGCCCGTAAGATCTGGCAAGGGTCCAGTCAGTCGATTGTTGGACAGAAGCCTGAAAAAGGAAATTCAGAAGCACAAAATAAACTGACTCCCTGGAAAAAAAAAATACACGCTCAAATTAGCATTGTTTTTATTTTATCTGCTTACAGCTCGTTGGCAGATACAAGGTCGTTGAGGTTTGACGGTACAGATCCAGTCAATTTGTTCCCATTGAGGCGTCTGTTGCAACACCAGATAATCAATTCAAAACGTTTACATGGAAATTCACAGACAGCAAGTATCTTGTTATAACTTTAATTGGGTATGTCGTGTGGATACTCACAGCACCTCCAAATTCTGCAAAAGTCCTAGCGTAGAAGGGATGCTTCCACTGAAATTGTTGATTTCAAAGAGCCTGCTCAAATTAATATTGAAATTATTATCCAGATTGAGAGTATTTTGAATGATTAACTGGGCTTCCCCAGAATTAAGTCCAACTTTCCCCACCATATATAAAAAACAGGAGCACACGCATGCTCCTCTCTCTCTCTCTCTCTCTCGCTCTCTCTCTATATATACACACACATCTATTTAATAAAATATATTTTTTAATTTGATATTTGTCTCATTCATCACTGAAATTTTGCTACATCATCACTTATTTTCTATCTATATAATAAAACATATCATTTGAATTCAAATAAATATATATATGTTATATTTTATAAAATTATACAAATTATATTTTACTTATATTATCTATTGTTATTAGATAATATATGAATACTTATTATGTAAAGTCAATTAAATTTTTTATTAAAAATATATTTAAAATTTGAATTTTTAATAATTTTATTAAAAATAAACATTTAAATTAAATTTTAAAATTTTAAATTTGAAATATTTTCAATTGTTGAATTTGCTAAATGGTGAAGATTATTTTCTTTTTTCTCGCACCCTTCCGATTATTTTTTAATACTTCCTATGTAAAAGATTTGAAATTAATATTTAAAAAAAATATAATATACACTTTTACACTCTGTGTCATTTATATAATAAAAAAGTTTAAAATTTTGAACTTGAAATATTTTCAACTGTTGAATTTACTAAATGGTCAGAATTATTTTTCTTTTTCTCTTACTTTTCTCATTTTTTTGAATACTATTTATATAAAATATTTTTAATTAATATTTTAAAAAATATGATAATATTTGTAATAAATAATAAAATTTTATTCATTAATCTTTTTGATAAATAATTTTTATTTTTATAGATTATTTTTACACTTTTTTATGTAAGTTTATTTTATATAAATTTAAGTTATTTACACGTAAAATTATATTTCTGTGTGGATAATTGCTAGGATATATTATATATAATACAAAAGTGCATGTAAAAATTATATTTATATATATTTTTCCTCGTAACATGTGTTTGTTGCTTTTTTTTTTTTTACGACAAGTTTAAGCAAACTCTATACTTAACTTCTGGTCCTGTTGTCAAAAAAAAAAAAAAAACTACTGACTCTTTGAAATAACTTTTTAGTTCGTTAAAACTTACACATGTATCAGTGTCATTTTTGAACTGAAAAGTTGAGATGGGATTTCTCCAGAGAGTTGATTATTTTCAAAATGACTGTACATAATAGAAAGAATCTGCAGTTAATATTATATGAAAATAAACAGCAGAGATAGGACTAATTAGCTTAAATGCACACACACACACACAAAGATTTGACGTACAAGTGCTTCGTATTAACCAGCATGTCCAAGCCAGGGCTGGTCCCGCTAAAGACGGGGATAGTTCCAGAAAGCTTATTGTCAGACAGATCCAGCCAATAAAGTTTTGATAACTTACCAATTGTAGGAGGTATTCCTCCACTGAAACCATTGGAATTTAGAGACCTGCCAAATACAGAATGGAAGCAATGAAATTCAAGCCTGGGCATGGAATTGCACATTGACATAGTAAGTCATACTCAAACATTCAACTGAAAATTTTTGGAGTGGAATATATGAAAGCTTAGATCATATGACTTCAAATAATGGAGCTTCTGATGCAAGGTTTAAAGGACCAAAAGCAGTCCAGCAATAAAAATTTTCACCTTGTTGAAAGCCTGGAATGGAATGCGGAAGTAGATTGACTGGGAGAGGTTAGAGGGTTGGATTTTGAAAGTTGCAAAGATTAGGGTTTTGAAGAAAGCCCGAAAAACATTATGCTTGCATGCCCATGACCAAAATAATTTATAGAATTGAAGTTAACATTTAGTGATACTACCAAATTACTAACATAAATTTTGTAAAACGAAAATATTTTAGACCAAATTGTGAGGGAACAGCAAATTAATGAAATGCTACCCCCTTGACGTCTTTTAAAATTTTATTTATTTATTAAAAAAAAATGATAAGGGACCGGCCAATTGTTGTGTATTTGTACAATTGAAGGTAATGTCCTCATTTTCTAATTATGCCAATAGATTTAGAGGGCGAAACAGTTTATCTAATAACTTGACCTTGTAACAAGTTAGTTTACAGGCTACAGCTACTTCATTCGGTCGATCCTTCATAATGGAGTCATGTCACAAAGAAGCCTCATGTTTCATAATAAGTGAAAAGTAACTTCCCTGCTCAATGCAGGACTAAAGACTGACGACGCTATATTCTTTCAACTATGAACTTTTTACCTTCTACTAAGAAAATAAAATGGCAAAGGACAGTGACACTTTTCTAATAATTCCATACTGAGTTTCGGATTCAGACACCACATTTGAAGTAACAAAAAATTTTAAAAAATAATAAAAATATTTAAAAATTTTAAAAGTTATTTATTTTTTATCTCACTATACGAATTACAAACTCACAACTTATCTCACTTTATCTCATTTTATTTTATTTTTTGTCACTCCAAACGCACCCTTAATAACTTAAACAGAAGAAAAACACCAAAGTCCAAAACCTTACAAAATGAACAGCTGCTGTAAAGATCCTATTGTGTCAGGAATTGGACCAGTGAAACTGCAACCAACCAGGATTCTGAGATGCAAGCAGAAGCAATTAGTTTGTCGCAAGATTATACATATGTATCTTAGTGATCAGTCACCATATAATAAGTTAAAAAAATAAATAAATCTTACAAGTGCGACAACTTCTCCAATTTTTCAATTGATTGAGGAAGAGGTCCTGTCAAGCCCTTGTTGTATGATAGATCCCTACATGTAGAAACTACTAATCAGGAATTAATTTTAACAGTTTTTATGAGGAAAAAAAGAAAAAGTTATAAATAAAGGCACTTGGGCCTCGTTTGACAACGTTTTCATTTTTTTTGTTGTTTTTCTGTTATCATTTTCTATTTTTTGCTTTATGTTGTCGTTTATTTTTTCGAAAATAAAAACTGAAACTGCGTTTGGAAATGTAAGTTTGTTTATAATTATTAATTTTTTATTTTAGAAAATATTTAATTTTATTAGTTTTAAAAAATTAATAGAACTTAATAAAATATATTTTATATTAATTTAATTTAATTAATTTAATTAATTAATTAATACAGTAAATTATTTATTAAAATCATTTAATTCAATAAATATAAAATATATTAAATTATATTATTTATTAAAAATAATTGAATGAAATATAAATATTATATCATTTAATATAATAAATATAAAATATATTAATTATAATTTAGTTATATTATTTATGAAAAATAATGTAATAAAATATATTTCATATTAAATAAATAATTAAATTAGAATAATTATTAAATTAAATTATTTATTTTTAAATTAATTTAATTATTTATTAAAATAATTTAATAAAATATATTTTATATAAATTAAATTAATTAAATCATAAATAATTTAATTTAATTATGCTATTTATTTAAAATAATTTAATAATAATTATTAAATTAAATTAAATAAAAAATTAATGTAGTTTAATTATTTATTATTAATTATTTTATATAAATTAATTTTATTAAATTAAATAAATTAATTATGACATTTATTTCAGATAATTTAGAAATAATTAATTATTAAATAAAATCAATTAATTTAGTTTAATCATTTATTAAAAATAATTTATATTAATTTATATAATTAATTTATTGAATTTAATTATATTATTTATTAGAATAACTTACTTTAATAAAATATTTGAATAAAATAATTTATTTTTATGTAATGTAATAAAAATAGACAAAATTTTAACGTTGACAAAATATTAACAACAGAAAAGAAAATCAGAGTGAAAACACATTTTTTCTGTTTATGTTTTTCTGTTTATATATTTTTTTTTGGAAATAAAAAAACATAAACAAGTTTATCATATATGTTTTTGTTGTAAGTTTACAAAATTTTAAAAATATAAACAGAAAAATAAAAATGGAAACGCTTGGTAACGGGCCTTTCAAACTACTGTTGTAAATAATGTAGAAACACTAGTGTCAGGCAGCGGTTTCTATTATGTTAATCAAGGCTATTTTATTTGGATATGAACTATGACAAAAATCTAGTGTGTGTCACTGTGCATACACGCATGCGCGCGCGCGTGCGGGGCCCGTGTGAGTGAGAGAGAGAAAGAGAGATAGTGAGAGTGAGAAGGAGGAGTCGGCGTCACAACAAAGGAAGAAGACAAGTAATTACCATGTTGTAATTCATGGTGCCATGTGCTTGGCATATTTTTTTGTGATGTTATTGTAAGTTGGCATATTTTTTTGTGACGTTATTGCAAGTCAGATACCGACATCGGCGGAGCTAAATGGAGGTAAGGGGCAAGTGATGCTTCTTAATTTTTAAAATAAAATTATTAAAATATTTTTTTTATTATTTTAATTTTATTTAAAAATTAAATTAATTAAAAATTAAAATATTTTGATTTTATTAAAAATTTAAAGTTAACTTAAAATTTTTTAGCATTTAAGAAGTTTAAAAGAATCAAACTTAGTATTTTTTGTGAAATAAAGTGTATTCTTTTAATAGGTTATTGCATATTTTTGTTATTCTATCAGTAAATTTAGCATATAACACAATAAATTTTATAGATAAAAAAATTTAATAATAATTATATTTTTTGTAGCGAGAATATCTCTAATAACAATCGACTTCAGGTGTTTGAACCATTAACCGTGAGAAATATATTCACTAGTTAATACTCAAGAATAATTTATTTTTTCTTTAAAAATAATATTATTTTTTCTACTCTTAATCGAAAAATAAGTTGATTATTATTTTTTCTTGAGTGTTTGGTACCCCTTAGTGCCCGGTACCCCCTCAGCAAAGATGTGTGAAGACACAAGGATGAATTCATCTTGGAAACTACTTCCCGAACAAACGAAAATGAAATATTAATAGTCCATGACTTAAAATGCATTAGATAGAGCCTACAACAAGGAGCAATACTTGATGACAAAGAGATCCTCCGAGCATGGGCCATGCATCTCATGACTCATGAGTGCCTCTCACTGCCCAGGATATTTAGCTGCTGGACTCAAGCAAGAAGTAGGGTAGTCAAGAAGAACAATGGAAAGTAACTGTTGCTTTAGAACTAGATCTATTTCCGGGAGAAGAGGGACGTCAAAAATGGAAGACTCACAGAATCTGTAATTCAGACAGAGATTGAATGTCTCCAGACAGCGTGCCGCTCAAGTTCATGCTTGCTAACGTTCTGGAATTGAAACCGATGGTTAACACCTCAACTCAAAAAATGAAGAATGAGAAATTTGTCGTTAGTATTAAAAGGAAAAAGGCGATGGCCAACTTACATGGATGTCACCCTTGAATTGTTGCACCGAATTCCTTCCCAACCATCACCACATGGATCTGACCCAACCCAACTGGGTGGTGTGTTCTTCCAGACATCTTTTAGAGACAACAAAATCGTAACTACATCACAAATAAGAAATTTTCAGACTGATATTAATATATTACCATAAATCAAATCTGAAAAGGAACAGCTTTTCTGGAGCACACCCTCTTCTCAGTTTATATTTGACCAGGAACTCTTTAGTTCAACAAACTGCCTTGGTAGTCAAATATTACCACTTCTAGATAATCAAAACCATTTTAGATTTCAGTAAAAAAAAAAAAAAAAATTCAGACATCCAAATCTCACTTCTGATTGAGTAGTAACCCAAAATAATATGCAGACACAGAACTTGCCGCTAAATCAAATAAACACGGGAGCTGATCTAAGATTTGCTATCTGAAAACAATGCATAGAAATATAACTGCATGTTCCAGAAGTGTGATTCAAAGTCTTACATTTTGAAATTTGATCCTAGAAAAATTAGATAACTCCAGACAGAGATAGCTTCTCATACCTAAGTTGTGCACATAGATCTGGTCCTTTGATTGCAGAGTCAAGTCCAATTCTCACACTCAGAAACAATATAAAATTATATATTTCATTAATTAATGTTTCTTCTCTTCATATAAGCAATTAACCCCATAATAAAATAAGAAGGTTGCACAAAAGAAATAGGAAAGAGGGGTAGCATATACAATCCCAACACAACTGAACAGATTATTTATGCGTTTCTGGATTATGCACTAACTGAGAACCGTGGACGTTTTCTTGTTTGTCAAAATAGAAGGCATGGAAAAGCTAAGAAAATTTATTGGAATTCTCTTTTGCATATATCATCAGACACTAAAATGGCTGTAATCTCAGTAAACTAAAAATCTTGAACATGAGAATTGAACATACAGTCCAGATCATTTGTCTCTGCTGCTAAACGTAGAGCTTGGATGGAAATAATCAGCAGACAGACCTGAACTTTTGAACCTATTATCCAAGAAGGAATCATATAGATTCTTGTGCTGAATAACAACAAACCACTTCAAAACCACCCCAATTTTTCATTCAGTTCCTCTCGTTCACTTCTAAAACTCTCCAAGAAAAGAAACATTTTTCATAATACCCACTTGCTCCCATTGACTACACTCACTATATAGAGCTACAGTGCGATTATTGTGTGGCCGTCAAATCAGCCTTAAATTTTCTAACAGATTATATCTAATTCCAAAAGCCCTTAGAAAGCTGTGGATAAACAATCTACTTGCAAATTAAGAAAAGTATAAGAAAAGTATAAAAAGTTAATGTAAAAGTAATATGTGACATAATTTAATTGAAGACAATTCAAAATTTTTGGTGTAGTTTGGACCCCGTTTGGCATCATGAACAAACTCTATAAATCTCCAACAACCCCTCTATCTCTAATTTTCCCTCCATTGTGAATTTCAAAAAATCCTAATATTTCGCTAAAAAAAAAATTTTGGAAGTAAGTTAACCAAATGTGTAAATTTTTTATACAATCATATTCTTCGTATCAAAAATTTTCAAATGAGTACCATTATCGCTATTTTTTGTGAATTTTTTTGAATCCGTTGGAACGGATTTGAAAAATCGTTCCCACGGTTTACTACTTTTCAGAAAAAAAGGCGCCAAAATCAAATCCCAACCACATTTTATCTCAATTTATCTTATTTTTTCTTACTTCAAACGGAGCCTTGGTAAACAAAACACCCCCTCATTAAAATACAAGGATTACACACCATTCTCCAGAGGTAAACGATAAAATAATCCCAAATTATTGAGACAAAGTATCAACGTTTATCTGAAATTGTTATAATTTTGAAATAATTTTTAATTTAACATGCTTATCAAATTTTGATATATTCAAGCATAAATATGAATAGACTCAATTATAAATCCAAATACAAACACTTCAACATAAATTGTTAACCCTGCCATTATCTAATATCCTTCTTATGGGCAACTAGAAGAAAATGAAAGGGGAAAAAAATGGTGGTTGGTTTACCACTTAATTGTTGACAACGAAATCAACAAATATAAACTAATTTCAAAAGTAAAAAGTGTTAAGAGTTGTGTCTCGTACTCGTTACACTTATATTATAGCAAAATGATAGATATCTAAGTATAACGGGTAGAATGCAGTGAGTTCACTTATACTCGCCAAAAGAAGTACATGCAGTCTAAAACCAGTGAGAAGGTCGCTTGGAAATCCAAGGACACTATTTTGCAGCAAGGATGCTCGTCGGATTGTTCGATAGTTAGGTTGCTGGCTTTGCTAAGAAAAACAATATGCATTGCAAGCCTACAGAAAAGCTTACCGGAAAGCTTATCCCAAAAAGAAGTAGGAGTCCAAAATTTTTAAAAGTGTTTTTAATTTTAGTCTGTTTTGGATTAAAGTTCTTATATATATATATATATATATATATGTACTCATATGTGAATTTAAATTAAAGTTTTTTTTTTTTTTTTAAGTTCTAAGTTGAGAGAAAAATTAAAAACGAAGGTTAAAACGGTTTTATGAAGAATTTCTTTTTGGATCTATCTCTTACTTTTTGTAATCGTTACACTATTATCGGAAGTTAAAAGCGTAAACCTAGTTCTCCATATAGAGGTAGGTATTTCGCCAAAACATGCAAATCTCTTGTTCCTTTGAACTTGTTTCTTTGTCTGCCTTTATCCACAGGTGATTTGAAATTCGTACAACAAAGAGTATGTAAGAAAGGGAAGAAACCGATCCAACGTAAGTCTTAGCAGGCTTTTTTGACATTCAAGTCTTCCTCTAGAGACTGGAAGATTCAAGGCAATGCGTAGAAAATCCAACGGACCACAAACAAAGTTGCCTCTTGTGTCATTTTCTGGTAGTCATCCAATGACAAGAACATCATAATTAACGAGCACAAGTCTGCCAATTTGTAGATATTAATGAGAGTAGGGTCAATGATAGCTGAAATAAATACACCATGGTGTATACGTCCGTGCTTTTAGTTCCATACCCCAAATTGAGACGTGAATCTTTCGCGGGATTCCTCTCTCTCCAACACAACGCCCATTTGTTTCTTCATTTGTCATCTGTCTCTCCAAAATTAAAAAGTTTTGTCTTATTAATTTATTGTCTTCACCCACCTTGAAAACTATGGCATTTTATCCTGTGCATGAGTACATATACATGAATAACCCGATCATGTAGTTTTATTTTATTTTATCCTTTTTGTATCTTAATCAAACGCAATATAATTATAGAAAAATTTTCAAAAAATTACAATTTTGGGTTAATAATTCCATTTGAATGAACTAAAATTTCAAAATTCTAAATATATAAAATTTTAAGTAAGTTTTGTATGCAATTGATTTCTATATACGATGCAGGTGCAATAAAAAAGTATATATTTAAAATTTAAAATTTTTAATTTATTAAAATAGAATTTTTTAGTTTAAAAGTTTGTTTTTGAAAATTTTCCTATGAAAAATATGTGAATTAAAAATGAAAATCAAGTAATTATTTTTAATTTCTCAAATCTAATTTTTCTTTTTGTATTATATCAAAATCAAAGGATAGCATTTGATAAAAGATGAATTATATTAGTAGAGCAATATTTACTTTTATCATAACAGAATATTGTGTGTGTGTATATATATATTAATATTACAAAATGCTCTGACGATGCTTTGATTTGATAAATTGGAGGAGAAGAACAGATAAATAGACGAAAACTATATGAGTGTGATTTGAGAAGCATGTGACGTGTTTGGCTAACCACATAAATTTCTAGGCATTTAATTCCCTTGTCTGCCCATCTCCATCCCCACTTCAATGCTTTGTTGTGCCGGTTGCGCTATAACCACGGCAGGAGCAAGGATGATTTTGACCTTAAATTTTCTTATCTCATTTTGCTTTTCTGGTTATCTTACATTTTCTTTCTTTGTCTTGACTAATTCATATAAACGAACCCAACTCAACAGTGTTTAAATTAAAAGATTAGTTCAGATTTTATTTATTAATTTTTTTTAAGTTAAATTTGAGTGGACTTACGATTAACTCAATTTAGTTTTAGGTCCTGTTTGGTAGCACCAAAAATCATTAAAATTGATTAATTTTAACTAATTTTTCTACTTTTTTCTAATCAAAATTTTTCATTTATGACATTTATGTCATATCTTTATATTTTTATTATATTTTTTGACTAACTTTTTGTCAACCAAACATCTCTTTAGTTTAATATTTTACACTTTGTTTACCTTGTATTAATTTATCAAATTAAATTTGGATTGGGTTTGATTAATATTTTGTGTGCGTTTGGAATTATAAAAATGGCATAAATTGATATAAAATGTAATAATTTATAAGTTTGTAATTTGTACTAGAAAATAAAAAGTGAATAATTTTTTAAAATTTTTAAAAATTTTCAGCATTTTTTATCAAACCATAATCTGGTGCACTGGTGGAAGATCCAGGAGGCTAAAGTTGTACCTTAAATTTAAATCTGAGTCGTTTATTTGATAATAAGGTGGTCTGATCATTTAATGTAAAAATATAATTTTTTATTGTTTTAGAGAGTAATTCAGTAAATAACTAAGAGAAATTAAGAAAAGCTTGAGAGAGAAATTACTTGCCGCCTCAAGAGAAATTTTCGGAGCGCGGTGGTCGCAGCGGTGCAGATGGCAGCCTTATCCGCAGAGCAAAACAAACACACTCTCTGAGAAAGAGAGAGAGAGAGAGAAAAGGGGGAAGGCCTGAAAAACCTGGTCGTGATTCCTTTGTTTTTTCAGCTTCAATCTCCTTTCATTTCACTCAACCGAATTCAATTTCTTTCTAATCGTTAAAATTAATTGATTTTAGAGTTTTCTCCCTCATCTGTTAATTTATATAGTTCAAGTTATATGTATGTTCGTATGTATAGAGAGAGATGGTATGAGTTCATGAATTTTCGTTCATAACTTCAATTCAAAAGAAGACAAATCAGATTGAGAAGTAAATAAAAGATTATTTAAAGGTGGTTGCTAACCAACAAATTCGCTAGAAAATATCAGATCTGTTGGTGTTTTTCTCCACCGACGATGCTGCCAACTAGCTCGCCCGAAAAGATTGGGTGTTTTCCCTCAATTTCTCTCTGAAGCTTTCGTTAATTTCTATTAGTTAATTTTAACATTAAGGGCATGTTTGATAACGCTATTATTTTTCTGTTGATGTTCTTTTGTTATCATTTTCTATTTTGTATTTTTTGTTGCCGTTTATTTTTTCTGAATGAAAAGAAAAATTATGTTTAATAATGTAATTTTATTTACATAAATTTGTAAACAGAAAATAAAAAATTTATTTAATAAATTTAATTTATATTTCATATATTTTAAAAATTTTTTCAAAACATCTTTTATAGGCCTCGTTTGAAGCTTCAAATAAAATCAAAAAACTTCAAAAAATTTCAAAAGTTTTCAAATTCTTCCAATCATATTTTGCCACCTATCATTTTTACATCACATCAATCCCATCCATTGATTTTTTTTGATTTTTTTGGGACTCCAAACGCACGTAAAAAATTTGGAAGGGGGGAGAGAGGGATTGGCGGAGAAAGGGAGAAAGAGGGAGTAGATTCCCGAGGAGAAAAGGGGGGAGGGAGCAGAAGGGGAAGAGAGAGGGGGGAAGAAGGTTAGAGAGGGGGGAAGGAGCAGAAGGGGGGAGAGAGAGGGGAGGGAGAAGGGGAGAGAGAGAGAGGGGGAAGGAGCAGAAGGGGGAGAGCAAGGAGGAGGGATCGGGGAGAGAGAGAGGGGGAGGGAGCAGAAGGGGAACAGAGAGGGGGGAGGGAACAAAAGGGAAGAGAGAGTGAGTAGGAAGCAAACGGGGAAGAAAGAGAGGAGGGATCAAACATTTTGACCTCACTGGACATGTGGGGTTCAATTATACAGAGTTAAGTGGATTCGAAACCTTTTTACCAAAATAGGTTCCAATTTGTTTACATGGGAAACAAATTTAACTTAAATGATTTCGTTTATTAAGGGCCTATTTGACAACGCTGTCGTTTTTTTATTATTATTTTTTTGTTATCGTTTTCTATTTTTTGTTGCCGTTTATTTTTTCTGAACTGAAAACTGAAAATACGTTTAGAAATGTAAGTTTGTTTATAATTATTAATTTTTTTATTTTAGAAAATATTTAATTTTATTAGTTATAAAAAATTAATAGAACTTAATAAAATATTTTTTATATTAATTTAATTTAATAAATATGATTAATTAAATTAATACAACAAATTATTTATTAAAATCATTTAATCCAATAAATATAAAATATATTAAATTATATTATTTATTAAAAATAATTTAATAAAATATATTTCATATTAATAAATAATTAAATTAGATTAATTATTTAATTAAATTATTTATTTTTAAATTAATTAAATCATAAATAATTTAATTGAATTATGATATTTATTTAAAATAATTTAATAATTATTATTAAATTAAATTAAATTAAAAATTAATGTAATTTAATTATTTATTATTAATTATTTTATATAAATTAATTTCATTATTAAATTAAATAAATTAATTATGATATTTATTTCAAATAATTTAGCAATAATTAATTATTAAATTAAATTAAATTAATTTAGCTTTATTATTTATTAAAAATAATTTATATTAATTTATATAATTAATTTAATTTAATGAATTTAATTATATTATTTATTAAAATAATTTATTTTTGTGTAATGTAACAAAAATAGATAAAGTTTTAAAATTGAAAAAATATTGGTAATAGAAAAGAAAATCAGAGTGAAAACACCTTTTTTCTGTTTATGTTTTCTTTTTTTTTTTCGAAACAAAAAAACGTAAACAGGTTTATCAAACGTGTTTCTGTTAAAAGTTTACAAAATTTTAAAAACATAAACAGAAAAATAAAAAATGGCAACATTACCAAACGGGGCCTAAGTTAACGATTTTATTCATGTTTTTCTCAAATTTGTTTAGGCTGTAAACGAATTTAAGCCCCTTAAACCATCCTGTTTGCACTTCCAGCAAGTGCACGATTACTTGGAATGCTAAATTAATTAAATTAAGTTAATAAGAAATATATTTTATATTAAATTTAATTAATTTTTTAAAAATCAATAAAATTAAATATTTTATGAAAATAAAAAATTAATAATTATAAATAAAATTACATTTTTGAATGTAGTTTTAGTTTTTATTTTAAAAAATGATAATAGAAAACAAAAAATAGAAAACATAAACAGATAAAGACAAACAGAAACAAAAAATAACAGCGTTACCCAGTGTCCCCTATACAAACAATTTTCACCTAACTTTCTCTAGCAATACCTTTTTTAACATAACTCTTGTTTCCTTGCAAAGAAATATAATAGCTTATTTATTTTAATTTAATTATTTTTTAGATATTATTTGAATAATTAATTAAAAATAAAAATATTATATAAAAATTAGTGAGATAAATACAAAAATTAGTTTTTAATTTTAATTACTTTACATTTTTGCAATTTTAAAAGTTTATGTTAGATAATTAAAAAATATTCATTTTTTTAGATAAGTCAGTCAAAATTAAAAAAAAAAGATAATAAATATTCTTAAGATTCAAAAGTTTTTTAGAGAATTTTATTTATAATTATTTTTAATAAATATTTAAATTAGTTGATTAATTTAATTTAATTAATCTAATTAATTAAGTTAATATAAATTATATTTTATTAAATTCAATTAATCGTTTAGAAACTAATAAAATTAAATATTTTTTAAAGTAAAAAATTACTAATTGTAAACAAAATTATATTTTTAAACGTAATTTTAGTTTTCATTTAAAAGAACGAGAACAGAACTAAATATTTTTAATTGATAAATGCAATTAACTTTTAAATTCTAAGTGTACTTATTATTAATTTTTTTTATTTTGAATTACTTATCTAAAAAATGTAAATATTTTTTAATTAATAAATAAAATTCTCTAAAAATTTTTGAATCCTAAGGATATTTATTATCTTTTGTTTTAGTTTCGAATGACTTATCTAAAAAACGTGAATATTTTTTTAATTATCTAACATAAACTTTTAAAATTGCAAAAATATAAAGTAATCAAAATTAAAAACTAATTTTTGTGTTTATCTCACTAATTTTTATATAATATTTTGTTTTCAATTAATTATTCAAATAATATCTAAAAACTAATTAAATTAAAATAAATAAGCTATTATATTTATTTGCAAGGAAACAAGAGTTATGTTAACAAAGGTGTTGCTAGAGAAAGTTAGGTGAAAATTGTTTATATAGGGGCTATTTAGTAACACTGTTACTTTTTTGTTTCTGTTTGTCTTTATCTGTTTATGTTTTCTATTTTTTATTTTTTATTATCATTTTTTATATAAAAATTGAAACTGCATTTAAAAATATAATCTTAATTTATAATTATTAATTTTTTATTTTCATAAAATATTTTATTTTATTAAATTTTAAAAAATTAATTAAATTTAATAAAATATATTTTTTATTAACTTGATTTAATTAATTTAATTAATTTTACATTCCAAGTAATCGCGCACCTGCTGGAAGTGCAAATTGGATGGTTGGAGGGGGCTTAAATTCGTTTACAGGCTAAACAAATTTAAGGAAAAAATGGATAGAATCGTTAACTTGATAAACGAAATCATTTAACTTAAATTTGTTTACCTTATAAACGAATTTGAACCTCTTTTGATAAAAAAAGTTTCAAATCCGCTTAACTCTGTATAAATTGAACCTCACATGCCTAGTGGGGTCAAAATGCCGAGGGATCAGGAAGAGAGAGAGGGGAGAAAGATCGGGCGTTTTTAGGGATCGGAGAATTGCAGTATGTTTCTGTGGGGGAAAAAAACGTAAATATTTTTATCAAACGTGTTTTTATTTTTAATTTTCAAAAAAATAAAAATAAAAATAAAAAATTAAAAATAAAAACATTACTAGACGGGTCTAAATAAACGGCTTATATTTGAATTTAAGAATGAAAAGCAAACTCAGGCCGTCTGGATCCACTGGTTGGTGGTGGTTATCGATGCAAATCGGGAGCGCAGGGTTAACATCGCGAATAATGTTAGGCCACTGACATTGCTTCCTAACCATACGTTTTTCTCTCTCTCCCTCATTGTTTTTTTTTTTTTTTGGCTGTTTGGTTGAAACGGGTGCGCGTGATTCATTCTCTTTTTTCTTGTTTTTTTCTTCAGTTTGATTGAAACCGACGAATGAGGCTAGGTTGGGGGAAAACAATTAATATTTTTTTTAGTTGGCTGCCAAATAATTACTATAAAATTAATTTTTTTTATGTTTGAAAAAGGAAAAAATCTAGTTTTTAGTAACTATTTTTCAACTTTTTATTAATTTAATATATTTATCCTTCAATGTTTAAAACAAATGTAAAATGTAAGATGATAAATTTGATTATTTTATAAAAAGTCAAAAAATTAGTTATTGATAACCGAGTTACCAGTTTTTTTTTTTTCTAAACACATCTCCCAACGTCAATTAACTCAATAATTTTATTTTTCTTTTGTAAGATCATGGTTCAATTAACAAAAATATTTTTGAGTTATTAGATAATATATTAATTATATTGACTATTAAATATTTTAAAATAAAAATTTTTAATACAAATAAAAATATTACAATAAAAATTTAGTTATCATTATGATTTTAAAATATTTTTGAATTAATATTTTTAAAATATTTAAAAATAAAATTTATCAATATAATTTAAAATATTATAAAAATTCAACTATTGTAAAAATCGGAATATCTACATATATCTCGTTCAATCTATATAAAAAAATATTTTCTGTTATAAAAAATAAATTATTTTTCTAAATTTTTTGACAATTGTTGCTTGAATTATTACCAAAAAAAATAGATAATTATTATAAAAATTAATCGCTAACTTATATGAATACTTGAATTAAAACTTAAATTAAAAAAAATATTATAAAGACTACTTTCTTATGCTAAAATAAAAATATTTTAATAATTTCATTGAACTAAATTTTTATTTAAAATGTAAAAAATTACAAATTAATTTTCTTTAAAAAATGCTACTTATACCAAGTGCGTTATTTTCATATCATAAAATAAGGTTAAGTTATTTTCTTTGAAATGTTTGAAAAATATTGTTATTATAAAAAATTAAATTATAATGACAAAGTATTTTCTTTTTTAAATATTTTAACAAACAAATGAACCTTGTTACGTGAATTAATTTGTATTATAATATTTAAATTATTTTGATAAATTATATTCTTAAAGATTTTTAAAATATTTATTTAAAAATATATTTAAAATATATTGATACCTTAGTTTTTATTATAATATTTTAAATGATATTAATAAATTTTATTTTTATATATTTTAATATTCAATATAATTGTTATATCTCCCAATAACTCAAAAATATTTTTATCATATTAATTATCTAAATTTTTTTATAATAATTCAAGTAACAATTGTTAAAAAATTTAGAAAAGTAATTTATTAGTGTAATTTATTTTTTATAACAAAAAAAAATTTATATATATCAAATGAGACATATGTAGATACTCTGATTTTTACAATAGCTGAATTTTTATTATAATATTTTAAATTATATTCAAATTTAGAAAAGTAATTTATTAGTATAATTTATTTTTAATGACTAGAAAATATTTTTTTATATAGATTAAATGAGACATATGTAGATATTCTGATTTTTATAATAGTTGAATTTTTATTATACTTTAAAATAAATTTTATTAATATAATTTAAAATATTATGGAAAACTTATGTTATCAATATATTTTAAAAATATTTTTAAAATATTTAAAAATATAATTTATTAAAATAATTTAAATACTATAATAAAAATTAATTCAGGTAACAATATCCATTTGTTTGTTAAAATATTTCAAAAAGAAAATAATTTGTCATTATAATTTAATTTTTTATAATAAAAAATATTTTTTCAAACATTTGGAAGAGAATAACTTAATCTTAACTCACATGGTATAAGTAGAATTTTTTAAAATATTAAATTTGTAATTGCTTACATTTTAAATAAAAAGTTAGTTTAATTAAATTATTAAAATATGTTTATTTTTACCATACGAAAGTAGTCTCTATAATATTTTTTTTAATTTAAATATTAATTCAAGTATTCATACAAGCTAGCAATTAATTTTTATAATAAGTATATAAATTTTTTTATAATAATTCAAGTAAAAATTGTTAAAAAATTTCAAAAAAGTAGTTTATTAGTATAATTTATTTTTTTATAGCAGAGAATATTTTTTATATAGATTGAAAGAGACATATGTACATATTCTGATTTTTACATTAGTTAAATTTTATAATATTTTAATTTATATAAATAAATTTTATTTTTAAATATTTTAAAAGTATTAATTTAAAAATATTTTAAAATCATATTGTTAACTAAATTTTTATTTGTATTAAAAAATTTTATTTTAAAATATTTAATAGTCAATATAATTAATATATTATCCAATAATTCAAAAATATTTTTATTAGTTGAATCACGATCTTACAAAAGAAAAAAATAAAATTATTGGATTGATTGATGTTAGGAGATGTGTTTAGAAAAAAAATCTGGTAAATCGGCTATTCGTTGCTAATTTTTTGACTTTTTTTAAAAAGATCAAATTTACCATCATACATTTTACACTTGTTTTAAACATTGAAGAGCAAAAATATCAAATTAATAAAAAGTTAAAAAGATAGTTACTAAAAACTAGATTTTTTCCTTCCAAAAAACTAAAAAAAAAAATTATATTAACTTTTTTTTTTCTTCCCAAATCCAATCTCATTCGTCAATTTCAACCAAACTGAAAAAAAAAATAAAAAATAATCACGCGCGCCCGTTTAAACCAAATAGAAAAAGAAGGGAGGGAAATGGAGAAATGTATGGCCAGGAGGCGATATTAGCAGGCTAACTTTGTTTGCAATGTTAGCCCTCCACTCCCGTTCAAATCGACTATAAATATGATAGTTCGAGAATTTTGTCATATTTTTTTATTCAAAAAGTAATACATTCAATTCAAAATTTTAATTCACGTGCTTGCATTGCAAGTTGAGGTTGAGTTAGATTATAAATTCATTTGGAGTGACAAAAAGTGAGATAAAATAAAATAAAGTAAAATAAGTTATAAACTTGTAATTTGTGCATGTAAACTTTTAAAGTTTATGAGTATTTTTCTTATTTTTTAGAATTTTCCTTTTCATTTTAAATGGAGCTTATATATGCTAGTACAGGAAAATCCCAAAGGGGTTTTTGGAAGCCGATCACTATTTATGTACTTATAATGATTTAAGTCATACCAAAAAAATTTACTTGTGAAAAAGTCACACTTGCAACAAAAAGACAAAAAAGGACATCACGCGTTTTTCACCACATTTCAAAACTACCAGTTTTATCCGAAAATAGTGCACTCTTTACTCATAACTTCCGTGACTTTCCAATCTTCTTTATAAAGCAAGTAAAACTGATTTTTGGAAACAAAATCAAAACTGTTTGAGAAAAACCTAATTTCACGACTTTCCATCTTCTTTACAAAACAAGCAAAACTGATTTTTGGAAACAAAATCAAAACTATTTAGGAAAACAGTACCACATAATAAAACAATACCGCATAAAAAACAGTACCACATAATAAAACATTATCGCATAAAAACAGTATCGCATAAAAAACAGTACAGCATAAAAAATAGTACCGCATAATAAAACAGTACCGCATAATAAACAGTACCGCATAATAAAACAGTACCTCATTAAAACAGCACCATTCTTTGCATGATATAGTCATACAGTACTGTTTTTGAACGAGTATGCATCCTAAAAAAACAGTACTGCAGACATGTGGTACTGTCACACATGTGGTACTGCCGGTCATTCGTTTGATATGTGAACTATTTTTGTTTTTAAATGTGAAGTTTGCATGATAGAGTCATGCGGTACTGTTTTTGAACGAGCATGCATCCTAAAAAAAATAGTACCGCAGACATGTGGTACTGTCGCACAAGCGGTACTGTCGATCATTCGTTTGATATGTGAACTATTTTTGTGTTTACATGTGATGTTTGCATGATAGAGTCATGCGGTACTGTTTTTGAACGAGCATGCATCCTAAAAAAACAGTATCGCAGACATGTGGTACTGTCACACATGCGGTACTGTCGGTCATTCGTTTGATATGTAAACTATTTTTGTGTTTACATGTGATGTTTGCATGATAGAGTCATACGGTACTGTTTTTTAAACGAGCATGCATCCTAAAAAAAACAGTACTGCAGACATGTGGTACTGTCACACATACGGTACTGTCGGTCATTCGTTTGATAAGTGAACTATTTTTGTGTTTACATGTGATGTTTGCATGATAGAGTCATGTGGTACTGTTTTTGAACGAGCATGCTTCCTAAAAAAAACAGTACCGCAGACATGTGGTATTATCACACATGCGGTACTGTCGGTCATTCGATTGATATGTGAACTATTTTTGTGTTTACATGTGATGTTTGCATGATAGAGTCATGCGGTACTGTTTTTGAACGAGCATGCATCTTAAAAAAACAGTACCACAGACATGTGGTACTGTCACACATGCGGTACTGTCGGTCATTCGTTTGATATGTGAACTATTTTTGTGTTTAAATGTGATGTTTGCTGTGTTTAAATGTGATGTTTGCATGAAAGAGTCATGCGGTACAGTTTTTAAACGAGTATGCATCCTAAAAAAAGTAGTACCGCAGTCATGTGTTTAAATACGTAATCTAGATCCGTATATATTACTTCGATCGACGTTAATCTCACAGCACAAACTCGCGTAATCCGTGTGTATTCCTTCATATATAATCCTTTAACAGATTTTTATCTCACTATATCTTCACGCGATTTATAAGGAATAAAACAAAAACGAAAAACGTGATTCTCGGTTCCATAATTTTTGGTAATTTCTTCTCAATTAATTATAAAAAAGGGCATTTAAGTCATATTATAAATTATATTCAAAACAAACCCGTGGGACCCACTCAAAAGTATAACTTAAATACAAAACTTTTCACATTAATGTGACTTAAAAGCAATACTTTTTTTTAGGTGTGACTAATAGCTTTAAAAGATTACCAAGTATGACTTGGATACAATTTTTCGAATCCCGAATAACTTGGTGGGTCATATAGACTCACTTTTTTTTTTTTTTTCTTTAGAAATAAGAGACATTATATTAATGAAATGGAAAAAACACGCGCACACGCCAACAAGCTCATACAAAGTCCATTTGAGAAGAATCTATAATGGGATTTACTAAATAGATGACTTACATTACACACTAACGATAATCTCAACTATGCTAGCTTTTCTTTTCTTTTTTTTTCTTTTTTTTTTTGAAGGATATAAAAAAATAGATTCTCTGTGAAATATTTTTTGAAAGTAGAATTTTATTGTTATAGCGACTTTGTTTTATCAATTAAATTTATGCTTGCAAATAAAAAGAAAAATGGGTTTTAAGGTTAGTGGTTAATTAAAATTGAATTGTGATCTCATAATTATGGCATAAATAGATTAAATAGTTATATATAAATAATAATACTAAATAATAAAAAATTACTTAAAAATCTAAATTTTGTTAAATATTTCTTCTAATGTATTTCTTCATTTTGATAAAAATGAAATTTCTTTTGAATCGTTATATTTACAAACACAAACAATTAACTAGTGGTTTTATATAAAAATAACAATTTTAATTTGTAATAAGCGAAGCAATTAGATAGTAATTTCAATTTATAAGAGTAATTATGAGCCACCAATTCAACTTAAGTAGTGATTTTATAGGTAAATACTAATTTTAATTAGTAATAATAATAGAAACAGCTAAATAATAATCTTAATTTATAAAAACAATTGTGAGCCACTAATTCAATCTTGATTTTTGATTATTCAAATTGATTCACTAGTTCAAATCAATCTGATTTTTAAAACATTGCCTTTGAGCTTATGTTTTCCATTTTAGAAATAAAAATTATCATTAGAGCTCAAAATGGTTTATAAATCAAACTATTTCAAAACAAATTGCGACAGTAATCAGTAAAAGAATACAAAATCCTCTTTATGAATTAACGAGGATCTACAAAAGCTAGCTCCACTTTACTCTGTCACTCTATGAGTTTTTTTTTTTTTTGGTGGTGGGTATGCTTCGCCCTATTGTAAACTTTCACCTCTAATAGTCATCAGAGGTGCTTGTGCTTTTCTCAAAACCAAGGGAGGAAACAAACCTCCAAGGATGTTATTTGGAGACTTTCAAACCTCAAACAAGAAAAGTTGTAACCGACAGTTTCTTGGTAAATGAAATAATTTAATAAAACAAACCTTACATTTCTCAACCCAATTCCGCAACATTCATAACTCCGCCCCCAAATAAATAAACAAAAATAAATGACTGAACTACTTAACTAACATGAAGTCAAGACCAGAGAAGTCAAGAAAAATTATGTGTTTCTCCAACTGAAAATGACTGTCAGAAAAGGCTATATCTCGTCACCCAGCTACTTCAGCACCCAAAATACAGAGTAAGTTTTCTTACCGGCGATCTATGTGGAAAGGCTCAAAACACCCCATGTAATCAAAGGAATCTCCCTTGATATGATAATCGAAAGGATGGAGAATACTTCCCACATAACTCGATGAAGTGGTCTCGGATCTAGTCTTGAGGTTTGAACTAGCCAAGTGGATGATGTTCTCGATCTCTCTCACCACCTCGCCCATCGCAGGCCTTTCAGACCCCGAACCTCTGACACACCTCATTGTCAGGTCCACAAATAGAAAAACGTAAATAAAAAAAAATATATTTTTACTTTAATTTTTTTTTCTATTGTCAATATTTTGTTGATTTTAAAATTTTATCTATTTTTGTTACATTACATAAAAATATATTATTTTATTCAAATAAGTTATTTTGATAAATAATATAATTAAATTCAATAAATTAAATTAATTATATAAATTAATATAAATTATTTTTAATAAATAATAAAACTAAATTAATTAATTTAATTTAATAATTAATTATTGCTAAATTATTTGAAATAAATATTATAATTAATTTATTTAATTTAATAATTAAATTAATTTATATAAAATAATTAATAATAAATATTTAAATTATATTAATTTTTAATTTAATTTAATTTAATAATTATTATCAAATTATTTTAAATAAATATAATAATTAAATTAAATTAGTTATGATTTAATTAATTTAATTTATATAAAATATATTTTATTAAATTATTTTAATAAATAATTTAATTTAATAATTAATCTAATTTAATTATTTATTTAATATGAAATATATTTTATTAAATTATTTTTAATAAATAATATAATTTATTATATTTTATATTTATTGAATTAAATGATTTTAATAAATAATTTACTATTAATTTAATTAATTAAATTAAATTAATATAAAATATATTTTATTAAATTCTATTAAAATTTTAAAACTAATAAAATTAAATATTTTTTAAAATAAAAAATTAATAATTATAAACAAATTTATATTTCCAAATACAGTTTCAGTTTTCAATTCAGAAAAAATAAATGGCACCAGAAAACAAAAAAATAAAAAACGGTAACAAAAAATAACAATAAAAAATGACAGTGTTGTCAAACGGACCCTAAATAATGCAATTCAACTGTTAAAGTGTATTTTTACCCTTCAACCCCAAAAACTTGCTTTTTAGGATTAGCAATTTATATTTAGGGGCGATTGGATGATGCTAAAATTTCAGGGGATAAGTCTTAGAGGGGGTATAAGATAAGATGGTGTATTATTTTTAGAGGGTTGGCCCACATTGATATGATGTTTATGGAAGGGGATAACTTTTGACTTGATTTGGATGTTTTATAAATAAGAGGGGGTGAATGATGGAAAAAATAGTTAAATGACTCTTTTACCCTTGTGGTATCCCAAAATTGATTACTCATTAAATTAAATATTAAATTACAAAACTCACTTCATTTAATTATTTTTGGACAATTTAAAGTTATATTATTTATTTAAGTGAAAATTTAATTTTTTATAAATTTATTTAAACAATTTTTTCTTAAATATGTACTTTTGAATGGTTGATTATTATCTAAATTTATTTTTAATTATGTTTATTTTGACTTGTTGGCCTATCTATTATTTTTTTACTAGCATTATATTTATTTTGATCAAAGTAACGAGGACTAAAAAGACCAAAATAACAACCATTTCTCCGGATAAATTTTCGATTGGGGTTGAGCCCGCCCAAAATTTATCCGGCACACACCGTGGGCGAAGGAAAGCGAAGACCCGGGAGGAGGGGGAGACGGATTGTCAAACCATGGCTTACAGTGAGACCCACGGGTAAAACCTTTCCCTACTGCCTTTCCTCGCATCCAAGCGACCCCTTACGGTACAAAGCTTTTGCCCGTCTTTCGTAATAAAGTTGAGAACCCTTCAGTTCTAACATATACAAGAGTACTGGTATTTGGTTCATTTATACACTCGACTAATTTTTAAAAACTTGAAATTAACTAAGAGTAAACCTTCGGTAATCTTGAAGAGTCTAGAATTCGTGACTACTAGAGATAGCAAAGTTAAAATTGAACAAACTTGCAATTTTATCAATTAAGGCATCATTTGGTGTTAAATAAAAAATATATAAAACTCTACAAATCTCTACAGATACAAATTATGAGATTGTATAATTTAAATTTTTTACTCATTACACAAAGTACGAGACACTAATTTTTATAAATTTATACAACTCAAAATACACTTTAAATTACCATACAAAGTTAAACATATACAACAAGCCCGCAATCCAAGGCATGGAGAAGAATCCATGCCTATCTTTGCATTTGTCACTAGCATGGGTTTCAATTCAAAGTCTATTTCTTTAACCACGCACGTTGTACAAATTAATATCACAAAGGCTCAAATTAAGTCTCATCCCATTTTCTACTTAGAAACACATCAAAGAAAACCAGCCAATTTTTAGGAATCTTAGAATTTAGGAACGTGAATTGATAATCTTAGTGGGATCTAACTTTGAAGGTGAAAACGCTCCACTATAAATGAAGAGACTATCATCGCTAAACGGATGGCGGTAATCCTTACCAGACCCTTCGTAACTTGCTGAAGTGGATGCCGAGTCAGCATTAGGGTTCAAGCCAGCAATTTGCATAATGCTTTCGATTTCTTTCACCACCTCACCCATCGTAGGTCTCGCTTCTCTGACTTCTTCAACACACTGCAATGCTAGATCCACAAACTTCTCTAAGCCTCTCAACGTGGTGTCCAAAATGGTTGGATCAAGGATCTCGGGAAGATTGTATAGAACTTTTGTCTTGTCCATTAGCTCCTTCACCAACTTTACAATGTATTTGTCTCTCTCGATCGGCTGTCTTCCACTTACCAACTCGAGCATTATCACTCCAAAACTATAAACGTCACTCTTTTCAGTTAATTGTTGAGTCATATAATATTCAGGATCCATATAACCCTTGCACCAATAAAAATTTTAACTTTTTTAGTCCAAAATTCAAAGAAATATATCTAAAATAATATTGATAAAAAAAGGAAAAAAAGAAATGGCCACTATAATTTAGATAAGCTTTGTAAACCATTATCCAACTCTAAATATATAGCAAATTACTACTCTTCAGAGTTTTAAGATTTGCTTACTAACCATCGTTCCCTTGACTTGAGTGGTGACATGACCCTTTTCTTTGTCACCAATAAGCTTGGAGAGACCAAAATCCGAAACTTTTGCGGTGAAATGTTCATCCAGTAAGATATTGTTTGATTTGATGTCCCTATGAATGATTGGAGGGTTAGCAAGCTCGTGAAGATATTGCAAACCTCTTGCCGCTCCAAAGGCTATTCGAAGCCTCCTCGTCCAATCCAACCTGATCCCCGACTTCCCTGCACAAAGAAATATGTATTTTAGTATTGCCATTCCATTGGAAGCACATATAAACTTTGGAATCCGTTGTTTTGTCACTCTTTTTCCTCCTTTTATTTTATTTTATTTTATTTTTGCTAAGTTCTTTTTTTCCTCCTGCTAGAGAAGAAACTTTTTTAGTTTCAACTGAGGTATACGAAAGATGACGCTACTGAAGCACTGTTAACTTCCATTTTCAAATACAAAAAATATTGTATTCTATTTTTTCCCTATTTTCTTTATTGCTTCATCTACAATCAATTCATGCACAAGGAACAAAATATTTCTATTTATTGGTGATACAAAATAATTGAAAAGTTTTTATTTCTTAAGAGACTATAACGAAACTCTAATTTTATAGTAATCATATTATTTTCTTTGAAATATAACGAAGTAGACTAAAATACAATACCATATGCCAAAACAATCAATTATTTAGTTAATTTATCATTTGACTTCCATACGTTTATTTATATAAATAAATAAATTTATACTTCAAATTTTAAATAATCACGTGTATATATATTTTTCATTTTTCTTCTAGTGATTCTGAATTGTTTACGGAATGTTTCTACAATGTTTTTATTTTCATACTAACAAAAATTTCTTTACAACCTACCAAAATGAAATTTTATTCCTTACCCATGCAGGATTTTTTTTTGGGGGGGGGGGGGTAGATCTTACCCATGAAAGGTATTCACTCATACAAAAGTGATATAAAAAATGAGACACAGAAGAATGCCACGAAATTATGCATTAATTGTGAAGTAACTAGTAAGCAACTGAAGCTCAACTAGATCGCATCCATGTCTGTCCATTTTGTTGGAGAAGATTAAGAAATATGTACCTGAAAGACTCTCCTTCAGTGTACCATTTGGAATATACTCATACACTAACATTTGTTCACCTTGCTCGAAACAAAAACCCACAAGGCTGACAACGTTCTTATGATGTACCCTGGATAGAAGCTCAATTTCAGTTTTGAACTCGATACCGCCCTGCATAGATCCATGTTGAGCCCTTTTGATGGCAATTAGCTGCCCATTAGGAAGAGTTCCTCTATATACCTAGTAATAATATGAAAAGGTGAGAATATGGAAGTTACAATGCACCAAAGAATACTTCTCAAAAGTACCTTAAGACAGCAGAGAAATATTTGCATGTGATTCTTCCACGAAAAACTTGAAGAATTCTGGTGAGTGGTTTAGAAATAAGGTGTAGAAATGATATTATCCACATATATACTAAGTGTTTGCTGAGCATGTTAACAGTGTTGAAGGCGAATTGCTATTGGGGATGGCCCGGATGGAAGTAGATCGGGTGAATGGTCCAAAATCCGTCTGTAACTACAGGGACTGGTAATTTTTGTGAAGGTTACATGTTTCTACAAAGAAGGAAAGATATGCAAACATTCTATTTCCCCAGCAACATTACAAGAATATAAAAGCAATTAACCTTCCCATATCCACCAGATCCAACATAGTTGTCTTCTGCAAAATTGTTGGCGTATTTCTTAAGCTCTTCAAATGAGAAACTCCTAGGTCCTTTTAACCGAGGAAAGTCGCCACTGCTTTTATTTGGGTCCCAAGAAGCTGCATTGGCATGAAATGTGAGCAATAAATTGAACCCAATAATACATATGATTACAGGAAAAATACTTTGTTAACATTTGCTCCTAATTTTACCAAAAGGATTGTTTTGTTTATCAGCTTTTTCAGCTCTTCTCTTTTGACGGAAAGCATAAATTCCGGCAAGGAGACAAAATATCACGAGGACAGAACCACCAACGGCTGCACCAATAGTTATGCCAGTACTTGATGTCTCGTTTGTTCCTGTAGATCCTTCTGGATACAAAAAAGATTAGAAAAAGAAACAACAGAATCTGTACTAATTTACCTCGCATCTGTGTAAATACGAAGTACCTGCAAAATACCCATACGGGTCACCATGGAAAGTAAAGGGTCCAGATACATTGGGAGGCTTGGAAGTTTGGTCGCTCAACGCAGACCCAATTCCATAAATTTCTG
Organism: Vitellaria paradoxa; assembly: GCA_019916065.1. NCBI lineage: Eukaryota > Viridiplantae > Streptophyta > Magnoliopsida > Ericales > Sapotaceae > Vitellaria > Vitellaria paradoxa. The sequence continues at coordinate 8,036,799 of CM034238.1, forward strand.
TTCGATTGAAACGATCACGACCACGTGGAAAGATTTTTAGGCTTAGCTCAAAATAACCAACCGCATTTCTAGTGGCATTGCTCAGAGAAACTGAATCCACTGGGAATTGATCAAAATAACCCATCAGAAACTTCTCGAGAATCACGTAGATATTTGAGTTTCCCAGGTCCGAGAAGGCAGGAGATCCGAAGAATAGAGTACCGATGTATGGATATGCACATATGCAGTGGGGGCTGGAAATTTTATCTGAACTGCAGGTAGCAGGTGTACAATTTTTTGCTGGTGTTGAATATGAGGGCGTAGACTGTTGACTGGAGCAGTATGTCTTTGTCCCCCCTGTTTCCTCACAAATTGGATTTCCTGCCAGTCTTCAGACAATAATAGAGAAGTAAACCAATGAGGCTATGGATGATTTAGCAAAGAATGGTAAACAGATGACATGTCTAGGCAAATACAACTACTGGAAATTATAATCTAAATACTAGCTCTTATAACACCATTATGCAAACGGGCAAAAAGGTTAAAATAATATAGCTTGCTGCTTACAATAAGTTAATGTTGAATCCTGCTCCATCTACGTTAAATCTTGTTTCATCTGCAAAGCCAACTATATAATTGCTCCGCAAGTCTATAAGTTGCAGTTGGTCACTATTGCTGGAGCCAATATCCAAAGTGCCATTAAGCTGGTTGTGCCTCAATACACTGAGAGCAGATATGCCAAAGAAAATTTGCTTAAGGATTATAATGATCAGGACATGATATACATAACTAGAAGTATTAATTTATAAACCCATGGAGGAATTTTTTTTTTTTTTTTTTTTACTTCTTTGCATTCTTAATCATTATTAGGGATACAGTGTAATCTACCATCATATTACATCAAATTAAAATGATACTCACATGGTCTGTAATCGAGGAAGGCTGAAGAGTGTGACTGGAATTGGACCTTGAAGCCTAGTGTTTTCCATCATTCTGGTACAAAATTATCCAAAACATATTTATATTGAATGACAAAATGCGAAAAAAGCAGAGACACGTAATCATACATATGTGTGCACAAAAAAACCTTTGCTTGGGTTGACTTAGGGCTATATAACTCTTTATCTTTACTTTAGCGGTTCCAAGCTAAATACAGGGTGAAGTTCTAGTTGAAATTAGGACAATTGCTTCATCCTCCTGTTCAGTGGTAATGGAATAATACTAGCTATGGTTTAACGAAAGCATCTATCAAAGCTCATGTGACCAGATTATGATTGATTGCTAAACCAATTTCTCCATGAAAATGATTAGGTAGCTAATATCATGAAATAAAAAACCAATACCGTTTTTAAACTTCTCTTATTGAATCCTAGAGTCTTGACTCATCCAAAAAGGAGAGGAAAAAAAAAGAAAAAAAAAAAGAAACTATTGAATTTAGAGACATTGCTACAATATGAACTCATCCCTAATCAGGTTCAGATGAAGCCATATTTACTCCAGCATTCATCATCAAATTTTCTGTCAATCACTTTACAACTCTGCCAGAGAACCTAAATTCAAATAGCAACCAAAAGTTTGGTCCAGAAATTCAAGTCCTGTGTAGCCATGCATGCGTCCATCTTCTGATTCACTCTGCAAGCTTTATGTCAAACCCAGGTCTTACTTATTGAAAAGGGAATTGTCTTGATGAGAACATCAGTCTACAGATTTATTTCTTTTTATTATTATTTTATTTATTATTTGTACCCATTTGTTTTGAACTTTATTAATATTGAATTTATTTTATCAGAGGTTATTTGGATCTATTTATTTTGAACCTTATTAGTATTGAATTTATTTTATTAGGGGTATTTTGTGTTACGGTTCAAGAATTTAGAAAGTTTATTATTTGAACCCTAATTAGAGTTAACAGGACGATTATTGAATGACTGAATAAAATTTATTTCTTGCTTTCTTTTTGGCTTCTTCTTCTTTGTTTCTTCTTCCCCTCTAATCCTTATTCTTCTTTTCCTCTTTTCTTTCTTTAATCTATCAACTTTGGTATCAAACTGAAGGATCCTACAAGTTTTCTTGATCTCGTTTTTGTTCACTTGAGCCAAACTCTTGCTCAAATTCTCAAAAAAAAAAAAAAAAAAACTTTCAAAGCCCTAGTCCATCCAATTTGGCGTTAACCCATCACTCTGGTGACCAACACACCACTTCAGTGGATTCATGGTCGAAAGCAAATACAACACTGAAATTCTAGCACTGACAATCCATTGCGATCCATTGCCGAAGGTCACCGTGTGACCAGCGTGAAACCAAACGGCAACGAAATAGCGATGACCAAAAAATAAAATAAAATAAAATAGATTTTATAGTTTGACATTTCACATAGTTTGGAGTAAAGGTTTGGATTAAAATACAATTCTCTCATTGTTAATTATGATAAATGCTTATATCATATGGAGTGTGAATTGCATAAATTTAAACTTAAACCTTACTCATTTGATTCATTTATCCTAATTCGTAGTTCCCTTTGAATTAGTTAACTGTTGCCCATCTTAAAAAAATAATAATAATAAATAAATAAATCAATCACGCATTGGTTGCCTAAATTATTTGTCGAGTTTTATTTATTAGATTCATCATTCCTATTTTAAATATATTAAGATTCTATCATTTTATTACTCTCTTTTTCAGTTTTCTTCAATATCAGCAGTTAAAAAAAATACTTCTATCCTTTTATCATGAATTTTGAAAATCAATCATATTGAAGTAATAATGTAGGACTTCATTTTGTTCGTCAAACTTATGTCAAAAATCCTCCTTATATTAGTGACACTATCGATCCTCATGAGTTTCTTTATTGGGTAGATGATATGGAATATATTTTTGACTACCACGACTTATCTGATGACCAATGTATTCCTTTGGTCAAAACAAAATTGACCAATTATACTAGAAAGCATTATCACAAAATCGAGTTATACCATAGACCTGTTACTCGATGGGCTATGATGAAACAAATTTTGAGCGATCAATTTGTTCTTAAAATTTTTATAGATTAGGTATGGTCCCAGTTTATGTGTCTTAAACAGGAGTATTCTTCTATTAATATGTATTTTCATCAATTTAAAACTCTTAGGAAGTGGTTTAACTTTTGAAATGAGCTTTGTGTCATTAATAGATTTTTCCTTGGACTAAGGCCTTGCATTCGTGAGAAGGTTCAGCGATACACTTATAAGACCTTAAATGAAGCTTACTCCAAAGCTTTAAAATAGAAAAATATTATGAATTTGAGTTTTATTAGTTTATGTTAGAGTCAAAGGGTCATATACAAACCATTAAGTTGCAACATTCATCCCCTGAATCTATCACCCCTATTGTTTCTGTTGACACAAAATGTGTCTGAAGTGGTTGAATTGATTCCACCATCATCTTGTCTTGATTTTGTTGGTTTACTTAAGGATATCATCAATAATGACCATCATGATTTGCATAAACTTTATCATTAGTGATTGTTACTTATTTAGAGGATATTATTTAAACATTTCAAGAGCTTTATTTATTGATCTCATCAGTTGAAAGTTCTTTGAGTCTATGTCCAAGTTGTTTTTTTATGAGATCATTCAATTGCCTGAGTCCTTACTTAGGGATGTCAAATATACCGTACCTGGTGGATACCCGCTTCACCCGTCCCGTTCGGGGAGGGTATGGGGATGTTAATAGCGGGGACGGGGACGGGTATGGAGATTTAAAATGTTACCCGCACAGGTATGGGGACGGGGACGGGTACGGTAGTCTCCACCCCGTCCCGTACCCGTTTAAATATTTTTTTGTTAATTTTGTTAGTGTGGTGACTCTTTTAGAAGTCCCACATCGGTTTCTCACAAAGAAGTGAAGGTCTTGTGAGGTAATAAATAAAGACCACTTCATCTTTGGTTAAATGCATCAGTCAAAGTCAAATATTATATATATACTTTTAATTTTTATTTAATATATATATGTAATATATTTTTTTATTTAATATATATAATATTTATAATAATTTTAAATATTTATTTTATACATATAATATATAATTTGTAATAATTAATATCCTTCACAGGTAAACGGGGATGGGGATGGAGAATTCATTATTTTGTGGAGACGGGTATGGGGAAAATTTTTTTTCCCGAAACGGGGATGGGGACGGGGACGGGTAAGAGTATTACTAAACGGGGACGGGGACGGGAAAGGTCATATCCGTCCCATACCCGCCCCGTTGACATCCCTATCCTTACTTTTAATGCATAACAGAGACGTTCTTACATACATTGAACAGTTTTTTTATAAGTTATATGTGGCATGTCTTATCACTAGTTTGTCAATATCATTGAGTTTCCTTCTATTCATCTGCCTTTGAGTGATTCTAATTTGACAAATTCAGTTGCATTATCACTCGTCATTTATTTTCAACCATGTATTCCATATTTTTTTCAATAATGCTGATATTAAATGGAAAACTGGATTGAGTAATAATTATTTTAAATTTCTTATTGATGTTCTTGATGGGAATAAAGATTTTACTGGATGTAACTCAATGATGATTTCTGCATTGCCTATTAACCACCCCATATCGTCTAGCCAAAATTTACATGCTAAGATATTGAACCATTATATATCATTTATAATCTTGTACCCAATACAATCGTTTTTACATTGCCATGTAATGAGTTTTGTCATAATTTGTAATGTGGAGAACTTATTACATTGTCGAGACATCTTTGGGCCTTAAATATTATCTGCAGGTTGTGGCAATGTTTTCATGCCAGTTCCAGTTCCTCCACCTCTTCAGCGGCGTCCATCTGTATTTAATGTCGAGGACCTTATTTTTTTTCAACTCTGAAGATATTTTGTCTAGTGAAAAATGTGACCGGATACCAGTGTGCAAAGTTTTAACTCGATAAAGTCGAGTTCTTCTCAATCCAGGAGAGCTAATAATAACATCAGTTTGCAAATGTATTTATTTATTTTTATTATTATTTTATTTATTATTGGGACCTATTTGTTTTAGGTTGTATTAATATTGAGTTTATTTTATTAAAGGTTATTTGGACCCATTTATTTTGAACTTTATTAGTATTGAGTTTATTTTATTAGGGGCATTTTGTGTTTCGATCCATAAATTTTAGAAATTTATTATTTAAACCCTAATTAGGGTTAAAAGGATGATTATTGAATGATTGAATAAAATTTATTTCTTACTTCCTCTCTGGCTGCTGCTTTTTTCTTTTCCTCTGATTATTATTCTTCTTCTCCTCTTTTTTTTTTTTTTTTAATTGTGTTAATCTGGTTTTGTGCTACATCACCTCTCCACCCCAAAAAGCTTCCATGGTAAACTTGGATTATTTTTTCTTTCTTTTCTCGTAGACTTACAAGTTTAGATTTTGGATTTGGAGAAACAAGCTAGCTGACTTTCTTGCATTTTTAACCACAACGTTGTTGGCCATATCTCATTTTTTGTTTTGCAAAAGCTCCCATAGGAAGATTAGACGTTAGTGCAATAGATTTTAATACTTTTTATTAGGAAATCATAAATCACAGAAGAAACCGACCCACTGCTTTAGGTTGAAACACAGCAAAACCTTTAGATGAATTAATCTAGATATAAATGCTTTACATCCAAGACAACACTTGCTATACCTAGTTTATCTTCCTCTGGATAAGGTATACTATAATCAGGAATATAATCACCATCACACCTAGAAACCACCATCACACCTAGAAGCTAAAACTATTAAAGAGAGGACAACCATTATTTATATTAGACATGTAAGTGTTAAGAAACTGGCATTTTTTTAATAGGGCAAACACGCACAACTATTGACTATTGAGTTGGTGGTAAGATTTGATATCATGTTGAAAACTGTTAGCCATAATTTCTATTAAAAGCTTAACTTGTTAGAGGAAAATAATTTTATTATTTATATTAGACTTGCTTTTTTCCCAACGAGGAGCAAGTCAAAAAAATAAGAGGATGTTGCACAATTTGGATTAAGGCAAAAGTGGAAATCTCACCACGTTCTCTATTCAACGCAGCTACATGTATAAAACTAAAAAGGAATGTTCAATAAGATCCTAAGGTGGAATCATGCATCGTGATATAGAATGATATGCCATCTGAAACAAGTTTTTGTTATTTCTTGACTGACATGCATATTCTTTATTTTGGTTTTTTTTTTTTGGGGGGGGGGGGATGAGCGTACGTAAAATGCATATTCTTGGATGAATGGCCGGTAGATGTGAAAAGATAGGTCTTGAAGCAAATTGATCGACCCGAAATTGAGAAGAATGCAAGAATATTAATGGTTCAGTTATCTGTAGCAGAGCCCAAAAGAACACTGCTAACTGCAAAGGGGTGAAATATTTCAAGTTGAAGGTATTGTACCAAGAGGCATGGTCACGATGATGCAACAAAATACAAGGCCCTATAAAGCCAAATGGTGAAAAAGGATCCTCCTGCAGTCTACCTTAGCAGTTCCAAGAATCCTGGTTGACTTAAGCTGTGTGTTTGTGAGTGAGTTCATGCGTGTTTCTGTATATATATATATACATGGAGAGAGAAAGAGAGAGGGAGGTACAATGTTGTCAAAGACTGTAATGTTGAAAACCACGGAGGAAAATCTGACACATCAAAAGTATTATTGCTGAAATCCCTGCAGGGAACATTTTGGTCAAAGACTAAGTGCAGTTAAAAATGCGATTACCATGATGCTTAATTGCCCAAATTGATAGAAGGTTGTGACTTACACATGATAGAGAAGATTCATGCCCGTAAGATCTGGCAAGGGTCCAGTCAGTCGATTGTTGGACAGAAGCCTGAAAAAGGAAATTCAGAAGCACAAAATAAACTGACTCCCTGGAAAAAAAAAAATACACGCTCAAATTAGCATTGTTTTTATTTTATCTGCTTACAGCTCGTTGACAGATGCAAGGTCGTTGAGGTTTGACGGTACAGATCCAGTCAATTTGTTCCCATTGAGGCGTCTGTTGCAACACCAGATAATCAATTCAAAACGTTTACATGGAAATTCACAGACAGCAAGTATCCTGTTATAACTTTAATTGGGTATGTCGTGTGGATACTCACAGCACCTCCAAATTCTGCAAAAGTCCTAGTGTAGAAGGGATGCTTCCACTGAAATTGTTGATTTCAAAGAGCCTGCTCAAATTAATATTGAAACTATTATCCAGATTGAGAGTATTTTGAATTATTAACTGGGCTTCCCAGAATTAAGTCCAACTTTCCCTCTTGTATAGAAAAAACAGTAGCACACGCATGCTCCTCTCTCTCTCTCTCTCTCTCTCTCTCTCTCTCTCTCTCTATATATATATATATATACACGCATACATATATTTATATAATAAAATATATTATTTGATTTGACATTTATCCCCGTCATCATTGAAATTTCGCCACACCCTAATCATCACTAAAATTTCGCTATACTGTCGCTTATTATCCATCTATATAATAAAACACATCATTTAAATTTGAAATTTGAAATTCAGATAAATATATATATTATATTTTGTAAAATTATACACACGTATTATATATATATATATATATATTTCGTAAAATTATACAAATTATATTTTACTTATATTATCTATTATTATTAAATAATATATGGATACTTATTGAACAAAGTCAACTAAATTTTTTTGTTTAAAAAATATATTTAAATTTAAAATTTTTAAAAATTTTATTAAAAATAAACATTTAAATTAAAATTTTAATTTTAATGTGCTTAAAACTTAAATTTTAAAATTTTGAATTTGAGATATTTTCAACTGTTGAATTTGTTAAATAGTCATAATTATTTTCTTTTTCCCTCACTCTTCCCATATTTTTTAATACTTTTTATATAAAAAATTTTAAATTAATATTTTAAAAAATGTAACATACACTTTTATTCTCTGTGTCATTTATGTAATAAGAAAGTTTAAATTTTTGAACTTTAAATATTTTCAACTGTTGAATTTGCTAAATAGTAATGATTATTTTTATTTTTTCTCTCACTTTTTTTATATTTTTTTGAATATTATTTATATAAAAGATTTTAAATTAATATTTTAAAAAATGTGATAATATTTGTAATAAATAATAAAATTTTATTTATTAATTTTGTTTATAAATAATTTTTATTTTTATAGGTTATTTTTATATTTTTTTAGGTAAATTTATTTTATAAATTTAAATTTGAATTATTTACACGTTAAATTATATTTCTGTGCGGATAATTGTTAGTATATATTGTATATATCTAATACAAAAATGCATGTAAATATAACCTTTTTATATTTTTTTCCTCTTAACATGTGTTTGCTGCTTATTTTTACAATAAGCTTAAGCAAACGCAGTACGTTTATAACTTCTTGTCCTGTTATCCAAGAAAAAATCACTGACTCTTTGGAATAAATTTCTAGTTCATTAAAACTTACACATGTATCAGTGTCATATTTGAACTGAAAAGCTGATATGAGATTTCTCCAGAAAGTTGATTCTTTTCAAAATGACTGCACATAATAGAAAGAATCTACAATCAATATTATATGAAAATAAACAACAGTGGTAAGACTAATTAACTTAAATGTACACACACAGAGAGATTTGACGTACAAGTGTTTCGTATTAACCAGCATGTCCAAACCAGGGCTGGTCCCACTAGAGACGGGGATAGTTCCAGACAGATTATTGTCAGACAGATCTAGCCAATAAAGTTCTGATAACTTACCAATTGTAGGGGGTATTTCTCCACTGAAACCATTGGAATTTAGAGACCTGCCAAATACAGAATGGAAGCAATGAAATGCAAGCTTGGGCATGGAATTGCACATTGAAATAGTAAGTCATACTCAAACATTCAACTGAAAATTTTTGGAGTGGAATATATGAAAGCTTAGATCATATGACTTCAAATAATGGAGCTTCTGATGCAAGGTTTAAAGGACCAAAAACAGTTCAGCAGTAAAATTTTTCACCTTGTTGAAAAGCATGGAATGGAATGCAGAAGTATATTGACTGGGAGAGGTTAGAGGGTTGGATTTTGAAAGTTGTAAAGATTAGGGTTTTGAAGAAAGCCCGAAAAAATTATGCATGCATGCCCATGACCAAAATAATTTATAGAATTGAAGTTAACATTTAGTGATACTACCAAATTACTAATATAAATTTTGTAAAATGAAAATATTTTAGACCAAATTGTGAGGGAACAACAAATTAATGAAATGCTACCCCGTGGCGTCTTTTAAAAATTTATTTATTTATTAAAAAAATTGATAAGGGACCAGCCAATTGTTGTGTATGTTGTGTATTTGTACAATTGAAGGTAATGTCCTCATTTTCTGATTATATGAATAGATTTAGAGGGCGAAATAGTTTATCTAATAACTTGACCTTGTAACAAGTTACTTTACAGGTTACAGCTATTTCATTCGGTCGATTCTTCATAAAGGAGTCATGCCACAAAGGAGCCTCCTGTTTCATAATGAGTGAAAAGTAACTTCCTTGCTCAATGAACTTGTTACCTTCAACTATGAACTTGTTACCTTCTACTAAGAAAATAAAATGGTCAAAGGATAACGATACTTTTCTAAGACTTTCATATTGAGTTTCATATTAGGCTCCATTTAGAATAATAAAAAATTTTAAAAAACGGTGAAAAATACTTAAAAACTTTAAAAATTATTCATTTTTTATCTCACTGTACAAATTATAAACTCACAATTTATCTCACTTTATCTTATTTTATCTCACTTTTTGTCACTCCAAACGCACCCTTAATAGCTTAAACAGAAGAAAAACACCAAAGTCCAAAGCCTTACAAAATGGATAACTGCTGTAGAGATCCTATTGTGTCAGGAATTGGACCAGTGAAACTGCAACCAACCAGGATTCTGAGATGCAAGCAGAAGCAATTGGTTTGTCACAAGATTATACATTTGCATCTTAGTGATCAGCCACCATGAAACAAGTTAAAAAAATAAATAAATCTTACAAGTGCGACAGCTTCTTCAAATTTTCAATTGATTGAGGAAGAGGTCCTGTCAAGCCTTTGTTGTATGACAGATCCCTATATGCAGAAACTAATTAATTTTAACAGTTCTTATAAGAAAAAAAAAAGAAAAAAATAAAAATAAAGACACTCTCAAACTACTGTTATAAATAATTTAGAAATACTAGTATCAAGCAGCGCTTTCTACTATGTCAATCAGAGCTATTTTATTTAGATATGAATTATGACAAAAATCTAGTGTGTGCCACTGTGCATAAACGCATGTGTGTGCGCATGCGTGCGCGTGTGTGTGTGTGAGAGAGAGAGAGAGAGAGGAGTCGGCATCACAACAAAGCAAGAAGACAAGTAATTACCATGTTGTAATTCATGGTGCCATGTCCGTAGCATATTTTTTTGTGATGTTATTGTAAGTTGGCATATTTTTTTCTGGCGTTATTGCAAGTCAGATACCGACAAAGACGTGTGAAGACACAAGGATGAATTCATCCTGGAAACTACTTCCTAAACAAACGAAAATGAAATATTGGTGGTCCATGACTTAAAATGTATTAGATAGAGCCCACAACAAGGAGCAATACTTGATGATAAAGACGTCCTCCGAGCACGGGGCGTGCATCTCATGACTCATGAGTGCCCCTCACTGCCAACGATATTTCGCTGCTGGACTCGATCAAGAAGTAGAGTAGTCAAGAAGAACAATGGAAACTAACTGGTGCTTTAGAACTGGATCTATTTACGGGAGAAAAGGGACGTCAAAAATGGAAGACTCACAGAATCTGTAATTCAGACAAAGATTGAATGTCTCCAGACAGCCCGCCGCTCAAGTTCATGCTTGCTAATGTTCTGGAATAGAAACCGATAGTTAACACCTCAACTCAAAAAATGAAGAATAAGAAATTTGTCGTTAGTATTAAAAGGAAAAACGCGATGGCGAACTTACATGGCTGTCACCCTTGAATTGTTGCACCGAATTCCTTCCCAACCATCACCACATGGATCTGACCCAACCCAACTGGGTGGTGTGTTCTTCCAGGCATCTTTTAGAGACCTCAAAATCGTAACTACATCACAAATAAGAAATTTTCAGACTGATATTAATATATTACCATAAATCAAATCTGAAAAGGAGCAGCTTTTCTGGTGCACACCCTCTTCTCAGATTACATTTGACCAGGAACTTTTTAGTTCAACAAACTGCCTTGGTAGTCAAATATTACCACTTCTAGATAATCAAAACCACTTTATATTTCAGTAAAAAAAACTCAGACATCCAACTCTCACTTCTGATTGAGTAGTAACCCAAAATAATATGCAGATACAGAAGCAGATCAAAGATTTGCTATCTGAAAACAATGCATAGAAATATAACTGCATGTTCCAGAAGTGTGATTCAAAGTCTTACATTTTGAAATTTTTTCCTAGAAAAATTAGATAACTCCAGACAGAAATAGCTTCTCATACCTAAGTTGTGCACGTAGATCTGGTCCTTTGATTGCAGAGGTAAGTCCAATTCTCACACTCAGAAACAATATAAAATTATATATTTCATTCACTATTGTTTCTTCTCTTCATATAGGCTAACCCCAGAATAAAATGAGAAGGTTGCAGGAAAAGAAACAGGAAAGAGGGGTAGCATGTACAATCCCAACGCAAGTGAACAGATTATTTGTGCGTTTCTGGATGATGCATTCATTAACTAACAACTGCGGACGTATTTCTTGTTTGTCAAAATAGAAGGCATGGAAAAGCTAAGAAAATTTATTGGAATTCTCTTTTGCATATATCATCAAACACTAAAATGGTTAGTAATCTCAATAAAATAAAAATCTTGAACATGAGAATTGAACATACCGTCCAGATCATTTGTCTCTGCTGCTACAAGTAGAACTTGGATGGAAATAATCAGCAGACAGACCTGAACTTTTGAACCCATTATCCAAGAAGGAATCATATAGATTCTTGTACTGAATAACAAGAAACCACTTCAAAACCACCCAATTTTTTCATTCAGCTCCTCCCGTTCCCTTCTAAAACTCTCCAAGAGAAGAAACTTTTTGCAATATACCCACTTGCTCCCATTGACTACAGTCACTATATAGAGCTACAGTGCGATTATTGTGTGGCCGTCAACTCAGCCTTATATTTTTTAACAGATTATATCTAATTCCGAAAGTCCTCAGAAAGCTGTGGATAAGCAACCTACATGCAATTTAAGAGAGTGCTTGAATTGTAAAAAAAATTTAAGATAAGTATAAAAAGTTAATGTAAAAGTAATATGTGGTAAAATTTAATTGAAAGAATTTAGTAATTTTTGATAGAATTTGATAAACCAAACACCTCCTAATTACAATACAAAGACTACACACTATTCTCTAGGGATAAACGATAAAATAACCCCACATTACTGAGACAAAGCTCCAACATTTACCTGAAATTGTTACAATTTGGAAATAAATTATTAATTTAACATGTTCATCAAATTTTGATATATTTGAGCATAAATATGAACAGACTCAATTATAACTCTGAACATAACACTTCAACATGAATTGTTAACCCATTATCTAATTTTCTTCTTATGGACAACTAAAAGAAAATGAAAGGAAAAAAAAAAAAGGTTGATTTACTAGTTAATTGTTGACAATGATATCAACAAATATAAATTAATTTCAGAAATAAAAAGTGTCAAGAGTTGTGACACATACTCGTTACACTTAGGTTGTCGCAAAATGAAAGATGTCTGAATGAAACAAATGGAATGCAGTGAGTTCACTTATGCTTGCTAAAAATAGTACATGCAGTCTAAAACCTCGCTGAAAAGGTCGTTTGGAAATCCAATGACACTATTCTGCAGTAAGGATGCTCGACGGATTGCTCGATTGTTAGGTTGCTGACTTTGTTAGGAAAAACAATGTGCATTGCAAGTCTACGGAAAAGTTTACTGGGAAATTCGTCCCAAAAAGCAGTGGGAATTCAAAATTTTTGAAAGTGTTTTTTGTCTGCTTTTGATTGAATTTCGTGTTTTTATATATATGTGTACTCATATGTAAATTCAAATTAGGATTTTTTTTTTTTTAAATTCTGAGTTAAGAGAAAAATTAAGAATAAGGTTAAAACGCTTCTCTTAAGAATTTCTTTTTGGATCTTTCTTTTACTCTATTATTGGAAGTTAACCGCAAAAACTTAGCTCTATACGTGGAGGTCGGTATTTTGCCGAAACATGCAAATCTCTTGTTCCTTTGTGCTTGTTTCTTTGTTTGCCTTTGTTCACAGGTGACTTGAAATGCGTACAACAAAGAGAATGAAAGAAAGGGAAGAAAACGACACAATGTAAGTCTTAGCAGGCTTTTTCGACATTCAAGTCTTCCTCCAGAGACTGGAAGATTCAAGGCAATGTGTAGCAAATCCAACGCACCACAAACAAAGTTGCTTCTTATGTCATTCTCTGGAAGTCATCCGATAAAATGATCACAAGTCTGCCAAATTGTAGATATTAATGAGCGTAGGGTCAATGATAGCTGAAATAAATATACCATGGTTTATACGTCTGTGGTTTTAGTTCCATACCTAAATTGAGAGCCGTGAATCTTTCGCGGGATTCCTCTCTCTCCAACACCAATTTGTTTCTTCATTTGCCATCTGTCTCTCCATAAAAAGTTTTGTGTTATTAATTTATTGTCTTCACCAACCTCCAAAGCTATGGCATTTTATCCTGTGCATGAGTACATATACATGAATAACCCGATCATGCAGTTTTATTTTATTTTATCCTTTTTTTATCTTAATCAAACGCAATATAATTATAGAAAAATTTTCAAAAAAATTAAAATTTTAGACTAATAATTCCATTTGAATGAACTAAAATTTCAAAATTCTAAATATATAAATTTTTCTGGCGAGCTTGTTGGCAGCCTCGTCCGTGGAGCAAAACAACACCGAGAGATCGATGTTTGCTACAGACACGACACTGAATCTTTATCTGCGTTTTTTAAAGATGAGGGAAAGATTGGTGCTTTTCGGCAACGGTAGTCGCGGTGGTGCAGATAGCAACCACATCCGCAGAGAAAAACACACACACACTGTGTGTGAGAGAGAGAGAGGGGGGAGTGAAGGGCCTCGAAAACTTGCTTTTGATTCCTTTGGTTTTTCAGCTTCGATCTCCTTCTATTTCACTCAACTGAATTCAATTTCTTTCTAATCGTTGAAATTAATTAGTTTTAGAGTTTTCTTCCCTATCTGTTAATTTCTAAAGTTCAAGAAACTATAAACTGATAAATTTTTCTTTCCCCTCCGATTGCTAACCGCAGAAAACTAACATAATACAAATATATATATATATATATGTATATATGTATGTATAGAGATAGATGGTAAGAGTTCGTGGATTTTCGTTCATGACTTCAATCCACTGAAGAAGACAAATCAGATTGAGAAGTAAATAAAAGAGTATTTAAAGATTATTTGGCTAGCCAACAAATTCGCCAGAAAATATCAGATCTATTGGTGTTTTTTCCCCACCAATGAGGTGTTTTCCCTTAATTTCTCTCTCAAGCTTTCCCTAATTTCTATTAGTTATTTACTGAATTACCCTTAATATTAAATGAATGGCTTTAAATTTAGATTCAAGAATGAAAGCAACTTCTGGCCGTCCGGATCCACTAGTTGGTGGTAGTTATCGATTCAAATCGGCCATAGATATGATAGTCCGAGGACTTGGTCATATTTTTTTATTTAAAAAAATAATGTATTGAATTCAAAATTTTAATTCAAGTGCTTGTACTACGGGCTGAGCTTGAGTTGGATTAAGGGTGTGTTTGACAAAAAAAATAAGATAAAATAAGACAAAATGAAATAAATTATAAGTTCTTAATTCGTACATGAGATGATAAAAAGTAAACAATTTTTAAAATTTTTAAGTTTTTTTACATTTTTTTAATAATTTTTTATCATCTCAAATGAAACCTATATATGCAGAGAGTTTCAGATAACTGGGAAACCGTTTGGATGTTCAAAAAAAAAAAAGTAAAAAACTTCAATTTGGGGTTTTTTTGTGTGTTTGATAGAATAAAATGTAATTTTTAGTATTTTTTGTAACTTTTAGGTATTTGGTAAATTTTTTACTGTAGCAAAACAAAAAAGTGGTAACTTTTTGTATGTTTGGTAAGTTTTTTATTGTAACAGAGCAAAAAAGTGATAATTTTTGTGTGTTTGGTAAAATTTTTAGTTTTATTTTTTACTGTAGTAAAGCAAAAAAGTGAAAAAAATTATGGCTCTACCGAATACACCAAAAGTTATAAAATGTAACTTTTTGTATTTTTTTACTAATTTTTGAGTCTCCAAACGAGCCCTTGGTTGGTCTTATAGGCTTACTTTATTTTTTTTTTCTTTAGAAATAAGAAACATTATATTAATAAAAATAAGAAAAACACACACACACACACACAAACACAAACACGGGGACACACGCCAACAAGCTTATACAAGGTCCATTTAAAAAGAATCTACAATGGGATTTACTAAATAGATGACTTACATTACACATTAATGATATTCTCAACTACGCTTGGCTTTTCTCTTTTTTTTTTTTTTTAAGGATATAAAAAAGTAGATTCTTTGTGAAATATTGTTTGAAAGTAGAATTTTATTGTTACAACAAAAAAAAAAATATCAATTAAAGTTATGCTTGCAAATAAAAAGAAAAATGGGTCAAGGTTAGTGGTAAATTAAAATTGAATTGTGATCTCAGAATTATGGCATAAATAGATTAAATACTTATGTATAAATAATATTAAATAATAAAAAATTACTTAAAATCTAAATTTTGTTAAATATTTCTTCTAACGTATTTCTACCTAGAAAAAGTACATGCAGTCTAAAATTCGTTGAGAAGGTCATTTGGAAATCTAAGGACACTATTTTGCAGTAAGGATACTTCTCGGATCGCTTAATAGTTAGGTTACTGACTTTGCTAGGAAAAACAATGTGCATTGCAAACCTACAGAAAAAACTTACTAGAAAACTCGTCCCAAAAAATAACAGGAATCCTAAATTTTGTTTAGTGTTTTTTTGGTCTGTTTTGTACAGAATTTTTTTGTTTTTGGCTGCGTTTGGCATAAAAAAAAATACTGAAAATCTCTATAAATCTCTATTAACTTTATATCACATCAACTTTTTTCTTTTACTACACACATTACGAATCTTCAATTTATCTCACTTTTTTTACTCCAAACAAACCCTATATATATATATATATATATATGTGTGTGCGCGCTCATATGTAAATTTAAATTAGGATTTCTTTTCAAGTTCTGAGTTGATAAAAAAATTAAGAATAAGGTTAAAATAATTTTCTCAATAATTTCTTTTTAGATCTTTCTCTTTTTTTGTGTGTGTGTGTGTGTGTGTGTGTGTGTAATCGTTACCATTTTATTGGAAGTTAACAGCGAAAATCTAGTTCTACACGTGGAGATAAGGTATTTTGCCGAAACATACAAATCCCTTGTCCCTTTGTACTTGATTCTTTGTTTGCCTTTATTCGCAGGTGATTTGAAATTCGTACAAGAAGGAGTATGTGAGAAAGGGATGAAACCGACCCAATGCAAGTCTTAGCAGGCTGCTTTGACATTCAAGTCTTCCTCTAGAGACGGGAAGATTCAAGGCAATGTGTAAAAAATCTAATGGACCACAAACAAAGTTGCTTCTTACGTCATTTTCTGCTAGTCATCCAATAACGAGAACATCGTAATGATCACAAGTCTGCCGATTTGTAGATATTGGGTGTGTTTAGAGTTGTATAAAAGTGTATAAAATAAAATAAAATTATAAAAATAAATATCTTGTAATTTGTGTAGTGAGTAAAAAAATTTTAAATTTTTTAACTGTAATTCGTGTTTATAGAGATTTGTAAGATTTTATTTTATTTTATTATGCTCCAAATGGAGCTATTAATAAGAGTAGGGCCAAGATAACTGAAGTAGATATGCATGGGCCATGTTTGATTACAGGATAAAAAAAAGGGATTGAATTATTAGTTAAGTGGGGTCCAATATCTTTTATTTGGATTTATAAAATGACTAGGAATAAGTAGTTCAGATTAGATAGTACATCTCTCAAATTGAGAGATAAGTAATATCATGGGAGATATGATATTTCTTATATCTTATCTCTAAATTTATTTTCC
The DNA here is from genome assembly GCA_019916065.1 of Vitellaria paradoxa. Lineage (NCBI taxonomy): Eukaryota > Viridiplantae > Streptophyta > Magnoliopsida > Ericales > Sapotaceae > Vitellaria > Vitellaria paradoxa. Next base: position 8,054,004 of record CM034238.1, read on the forward strand.
GATAAAATTTAAAAGTTTAAAATTATTGCCCGTCACATCTCATATCAAATCACATCTTTTATCTTACATTATATCCCGTCAATCAAGTACTAAAAAATTAATTCCACATAAAAAATTAATACCACATTATATCCAATTTTATATATTATCTCATGATATTATTTATATCTTATCATCCAATTTATCAAAACAAACGTAGCTATAGCATTTTATCCTGTGCATGAGTACGTAAACATGAATTACCCCATTGTATAATTTTATTTTATTTTATTTTATCTTTTTTATTTTAATCAAACGCAATATAATTATAGAAAATTTTTCAAAAAAAATTAAAATTTTGCATTAATAATTGCATTTGAATGAACTAAAATTTCAAAATTCTAAATATATAAATTTTTAAGTAAGTTTTGTATGCAATTGATTTTATATACAATTCAGGTGCAATAAAAATTTATATATTTAAAATTTAGAAATTTTAATTTATTAAAATAGAATTTTTTTAGTTTAAAAGTTTGTTTTTTGAAATTTTTCCTATAAAAAAATATACGAATTAAAAATGAAATTCAAGAAATTATTTTTAATTTCTCAAATCTAACTTTTTTTTTTCCTTTTATATTATATCACAAATCAAAGAATAGCATTTGATAAAAGATGAATTATATTAGTAGAGCAATATTTACTTTTATCGTAACAGAATATTGTGTGTGTGTGTATATATATATATATATATATTAATATTACAAAATGCTCTGGCGATGCTTTGACTTGATAAATTGGAAGAGAAGAATAGATAAATAGACGAGATGATTTCAGAAGCATGTGACGTGTTTGGCTAACCACATAAATTTCTAGGCATTTAATTCCCCCTAATCCGATTGTCTGCCCATCTCCATCCCCCACTTCAATGCTCTTTCGTGCCGGTTGCGCTATGACCATGGCAAGAGCAAGGATGATTTTGACCTTAAATTTTCTTATCTCATTTTGCTTTTCTTACATTTTCTTTCTTTGTCTTGACAAATTTATGTTCCAGAGGCATCTTTAGGCGTTGGGGTATAAATGAACCCAACTCAACAGTGTTTAAATTTAAAAGATAAGTTCAGATTTTATTTATTTATTTATTGAGTTAAATTTGAGTGGGCTTATGATCAAGTCAATTTAATTTTAGTTTAGTGTTTTACACTATCTTTATTGTGTATTAATTTATCAAATTAAATTTTAATTGGGTTTAATTAATATATAATCTGTTTGGTTTGATAAAAAATACTTAAAAATTTTAAAAATTTTTAAAAATTTTTAGATATATTTAATTTTTATTTCATAATACAAATTATAAATTCACAAATTATTTTATTTTATTTTATTTCAATTTATGCGACTTTTTATAACTCAAAGTGCACTCGTAATAAATTTGCCCCCATCGTCCTGCACACTGATAGAAGATCTGGTGCACTGGTAGAAGATCCAGGAGGCTGAAGTTGTACCTTCAACTTAAATCTGAGCCGTTAATTTGGTATACGGTGGTCTGATCATCTAATGTAAAAAGCTAATAACTAAAGAGAAATTGACAAAAGCTTGAGAGAGAAATTACTCGCCGCCTCAGGCCGGGAAATACCATCTTTTCCGGCGAGCTTGTTGGCAGCCTCGTCCGCGGAGCAAAACAACACCGAGAGGTCGATGTTTGCTACAGCGATGGCACTGAATCTTCATCTACATTTTTCAAAGATTGGGGAAAGATTGGTGTTTTTCGGCGCGCGGTGGTCGCGGCGCTGCAGATAGCAGCCTCATCCGCAGAGCAAAACACACACAGTGTGTGTGTGTGAGAGAGAGAGAGAAGGGGGAAGTCCTGAAAAACTTGGTTTTGATTACTTTGGTTTTTCAGCTTCGATCTCCTTTCATTTCACTCAACTGAATTCAATTTCTTTCTAATCGTTAAAATTAATTGGTTTTAGAGTTTTCTCCCTCTCTGTTAATTTATATAATTCAAGCTATATGTATGTGTGTATGTATAGAGAGATAGATGATATGAGTTGATGGATTTTCGTTCATGACTTCAATCCACTGAAGAAGACAAATCAGATTGAAAAGTAAATAAAAGATTATTTAAAGATGGTTGCTAGCCAACAAATTCGCCAGAAAATATCAGATCTGTTAGTGTTTTTCTCCATCGATGAGGCTTCCAATTAGCTCGCCCGAAACGATGTTGTTTTCCCTCAATTTTTCTCTCAAGCTTTCCTTAATTTCTATTAATTATTTACTGAATTGCCCTTAATCTTAACATTAAATAAATGGCTTAAATTTGAATTTAAGAATGAAAAGCAACCTCAGGCCGTCTGGATCCACTGGTTGGTGGTGATTATCGGTTCAAATCGGGAGCAGAGGCGCTAACATTGCCTCCAGACTACAAGTTTCTTTCTCTCTCTCTCTCATTTTTTTTTTTTTTTTTTTTTTCCAGTTTGATTGAAACCCGCGAACGAGGCTAGGTTGGGAAAGAAAAAAAAATTAATTTTTTTAGTTAGTTACTATAAAACTATTTTTTTTAAAAGAAAAAAAATCTAATTTTTAGTAACTATTTTTTTAATTTTTTATTAATTTAATATTTTTACACTTCAATGTTTAAAACATGTACAAAATATAAAATGATAAAATTGGTCATTTTTAAAAAAATCAAAAAATTAATAATTGGCAGTCAAATTATTAACTTTTTTTCTTAAACACATTTTCCAACGTCAATCAACTCAATAATTTTTTTTTTTTCGTAAGATCGTGGTTCAACTAACAAAAATATTTTTGAATTATTGAATAATATATTAATTATATTGAATATTAAATATTATAAAATAAAATTTTTTAATACAAATAAAAATACTATAATGAAAATTTAGTTATCAATATAATTTTAAAGTATTTTTAACTTAATAATTTTAGTTTAAAATATTATAAAAATTCAGCTATCGTAAAAATTAGAGTATCTACATATTTCTCATTGAATTTATATAAAATATATTTTTTGTTATGAAAAATAAATTATATTAATAAATTACTTTTCTAAATTTTTTAACAATTGTTACTTAAATTATTAAAAAAATTTAAATAATTATTATAAAAATTAATCATTAACCTGTATGAGTACTTGAATTAATACTTAAATTAAAAAATATTATAAAGACTACGTTCTTATAGTAAAATAAAAATATTTTAATATTTTAATTGAACTAAATTTTTATTTAAAATACAAACAATTACAAATTAAATTTTTTTAAAAATTCTACTTATACCAAGTGAGTTATGTTCATATCATAAAACTTAAGATTAAGTTTTTTTTTTTTTTGAAATGTTTGAAAAAAAAAATTTATTATAAAAAATTAAATTACAATAACAAAGTATTTTCTTTTTTAAATATTTTAACACACAAAAGTCGTTGTTACTTGAGTTAATTTGTATTATAATATTTAAATTATTTTGATAAATTATATTTTTAAATATTTTAAAAATATTTATTTAAAAATATATTGATAACTTCGTTTTTATTATAGTATTTTAAATTATATTAATAAATTTTATTTTTATATGTTTTAATATTCAATATAATTATTATATCACCTAATAACTCAAAAATATTTTTATCATATTAATTATCTAAATTTTTTATAATAATTCAAGTAACAATTTGTTAAAAAATTTAGAAAAGTAATTTATTAGTATAATTTATTTTTATAACAGAAAATATTTTTATATAGATTGAATGAAACAAACGTAGATACTCTAATTTTTGAAATAGCTGAATTTTTATTATATTTTAAAATAAAATTTATTAATATAATTTAAAATATTATAATAAAAACTAAGTTATCAATATATTTTAAAAATATTTGTAAATAAATATTTTTAAACTATTTAAAAAATTATTTTTTAAAATAATTTAAATATTATAATAAAAATTAATTTAGGTAACAATATCCGTTTGTTTGTTAAAATATTTAAAAAATAATTTGTCATTATAATTTAATTTTTATAATAAAAAATATTTTTTCAAACATTTCAAAGAGAATAACTTAATCTTAAGTTTTATGGCATAATAATAACTCACATGGTATAAGTAGAACTTTTTAAAATATTGAATTTGTAATTGTTTATATTTTAAATAGAAATTTAGTTCAAATAAATTATTAAAATATTTTTATTTTTACCATAAGAAAGTAGTTTCGATAATATTTTTTTAATTTGAATATTAATGCAAATATTCATACAAGCTAGTGATAATTTTTTATAATAAGTATCTAAATTTTTTTATAATAATTCAAGTAACAATTGTTAAAAAATTTAGAAATGTAATTTATTAGTATAATTTATCTTTTTACAGTAGGAAATATTTTTTATATAGATTGAATGAGACATATATACATATTCTGAATTTTATAATAGTCGAATTTTTATAATATTTTAAATTATATTAATAAATTTTATTTTTAAATATTTTAAAAGTGTTAATTTAAAAATATTTTAAAATCATATTGATAACTAAATTTTTTTATAGTATTTTTATTTGTATTAAAAATGTTATTTTAAAATATTTAATATTCAATATAATTAATATATTATTCATTAATTCAAAAATATTTTTATTATTTGAATCAGGATCTTACAAAAGAAAAAAATATTATTGGGTTGATTGACGTTAGGAGATGTGTTCAGAAAAAAAAGCTGATAACTTGACTATCAATTACTAATTTTCTGACTTTTTTAAAATAATCAAATTTATCATCGTACATTTTACACTTGTTTTAAACATTAAAGGGTAAAAATGTCAAATTAATAAAAAGTTAAAAAGATAATTACTAAAAATTAGATTTTTTTCCTTCCCAAAAACATTAAACCCCAAAAAAATTAGTTTTTTAGTAGTTAGTTGGCAGCTAACTACCAAAAAAAAAATTAACTTTTTTCTTCTAAAACCTAGCCTCATTCGTCAGTTTCAACCAAACTGAAAAAAAATAATAATAATGACCCACACTCGTTTGAACCAAATAGAAAAAAAAAAAAAAAAGGGAAAAAAAAAAAGAGGGAGAAACATGTGGCCAGGAGACAATGTCAGTGGGCTAACATCATTTGCAATGTTAGCCCTTCGCTCCTGTTCAGATCGACTATAAATATGATAGTCCGAGAACTTTGTCATATTTTTTATTAAAAAAAAATGTATTGAATTCAAAATTTTAATTCAAGTGCTTGCACTGCGAGTTGAGCTTGAGTTAGATTATAGCTGCGTTTAGAGTGACAAAAAGTAAGATAAAATGAGATAAAGTGAATAAGTTATGGATTCTTAATTTGTACATAAAATAAAAAGTGAATAACTTTTAAAGTTTATAAGTATTTTTTATTATTTTTTAAAATTTTTTGTCACTTCAAACGAAACTTATATATGCAAGCACAGAGAGTCTCAAATAGTTTGGTGGATCATCTAGACTTTTTTTTTTTTTTTTTGTTTCCTTTAGAAATAAGAAACATTATATTAATAGAAAGGAAAAAAAACACGCGCACACACCAACAAGCTCATGCAAAGTCCATTTAAAATGAATCTACAATGGGATTTACTAAATAAATGACTTACATTGCACACTAATGATAATCTCAACTATGCTTAGCTTTTCTTTTTTTTTTTTCTTTTTTTTTAAGGATATAAAAAAAAAGTAATTCTCTGTGAAATATTTTTTCAAAGTAGAATTTTATTGTTATAACGACTTTTTTTTTAATCAATTAAAGTTATGCTTGCAAATAAAAAGAAAAATGGGTTGAGTTTAGTGGTTAATTAAAATTGAATTGTGATCTCATAATTATGGCATAAATAGATTAAATAGTTATATATAAATAATACTAAATAATAAAAAAAATTGTTTAAAAATCTAAAATTTGTTAAATATTTCTTCTCATGTGTTTCTTCATTTTGATTAAAAAAATCTATTAGTTGAAATTTCTTTTAAATCATTACATTTACAAACACAAGCAATTAACTAGTGATTTTATTTAAAAATAACAATTTTAATTTGTAATAAGCGAAGCCATTAGATAGTAATTTCAATTTATAAGAGTAATTATGAGTGACCAATTCAAAATAAGTAGTGATTTTATAGGAAAATACTAATTTTAATTAGTAATAATAAAAACAATTAAATAATAATCTAAATTTATAAAAACAATTGTGAATCACTAATTCAATTGTGATTTTTCATTATTCAAATTGATTTACTAGTTCAAATCAATCTCATTTTTAAAACATTGCCTTTGAGCTTATGTTTTCCATTTTAAAAATAAAATTATCATTAGAGCTCAAAACGGTTTATAAATCAAACAATTTCAAAACAAATTGCCACAGTAATCAGTAAAAAAAATACAAAATCCTCTTCATGAATTAACGAGAATGTACAAAAACTAGCTCTACTTTACTCTGTCATTCTACGAATTTTCTTGTTTTGTATTTTTTTTTTTTTTTTGTTTGTTTGGGGGGGGGGGGGGGGAGTATGCCTCGCCTCATTGTAAATTTTGACCTCTAACAGTCATCAGAGGTGCTTGTGCTTCTCTCAGAACTAATGGAGGAAACAAACCTCCAAGGATGTTATTTGGAGACTATCAAACCTCAAACAAGAAAAGTTGTAACTGACAGTTTCTTCATAAATTAAGTAATTTAATAAAACAAACCTTACATTTCTCGACCCAATTCTGCAACATTCATAACTCCGCCCCGAGTAAATAAACAAAAATAAATGACTGGACTACTTAACTAACATGAAGTCAAGACCAGAGAAGTCAAGAAAAAATATGTATTCTCCAACTGAAAATAACTGTCAGAAAAGGCTATATCGTCCCCTAGCTACTTCAGCACCCAAAATACAGAGTAAGTTTTCTTACCGGCGAGCTATGTGGAAAGGCTCGAAACCCCCACTGTAATCAAAGGAATCTCCCTTGCTATGATAATTGAAAGGATGGTGAATACTTCCCTCATAACTTGATGAAGTGGTCTCGGATCTAGTCTTGAGGTTTGAACTAGCCAAGTGGATGATGTTCTCGATCTCTCTCACTACCTCGCCCATCGCAGGCCTTTCAGACCCCGAATCTCTGACACACCTCATTGCCAGGTCTACGAACTTGTCCAAGCCCCTGAGCGATGTGTCCAAAGATGGGTCGATAATCTCATAAAGATTGTATGGATCTTTCGACTTTTCCATCGCCTCGTTCACCACTCTCACGATGTGCTTCCCTTGCGCTATTGGCGCTCTTGCAGTAAACAACTCCAGCAGAACCACTCCAAAACTATAAACATCGCTTTTGTCTGTCAACTGTTGGGTCATGTAATATTCAGGATCCATGTATCCCTACATAAAAAAATAAAATAAAATAATTAAAAAAAATCAAAGCTTTACAAACTATACTTGTTATACAATATTGTATGAAAGTGGATTTATACTGACCAATGTCCCTTTAACTTGAGTGGTGACATATCCTTTCTTACTGTCATCGAGAAGTTTGGATAAACCAAAATCAGCGACTTTTGCATTTAAATGATCATCCAGCAAGATGTTGTTTGATTTAATGTCCCTGTGTATGATGGGAGGATTGGCAAGTTCATGCAAATACGCCAAACCTTTGGCCGAATCCAGCACCAAGCTAAGTCTCCTCGTCCAATCCAACTGGATCCCTGACTTTCCTGCAAATGTTATTCATGGATTATTAAAAGAGAGAACACTTACAGATCCATATTCTCGCGGTATATAATTGTCATTCTGTTCCAATGGTAGTTCATCACATCGGAAAAAAAAAATAATGGTAAACTACATTTTACACTCTTATACTTTACACTGAATCTCACTTTGGTTCCTGTACTTAAAATTGTAATGGTCAATCCCTTATACTTACATTCAAGTTTCGATTTGGTCTTTCCATTAAGAACCATTAAGAAAATATGATGAAAAACACTACTTATACTTTACACGAATCTCATTTTGATTTCTGTACTTAAATTGTAATGATTAATCCCTTATAATCGAGTTTCAATTTGGTCTTTATGTTAATAATCATTAAGAAAATATGATGAAAAACGCCACGGTCTAGCAGCTGTGATTGCCATCTGGTATTTTTTGTCAATTAACTTGATGGAAGGGTCAAAGTGAAATTTGATCACGAGTGCTGGGGTTAATTATTAGACCTAAAAGTAGAGGGACCAAAGCGAGCATTAACGTAAAGTGTAGGATTGCTAAGTGTAATTTACTTAGGAGATAACATATTAAGTGTCAGCTCTAGAAACGATAAAGCAAGTGAAGCAGCGTAACCTCAATATAAGAGCAAGCAATTTTTTTTTTTTAAAGCCCCTTGGGCAGACTGCTAAATCAAGTAAACTTCAATTCCATGATCCTGTTTGATTGAATTATTGATGTCATGCCAATCAGTCATTCAACTTATCACTTAAAAAACATAATATAGGGATTAAGGGCAGATATGAAGTGCTTAGATTTGGTGGAGAAACCCAATAAGTGACTGAAAGTACCTGAAAGACTGTCCTTTAGAGTACCACCTGGAACATACTCATATACCAGCATTTGTTCACCTTGCTCGTAACAGAAACCAACAAGGTTGACAACATTCTTATGATGGATCCGGGATAGAAGCTCAATCTCCGTTTTGAATTCAAGAGCACCCTGCAATGATCCCTGTTGAGCTCTTTTGATGGCAACCAATTGCCCAGAGGCAAGAGTTCCTCTGTAAACCTGTCAGCATGAAAGAAAAGTCAAAATAGAAGAATGTTGAAAAGATGGCATTCATGATTTATTAGCACATGACAAAAGGTACAAACTCTCAATAGGATAGTTAACTTGCCCCTCTGCTTTATTTTCTCACTCTCTCTTAATTCATTAAAATTTGTGTGTGTGTGTGTGTGTGTGTGAGAGAGAGAGAGAGAGAGAGAATAAAATTTAGCACATAGTTCATTTCCTTTTTTAGTGACAACAAAAATCGCATCATCTAAATTCAACGGTCCAAATCTTTAGTTATTATTGTATCCTGGTACATGGATTCCTTTTTGAAGGCTGGTTCAAGATGGGTCCAAAAACTGAAATTTACTACTGCACAAAGTTGTAAAATATCACCCACACTTGTTGCGAGAAGGAAAAAAAAGAAGTCCAAGTTTAAACAAAAAATATGCCATGAAGATGATACCTTTCCGTAGCCTCCAGATCCAATGCAGCAGGCTTCTGAAAAGGAGTTCGTGCATTTCTTAAGTTCTTCAAATGAGAACCATCTTGCTCCTTTTAACTGAGGAATGCTACCACTGCTTTGGTTGGCACCCCAGGAGGCTGTATTTAATGGGTATTAGATGGATTAATAATCTCAAGAATTTTTAAGTAGTTTAGCTTCCAATCATTATTCCAATTCTCCCACATATAGATTCAGTTCAGTTGCTCTTACCAAAAGGGTTGAGTTCAGTTGCTCTTTTAGCTCTTTTCCTTTGATGGAAAGCATAAACTCCAGCACCAATTAATAGTAGCACAAGCACAAAGCCACCAACTGCAACTCCAACAATAGCTCCAGTATGTGATGACTTCCGTGTTCCTGTGGACAAATTCAGATGAGAAAGTAGAAAGATAGAGTACTTGAGCAAACAACAACCTCAGACATGCTTTGGTGAGCACAAATGCAAATTTTTATAATAACACGGGGAGAGAGAGACATGCATCGTTGAAAATTGAAATAACAAAACAATACCAGGTGTTTCCAACTTTAACGTGAGATCCATAATTACCTGCAAAGCAACAATAAATTTCATCGATAAAAAATAAGGGTCCCAAAGAACTTGTGAGCTGGAAAGGCTGGCGGTTGAGGAGGGTTCCAACTGCAGAAACTCCCGTTCGGTTGAACCGATCTTGACCAGAAGGAAAGACTTGCAGTCTGAATTGGAGATAAGAATTTATGTCGATGGTTGGATTGCTAAGAGAAACTGAATCCACAGCTAGTTGAAAGGATCGAAAGGCAGACATTAGAGATTCCGCCAGGGATTCGCGATAACTTGAGTTTTCAAGGTTTGAGAAGGAGAAAGCTAGGAAGTGTAGAGTCCCTGAGTAAGGAAATGCACAGGTGCAGTTTGGGCTTAAGACTTTATTTGAACTGCAAACCATGGATGTACAGTTATTTGAAGACGTTGAATCTGAGGAATTGGATTTCTGAACCATGCAGTAACTTTCTGTCACTGCAGCTCCCTCACAGACTGGGTTCCCTACAAGTCTGCATATAGCAATTGAAAAGATCCCGATGAGAGGATAGTATGCTAAAAACATTATATACAGCCATGCACTGATGCACAAAAAATAAAAGAAATACGACAAAACCATATCAAAATAGTCCAAAAAAATGGGCTTACAGAAAATCAATATTGGATCCCCTTTGCGTAAAGTTAGTAATGGAATTGTTCTGCAAATCGACAAGCGTCAGTTGGTTGCTATAGCTGGTGTCAACATCCAAGGTTCCATTAAGCTGGTTGTTACTCAGTACCCTGTTAACGTACAAGTTAAAACAACATCAATACCCCTCGTTTCTGTATCAAGACTCACGCTACACTTTGACCAGTTAACATCCTCTTCAACCAACAGTCGTGCAATTTGGGAGTTCGCACATAATCTGATACTCACAATCTCTCCAATTGAGGAAGGTTGAAGAGGTTGACAGGTATTTTTCCTTGAAGACGTGTGCGTTCCATAACTCTGTCAGAATCAATAAAAGATAAATTAACTTCACTAAGAAATTAAAAATTCAATTTAAAGCTTGGCAAGGAAATGTAAATTCTGCAGGCATGCACAGATGCGAAGAGATACCGAAAGAAAGAGAACTATATAATCTATATAGGTCAAATTCTGCATTTGGTTTTAAAGAAAAAAATTATAAGAAGAGTAAGCCATAAAGAGCGAAAAAAAAAACAAATGTCAAAACCTAATGAGCATGAGGGAATGAACAAGGTGATTCCCCATAATGTGTGCTGCTGCTAATGCCATTATCTTAATTGAAAGAATTAGAAAAGGGGCATCCCCAAACCCCCAACCAACGAAAATAAGAGGAAAAAAAGTATGAAGACAGAAATATAATATGTTATGAAATGAACAAGACTCTTGTGACAAGCGATCCTTGCAGAATATAAAATTAGACAGGGACTATAATCAGAGGAATGGTAAGATCGATTTTCATTATTTCAATCATCCGTGAGCATAGAGATTTCAAAATTACATTGCGCATAGATAGTGATATTAAAAATTAGCAAAGGCATTAACTTTTCACAGAAGTTGAGCCCATTGTTCAGATATGAGCTTTCATATATAATAAAAATTGGCAAAAAGTTTCTCACGCTAGTTAATGTTTATGTGAGGGGAGTGAGCGAGAGAGAGAGAGAGAGAGAGAGAGAGAGAGAGAGGTTACACTGTTGTCAAAGACTGTATATTTGCAAACCATGGAGGAACATCTGATGCATTAAAACTATTATTGCTCATGTCCCTGCAGAAAATCTTAAGGTCAGAAAACGCAAATAGATCTTGCTAATACGAAATAATTCTTTTTATAAGACAACTGGAAAAGACACGGAAAAAAATCATCTATGAGAAAAACATCTAGAAATGATGGACTCAAATGCATTTCACCTGCCTTATTGACAGTACTGAAGATATATCTAAGAAAATTGCACCAACTTACACATAGCTAAGGAAGTTCATGCCTGTGAGATTAGGAATAGGTCCGGTCAGATTATTATTGGACAAGAACCTGCAAAGGGATAACAAAAATCCTTTATTGATGACGTAAAGAAATCAATAGAAAATTTTATTGATTTCCAAAAAGAAGCACATGAGGCTAATTTGAAATTTTTTCTCTGTCCACTTACAGATCACTGAGACTTGTAAGGTTGTTGAGGTTTGAAGGGACAGAATCATTTAGTGAGTTCCAATCCAGGCGTCTGTTTTCAGGCCAAAAAATTCCATCCAAAAAAATTAAAAATTTAGGGCCAGCAGGAAGCTCAGTAGGATTTTCTATAGTAAGTGACAAAGATACTCACACCACCTCCAAAGTCTGCACAAATCCTAGTGTAAAAGGGATTTCACCAGTGAGTTGGTTGTTATCAAGAACCCTGCTCAATATAAACAGAAATAACGTCAGATAATAATATAAGACAACCACTTGAAATTGGCAATATTTGGAAATTGGATCTCCCAGTGTCAAGAATTCATTTCTTTAGTTTCCATATGTCCAAGATAGCTGAATCCAATGTTCCACATAAAAAATTAGCGAAGAATGAACTTTTTCTGTCATAAAAAACTAAAGATAAATAAATAAATAGTCTCTAAACATGCTGAGTTTACATAAATAAGAAAATGAGAGACATTATACTCATTAGGTACATTTTTGTTTAACAGAAAAATTAAATAGGAGTAATTTGCCAGAAAATCCGGAGTACATGAAATAATGTAACCACCCTGTTGAGTTAATTAGCCATCTTCCCACTTATTAGTTGCAAATATGTATATAATATACATTTCCCATTTGTAGCATGCCAACTTTGGGCTTCCCTAGTATCTTAAAGAATCCAGATCAAGGATTAAAATTTCATTTCAGAGCGGTAATTTAGTTAGTATGGAAACAAAAACTTTTTTGAAATTTAGTCATGTAGATTGAAATTACCCAAATGCATGAGAGCTTAATAATAAATTAATCAAATAACTTATTAATTTGGTATATTATACTAGTATCTTAAAGAATCCAGACTAAGGATTAAAATTTCTTTTCCGACTGGTAATTCGGTTAGTATGGAAATAAATTTTTCTAAAATTTAGTAGTGTAAATTGAAATTACCCAAACACATGAGGGCTTAATAATAAATTAATTAAATAACTTATGATTTTGGTATACTATGATATATTTTTTTATGTGTTTTACAATATTTTAGTGAAAACACTAGAATTATTATTCCACAAGTTCCACCGTTGCTTTGTTTCTGTCTTCTAAGAAACGAAAAATTTTCTACCATTTCATGGAAAAGAAACATTATCTTATTGCTTCATCCACGTCATGAACTCATACTTGAGGCATTTAAAACACAATATCATGCATTCCAACAACTTGAGGTGAACAATCAGTCATATAGTAGGTATCTACAACAAGAAAATCAACATGAACTATCCTGTGATCTAAGTTAAACTCTTTTGACAGTCATCAAAGCTGAACTCGACAAGAAGATACTCAACCTGGACACTACCCTACAATCAATTTAAGCTCCTACTCTTGCTTCCGGTAATGTGATTATCCAAAACTCACAATTTATATTGTTACAAATTCCGCAAAATAGGATCCCTACCTTCCAAAGTGAAGAATGCAGTAAAGTAGTGCTATAAATTATTTTCTTGTTTGAAAGAATCTTCTCTCTCTTTATTTAGTCTAAGCTTTATAGGTGGGGATAAATGGAAGTGCAATAAAAACATGACAACTAATGTGGATTTAATTTATGTGCGTGCGTGTGCATTGGGGGAGTGGGGGTCACAGTGCTTACGGAAATAGTTTTAGTTTTGAACTAGCTTCATTGTCATTGGGTTGTATCCCTGGATACATTTTTCCATATAATTTAATTTGGGATTAAGGCTTTGTTGAGTTGAGTTATCACCCAAAAAAAAAAATGACAAACCGTATGGATATCACCTGTCCATTCAAGTAATAAACCATAGAACCTCTTAATTAGCCAGTCCAAGATACTTACACATGTATCAATTTCATGCTTGAGTTGAAAAGCCGAGATGGGATGTTGCCAACAAGCTGATTGTGTCCCAGGTGGCTGTGAATAATGGATTGAATTTTGAATGAATTTATGGTACTTGAACTAGAAACATATTATCTTCACAATTACAACTGAAAGAAAATGTACTTTGAGTTTGATAATTCAAAGAGATCAGACATACAAGTGCTTTGCGTTTAAAAGCATGTCAAGACCAGCTGTTGTCCCGTGTGATACTGGAATTTTTCCGCTAAGCTTGTTCTCAGTTAGATCTAGCCATCTGAGACTAGATAAATTACCAATGGAAGGCGGAATTGGCCCACTGAAGCTGTTGTTATTCAAAGCTCTGCAGTGAATGAAAATTGACAGTTAGGCAAGAGCATAGAACTGAAAATAACCAAAAGAACAAGATTTTTGAGCAAGTGTCTTTGCAAAAAGAAGCATGTAAAGCCCAGGGCTATTTTCAATTCAACTCCTCCCACAAGCGATTGCTTATTTATAAACCATTCTTGAAAGACTAAAATATATGCACGAGATTTGAAATTCTTACAAAAAGACCAGATTCTGGAGAGAACCTATGGAGTCTGGAATTGGACCAAAGAAATCACAACCAATAAGCATTCTGCATACAGGAAAAAAAACAAAAAAACAAAAAACAAAAGTCATTAAACATGACTAGCATCACTGCACAAGTTGAGTAGCTGACGCTCTAAGCAATAGTTAGAATTTGCTTACAAGAATGTGAGATTATTCAAATTCCCAATTGCTGATGGGATAGTTCCTGTCAGACCCTTATTGTTAGATAGATCCCTGTATGCAAAAGTTGGTAATTAGAAATTAATGTATTCTATTTCTATTATGAAAGGAAGTACATAAAACAAAAACAAGTGATTAAGGAACTATAAGGCCTACTTTAGTACGAGGGAATGGAATGAGATTGGTAATGAATTAAATGCCCATTCCATTCTCCTGTTTGGTCGATCACCAACACGAAAATCATTGGAATGAAATGGACATTCTAATTCCCAAAATTAGTTACATATTTTAAATATGAAGTACTGAAATGTTAAAAAATAAAAATAAAAATTTTTTTGGAGCCTTAAATAAATTTATTTTCTTTTATTTTATGACTTAATTAAATAAAAATTAATTTCTTTCATTTCATTTTCTTTGCAAATCTTTGTCATTTCATTGTCATTTTAACATTTATTTATTTTTTCACAAATCTTTTCATTAAAAAAATTAAAATGATAAAAAGGGCAATGGGAATTGGCATTCTTTCTATTAGAAGAATGAAAATGGGAGGGGGTGGTTATTCACATTGTAAATAAGTTTAGTAAACAAGGTAATGGAATGAAATAGCGACAATGACCATTTCATTCCATTCCCTTGCACCAAACTAGGCCCTAAAGATATTTTGAAAGCAATACAAGTGAGATTAGGTGAAAGTAGATACAGACAAATTTTAATAATTGTATATGGTGTGTACTTTGAGAGAGGGAGATAAGGGGATAGAAAAGGGGAGAGTGGAGGTTAGAGAGAATGCTGTGCAAGAAGATACAATATCAAATTACAGCTAGACCCAATATGTTAGACGAGCAATACTTAACCAGTACTCTAGGAGAATAAGGAGGGAAAATTAGTTATACGAGCTCATAAGTAGTTAGTTGTAATAACTACCCAGGTAGTTAGTAGTTGTTGTAATAACTGTCCAGTTTATAAGAGTAAGGGTTTTCCTATAAATAGGGGAGGAGAGCAACTCTTTGAGGGGGGGTTTTTTTTGTGGGAAATTGTTGTATGGGGGAGCTGGTGACTCATTAAATCACTAGGGCTTGCAGGAGGCTAATCTTCTTGCAAGAATTGCTATATTCAATAACATCCATCTTTCCTATTCTGTCTCAGATTTCTGTTTCCTTCTTTTCTTTTTGAAATTTGGTTCCCAACAAGTTTGGCATCAGAGCCTCAAGGTTCTTGGGGAAGGGAATGGTTGTTACCAGAATGGAGAAAGTAGAGAATCTCGAGAAGAAATTTTTCGCGTTCAAGGAGAGTATGAAGCAGAACATGAAGACTATCCTGTCTTTCATGGAGGCACAGGCAAAGAAACAAGATAGGAGAGGACACCAATCTATTCTTGATGGTGAAGCATCACGAGAACAGTCGACAGAGGTAGAAGAGAGGGAAAAGGGTCGAAGAACTGGCTGGAATGATAGAGGAGAGTCCCGATTAGACTCCAGGCTGAGGAAACTTGAATTGCCGATCTTTGATGGTCAAGACCCCGTTGGGTGGATCATCGAGATTGAGAGATTCTTGGTTTTGGGGGGTTTTCCGAAGGATGAGTGGCTGTCGGCAGCTGTAGTGGTTTTAGATGGGAAGGCGCTGTCATGGTTCACATGGGCTGAGGCTAGAAAGCCTTTCCGATCATGGCCGGTACTGAAGCAAGAAATTCTGGATAGGTTTCGAGGCAAACAAGACTCCCTGGGATGTGAGGTGTTGCTGGCGCTGTGTCAAGAAGGTACAGTAGAGGAATTCAGAGAGAAATTTGAGGCTATGGCTAGTATGTACAGAGGAGTAAGTGAGGAGGTGTTGATTGGAGCCTTTATGAATGGATTGAAGGATGAGATTGCTATGGAGATAAGGATGTTTAGACTACAGGAATTGGGAAATATAATGTCCTTAGCTCAGTCTGTTGAAAGAAAGAACGAAGCCTTGAAAATAGTAGTATATAATTCTAAAGGGGGACGAAGTGTGGGTTAGGGTGGCAGTAGCCCACGATTCAGTTTTCCAAGGATTTCTTCTACATATGAGGGGCTGAATAGTAGCCAAAACCAAGAAAAGTCCACCATTAATTCTCAGGCAAATGGGCAGGAAGCTGGGAATACAAAGGGTAGCGTTGTGTCGAACATCCAACGTAATCTAACTGCAGGTTTTGGACCAAGAGGTGGAATGGTGAGAAGAATTTCTGAAGACGAGCATAGAAGGTGTAGAGAGCAAGGCCTTTGCTTCAAATGTTTTGAAAGGTACTCTCCAACTCACGTTTGTAAGCACAAACAATTACACATCTTAATTGTTTCTGAGGAAGGAAGAGAGGAGGATGTATGTAGAGAGGTGCAGGAGGAGCAAGTTGCACAGGAGAATTTAAGCACTTTTGAATTGTCGATGAAGTCTATTGTGGGAATTTCTGATCAACATAACACTATGAAGATTATGGGATTGGTTAGGAAACGGGAGATTGTGGTGCTGATCGACAGTGGAGCTACGCATAATTTCATCTCTAATGCGTTGATGGCGGAATAGAAAATTAAGATTGATGGCAGCACTGGTTTTGGGGTACAAGTTGGTGATGGGATGATAGTGAGAGGAAAAAGGATTTGTAGAGGAGTGAAAATTTTGATGCAAAATATGGAATTTAAAATTGATTGCTACCCCTTTGATCTGGGCAATGCAGATTTAGTTCTAGGAGTTTTTTGGCTGCAATCTTTGGGTGACATTAAAGCAAATTGGAGGACTTTATCCCTCACTTTCCAGTGGAATGGAGTAAGACACACATTGAAGGGTGATCCAACTTTGAGTAGGACTTTGGTGTCTTTGAAAACTATGCTTAAAATGCTACAACATGACAGCCAGGGGGTGATTGTGGAATTAAATTCCATATTCTTGATGCAAGCCGAAAAGTCAATGGAAGTTCCCATGGCTGTTTGTGATTAGTTGGCCGAGTTTGAAGATATATTGATATGCCTTCCGGTTTACCTCCTAAGTGAGACATCATTCTTAAAACAGGAGCATCTCCCCCTAATATCCGCCCTTACAGGTATCCTTATTTCCAAAAGAATGAAATAGAGAAATTGGTGAAAGAAATGCTATTAGCTGGTATTATCCGGTCAAACTCAAGTCCATTTGCTAGTCCAGTGCTATTGATTAAAAAGAAGGACGGCAGTTGGAGTTTTTTGCGTGGATTACAGAGCTCTACATAAGGTGACTATTCAGGATAAATACCCTATTCCAGTTATAGAGGAGTTACTTGATGAGTTGGGTGGAGCAGTTGTTTTTTCGAAATTGGATTTGAAATCAGGGTATCACCAGATTAGAGTAAAGGCCGAGGATATGGAAAAGACAGCATTTCGCACGCATGATGACCATTATGAATTTTTGGTCATGCCCTTTGGCCTCACGAATGCTCTAGCCACTTTTCAAGTCTTGATGATTGAAGTTTTTCGTCCTTATTTGAGAAAATTTGTACTTGTCTTCTTTGATTAGATATTGATCTACAGTACTTGTCTAACATCTCATTTGCCGCATCTGAGAATGGTGTTGAGCTTACTTCGGCAGCATCGCTTGTATGCAAATAAGAAAAAGTGTGTTTTTGGTCAAACCCAAGTTGAGTACCTTGGGCATGTGGTATCTGACAAGGGGGTTTCAGCTGAGCAATCAAAAATCACTCATATGGTGGAATGGCCTACTCCTAAGAACCTTAAAGAATTACGAGGTTTTTTGGGGTTAACGGGCTACTTTCGTTGTTTTGTGCAAGGTTATGGAAGTATTGCTGCACCTTTGACGAAGTTATTGAAGAAAGATGCATTTGTTTGGTCCTTAGAAGCTCAAAAAGCCTTTGAGCTTTTGTAAAAAACAATGGTTTCTATTCCGGTGTTGTCAGCCCCAGATTCCTCTAAAGTTTTTGTCATGGAATCAGATGCATCAGGCTTTGGTATAGGAGCTGTATTAATGCAAGAACAGCACCCTATAGCTTTCTTCAGCCAGGGTCTTGTCTCCAAAAAAGAGGCTTAAATCAGTTTATGAGAGAGAATTGATGGCTCTTGTCTTGGCAATTCTCAAATGGAGACATTACTTGCTTGGAAGAAAATTTTTGGTGCGCACAAATCAGCGAAACCTCCAGTTTCTGTTAGACCAGCACTTGATCACTCCAGAACAGCAGAAATAGTGGTCAAAATTGGTGGGTTTCCACTTTGACATTCAATTTAAACAAGGGGCCGAGAATCGGGTGGCATATGCATTATCTAGGCGTATTACATCTATGGAACTTCAGGCACTTACGATCCCATTCATGGTTCATGAAGATGAGTTGGAAAAATCTGTCTTTGAAGATGTGCAGTTGCAGCGAATAATTTCTGATATTTTGGCCAATCCAGATTCTCATCCAGGCTATTCTTTGTTGCATGGCAGATTGTTGTATAGAGGGAGGTTAGTCTTGTCTAAAGTTTCCAAATGGCCACAATTACTTCTTCGAGAATTCCATTGTTCTCCTTCAGATGGTCATTCTGGAATTTTTCGTACATTTAAAAGGTTGGCAACAAATGTGCTTTGGGAAGGTATGAAAAAGGATGTCCAATCTTTTGTTGCTGCTTGTGAAGTATGCCAGAGAAATAAATATGAGGCTTTGTCCCCAACAGGATTATTGCAACCATTGCCTATTCCTACTAAGGTTTGGGATGAGTTATCTATGGATTTTATAGGAGGCCTTCCTAAATCAAAAGGCTTTGACACTATCCTTGTTGTTGTTGATCGTTTAACTAAGTATAGTCATATTTTGGGATTGTCTCATCCATATACTGCGGTTGATGTTGCTAAATTGTTTGTTAAGGAGGTGGTTAGATTGCATGGGATACCTTCCTCTATTGTTTCAAATCGAGATCCGATATTTCTTAGGAAGTTTTGGTCAGAGCTATTTAAACTCTAAGGCACTTTCCTTAAATATAGCTCCGCCTATCATCCTCAAACGGATGGACAAACCGAGGTTACTAATCGGTGTTTGGAGACTTATCTCTGGTGTTTTTCCAGCTATTCCCCTAAGTCTTGGAGCGAATTCCTTCTGTGGGCGGAATATTGGTTTAACACTACGTATCACTCAGCAGCAGGTATGACACCCTTTAAGGTTTTATATGGACGAGACCCACCTCCTTTGTTGCGTTTAATGGATGATGTGGCCAAAGTGGATGCTGTCCGTGATTTGTTAATAACTCGTAATGCTATTTTGGATAAGCTACAAGAACATTTAAGGCGTGCTCAAGAAAGAATGAGGTTGTATGCGAATAAAAAACATCGAGACGTGGAGTTCCAGGTTGGGGATCTAGTTTTCTTGAGGATTCAGCCTTATAAATTCAAGTCATTGGCCAAAAAACTCAATAAAAAGCTGCCCAAGTTCTATGGTCCATTCAAAGTCTTGGACAAAATCGGATAGGTAGCTTATCGGCTTGAATTACCGGATTATTCAAGAATTCATCCCGTATTTCATGTTTCTCAATTAAAAAGAGTTTTGGGTCAACATGAAGTCCCTCAAGTTCTTCCTCCCGGTTTGACCGATGATCTTGAGTTAGTTGTTCAATCGCAACAAGTGTTGGCTATTCGGGAGAATCAGTTTTTACCAAGCTCTCATAAGGAAGTTCTCATTGCTTGGGAGGGGTTGCCGTCCACTGATGCCTCTTGGGAACCAATGAAACAAATTTTTCAGCAATTTCCATCTTTTCACCTTGAGGACAAGGTGAAAGTGCTGGGAGGGAGTGATGTTAGACCAAGAATACTTAACCAGTACTCTAGGAGAATAAAGAGGGAAAATTAGTTATCCCAGCTCATAAGAAGTTAGTTGTAATAACTACCTAGGTAGTTAGTATTAGTTGTAATAACTGTCCAGCTTATAAGAGCAAGGGTTTTCCTATAAATAGGAGAGGAGAGCAACTTTTTGAGGGGGGTTTTTTGTGGGAATTTGTTGTATGGGGAAGCTGGTGGCTCATTAAATCACCAGGGCTTGCAAGAGGCTAATCTTCTTGCAAGAATTGCTATATTCAATAACATCCATCTGTCTTATTCTGTCTCAAATTTCTGTTTCCTTTTTTTCTTTTTGAAATTTGGTTCCCAACACAATACATATATGTAATATTCTATGTTGGGTCTATCAACAAAAGTATCTGCAAGCATCAATTAGTTTTTGTCCCGATGAGGAGTTCCGCAAATATATTAGACCAATATTACCTCTAGGTTAGAAGTTCATAAGTACTTGGAATGTCATTGACACATCTTTACACTCATATAATAATAATGTAATAAGTAAATAAATTCCTTTAGAGTTTGGTGTACTCTTTGTGATATTCCTAGGATCTTAACCATTAACAATTCATGCTAAAAGCATGTTGGTATTTCCATATCCAACATTTTATTCTTCCTCGAGTAATAACACTGACAACCCCATGTGCCTGAATACTTTGTAAAGCTCAATCCACTTGATTCTTACTGCATATCAAAGCAATCCAAAACGCAACTGAAAATGAAAATTGCTCTAACCAATCTTTCTAAAGGGAAACAAATTATTCATAATTCTATGTCGAAAATCCCACATATTTGTTAGTCTACATAGCACTTGCCTTGGACAGATGCAGGCCTCTACGAAGGATGAATGTGCTTATTCAATGCCTAACTCTTGAAGCGTGAACCAAGGTTTACATATTTATGGACTCTATTATGAATGAAGATATCCATATTTTGTTTCAGCAATTACATCTACAATGAATGATGATATAGAAAATGCCTAGAATATCCAAGCAATGCAATCTACAGAAATGACAGTAAAGGAAGAAGAGTATGCCATACATATTACATCTAAAAGCAGAATTAAAAATAGAAAACCTACAGATATTGCAAATCAGATAAAGACAGGATATCACTGGACAGGGAACCAATCAAATTCATGCCTGCTAATATCCTGAAATTGGAAATTATTAGGTTTAGATCAGGGAACATGAAGGCAAAATAAGCAAAAACTTTAATGCATTTAAATACTTAAAATAGTAGGACACCAATGCACTACATTGATGTAACACGTGAATTGTTGCACGAAATTCCTTCCCAGCTAGTGCCACAAGGGTCTGGACCCACCCAGTTGGGTGGGGTGTTCTTCCAGATGGTCTTTAGAGCATTCAGAGCAGTAACTACATCAGAAATAAATAATAATTCCACTTATTAACCACCCACTAACTAATTCTCAAATAGAAATTGTACATTTCATTCAACTGTTACAAATAAGTAGAAAGGGAAAAAAAAACAAATAAAAAAAAGGTATTAACAAGGAATAGAAGCAATATATCCACACAATGATTAGGTTTCAGAAATTCTAAAGTTGTGAAATAAAGTTGATACTCTTCTCAGTGTTAACTAAACATTCTCTAGATCCAAGAAATGTTGACTACCAATCCGATAAGAGTTAATCATGGCATATCCAAGGCTAGCTTATTGTCAAAAAGTTTTCCGAGCATCAAGTAAGTTAACAACTGAAGCTTCGGAGCCCAATTTGTAACCACGCATCAAGCCACATTTCAACTTATAGCTTCCCTGTCCTCTACATAGACTTTGAAATCACAAATCCTTCGTCTTGAGTCAGGTCACCAGAGGAAATTAGAGTCAATCGGTGCTTCACCACATGATTAGTTCGAGAATTTCACAAAAACATAATATTCTCTAATTCTAACAAGCATTTTAGCCAAAAGATTAAAAAGCAAACTAAGATTGCTATTAACAGCCTCAAGGCTTCTAACATAACTACACACTCCATATCAAAAACAGAGTGGATCATTACAATGTCAAGAACAACAAAATTGTTGATATTCAATCCAACATGGGTATAGATAAAAAATTAAAAATAATAATAAAAAAAGATAATAATTCAAGAGAAGCTTACCATCAGATGGGTCCGTAGTTGCTGCTACAACCAAAATTTGAATGATAATTACCAAAAGGCAGACCTGAATTCTTGGACCCATTTCTCAAGAAACAACAATCAGTTGATACTCTTAACAAAAGGGTATGAAACCTTGGGATGATTATCCGTTTGAAATTCCAAACGTTGGAAAACAAATTCCGTCTTTAAAATAAGTTTTAGATAATACCCACAAACTATAATCCCCTACAACTCCAGCTTGATGGTCAAATGCAATACAACCCAACAATTCTGATATCTCCGGAGAACAATATAAAAAACACCACACAGTTGAAACTTTCTTGGTCATGTTCATAGGAAAGACCGAAGGATGAGTGCTTCCCTGAACCATACCTTAGTATTTTAATAAACTAAGACTCAGACGGCTTGTTGTTTGCTGATGGCATATACCCGATTAGGTGAATGGCTGTCTCTGTCTCAAATACAACCTGAGAGAGAGAGAGAGAGACTTGTCCTTTTATGAATGTTTCGAAGCGAAAGATTCAAAGAATCAAAGAGGATGGTGCAGTGCTTGGAGCTTGTTTAAACCTGGTCTCCCTTAGGGTATGGCTTATTATATATTATATATTAGTTTATTTGGCTTGCCGCCCTTGTTTGGAACTCAAGAAAGAAAATGAGAAAACAGAGGATAATATGAAAGGAAAAAAGAAATTATTATTTCCCTTCTACTTTTTTTTTTTTTCCCCATGCCATAATAGTCATTCTATTTTTTTTTTCTTACCTTGATATTTCAATTAATAAAAAAAAAATCAGTTTTCTATTTTTCTTTAGTTGGAAAAAATAGAGAAAAAATAACTTATATTATTTTTCTTTATCTATTTTCTTCGACAAATCATAAATTAATGAGTCTATAATTGACCACCCAAAAAAAAAAATAGAAACAAAGAATAAAGTCGTTAGGGAGTTAATTAACCTTGATACTATTAATAGTTCTACCTAATCTTGTCTTTCATTTTTGTTTTTAATAAACAAAGAATGAAGTCGTTAGGGAGTTAATTAACCTTGATATTATTAATAGTTCTACCTAATCTCATCTTCCACTTTCGTCTTTAATCTTCATGTAAAATATGCATTACCCTAAAGAAGAGATTTGGTGAAAATTAAAAAAAAAAAAAGGTGAAACTGAGTGTTACACATGCATATACACCAAGATGACGTTTGACACACCCCAAAAAAAAATCAATTTTTACTAATTTTTTAAACTTTTCCCCAACAAACATAAAATCAAAATTTACTAACTTTCTTTTAACTTTTATCAATTTCCTCTAACTTTTACAACTATTATCAAACAATCAACCAACCATCAAAATGCTACGGGTCAGCCTCACAAGCAAAGTTGCATTTATTTATTCATTTATTTTTTTTTTTATTTTTTTCTTATTTTGCGCCCCCAAATGGCCTCTTTCTCAATCTGAACAAACAACATATGCAGAGCCCATTTTCTATAGAATCCACACCATATTGCGTACAAAAATTATTACATAAAAAATTTTGCAGTCAAATTAGTTTTGAACCACTCAACTATTTGAATTTTCACAAACAAACGACTTTGTTTTATATTTTAACTAAACATTTTTTGTACACGTGCTATTTATGTATCGATTGAAAAATATTAAAAAGGTAAACCGAACGTATGGCACCAACCATAGATAGACGGCAACAACACGACAACTACATGGTCCAACAAGCTTGTTGAACTTCAGGAAATTATGAACATATATATATGTGTATATATAGACGTTTTTCAGAACATAAACCACATCTGATCGCAACTTATTTCACTTGTTATCTCTATATCATGCAGGCAGTACACAGTAGTCTGATAGCTTATAACAGCTGATCTCTAGCATAAGATCTGCTTGGCAGGCTCCACCCTGCAAAGAAAGGAATAGAGACTCAGCACAAACTCAACAAAGCCCTACTCTTGAGGTTTAACTGAAAGTAGAAATGGAGAACTCAGAAACCAAAAATCTCAATATTGTGAGACTTCAAACCCACTAAACCAGCGGCAGTACTATTTGCCCCTTCTTCCATTCAAACACCAACTGTAGCAACTCATTAGAAACTCAATACTTGGGGGGCCAAGCGTACAGCCAACTAGTGAAAATCTATGCCGACACTCTAGCAATTTATGGTTGTAAAAACATGCATGAGCTATATATATATATATATATGCGTAAATTTCACCCAAACCCTACAGAGTTTCGGCTTTGTGCAACTAGTTTCCATGGGCTAAATAATAGGCAGGGAGACCCTGTGATTTGGGCTTTGTATACCAATACCCCTTCTTGTTATATTTTGAAATGTTACTAACTCTTGACTTTCTCTCAGTTAATTTTGCTGTTAACTCCGATAATATTTTACTATGTGGACAGTTATTCTTCTAATATTTTCCATTTCTGTCAACCAGCGCACAACTCTCTCTCTCTCTCTCTCTATGAGTACTTCCCCTTCTTAATAATTTTGAATTGTCCCCTTCTTCAATTGAACCCCTTTCTCTCACTACTATAATAATTCTCTACGTCTTTCTCACACTTTCTATATATACACAAAATGAATAATGGGTTTGACTATGGCAATCAACCGGTAATGGGCCAGAGCTCTTGCTCCGACAATCGCAGTGTTGTCTCCAAAATTGTAACTTTAACGATAGTGAGAAATATGTACTCCTGCCCAGAAGGCCAACCCAAATGGTAACACTGCTACTGTAGTGGCCTAGATTCTTGTTGTCGTTGACGTCATCTTAGCATCCAAAACTTGCTTTATTGGCAACTGACCTGACTGGTATGCAATTTTAGGCGTGAATCGGTACTCAGAAGACTCAATTTATTTGGTGAGGTTTAGATTGCAACATCAATTTTATTTGGTTTCGTTGATCAAATCTTCTATCTTTCTTGAAAATTCTTCTTGTTTGTAGTTGAAATTGGGAAATTTTTAGCTTTTACTCTGATAGATTTCTTCTAATTGGGAAATCTTCTATCTTTCTCTAGATCGCTTCTTGATTGAACCCTCAATTTTGGTTACTTTTCTCTTTGTTATTGTCATTATTACTCCAATTTTAGGTAACAAATTCTTCTTTGGGGTTGATTTCACTTCCATGGCAGCCTTATCTCTCGAAGTTCTCTTAAAGCTTCTCAATGGAATGAACTCAAGAGCTAAAGTTAAACCCATAAGCGATCATCAGAGCTCACTCTTGCAAGTGACCGAGATCTCTTTCGACAGATCTCGATGAAAATAATCTGTTAAAATATTCTATATTAGATATAAGATATTCTTTATATATATTACATATATTAGAATATTTCTTATCTTATTTTTTATTAAATAGTTAGGTTTATTGTAGGATTATATAAATGTCTCTTCTTAATTTTTATGAAATATATATGATAAGATATAGGGTTTATATTCTCTCTGTAATTTTGTTATTTCCTTGTTTTTTAATTTTTTACTTTAACATGGTATCAGCGCCCACAGTTTTCGATTCTAAATAGATTAGGTTATGCAAGTTCGGTGTTGTTCAATTTGTCTTATATTTTTTACTTTTTTCCAAACTTTGTCAACTCTGTTTTCTCAGCGGATCTGTTCAGCTTCCACCAGTACTGGCACTATCTTATTTTACTACGCTATTTTCTATCACCATAATATATACAAAAAATTCTTTCACCTTCTATTTCAATATGGTATCAGAAATTTCTGCATTTTTCTTTTCTAGTGTTTTTTTCTTTTCAGATCTTGCTCTGTTATAAAAGCATTACAACTATCGCAGAATTTCTTTCTTCCACTTTCTAAACTATATCAAAGCTTTATGCATTTTTTTCCTTCTTAAGTATTTTTCTTTCCAAGAGCTTGCTCTATCATAACGCCATCCCAATCATTGCAAAATCTTTTTTCTTCCATAATCTGAATCGATTCTTAGGTCTTTTTTAACCCTTCTTATATTGATTCTGACCTCTATTTTTTCGTATTTTGCTGTCTCGGTACATTTGTTATTTAGAATGATCTCTTAATATTATATTTTTCATCCTATTCATAGTATTGTTTCTTAACGAAATTAACTATAATACAACTAATAAGACACTAATAGATGTCAGTCTTTCTTATTAGTTATATACTCTGAAAAGTAAAGTGCTACTGTTTTCTTTCGACGTCTTTCAGTTTTATCTTTCTTGTTCCATCTTTGCATGCTGTATATTTTGTTTGATTATTATTTGATCTCTAATCCGAAAAATAATCATATCAGTGGCAGCGAAATTTCTTCAGGAACCTACTGTCAAACTCCGTCGCTGTCAGCAGCTACACAACTTCAGATTCTGTACTCACGACTTTTTCTGCTATCTGGTCCAACTATTTTTGAAATGCTTTTATTTCTAAACTCAAGTTGGTTTACTATGTTGAACTTGAGAGAAAGTGTTAAAATATGCTATATTAAATATAAGATATTCTTTATATATTACCTATATTAAAATATTACCTATATTATATATTACCTATATTATATATTACCTATATTAAAATATTCTATATTTTATTTTTTAGTAAGTAGTCAAGTTTATTTTGGTATGTAAATTATTACTATATATACATCTTATTGTAAGCCTATATAAAGGTCTCTTCTTAACATTTATGAAATATATACGACAAGATATAGAGTTTATATTCTCTCTGCAATTCTATTATTTCCTTGTCTTCCAAATTTTTACTATAATAGAATCTATAGCCAAAGATTCTCCCTTTTCTTGCCGGCACCTGTTAGTGGGCACACTAGAGCCATTGATGTGTCTCAAAGAAAAGACCAATTCAAAGCTCTCAACTACCAAGAGAGGTTACTAGGGAAGAACAGAATCCATTTTAAATGTTTCACTTGATTTGAAAAATGTTTCTTTAGATTTTGATTACTCCACACCAATAAAGTATGAACTTGACTTTAAACACCCGCCACTGTCACAACTTGTCACTCAACCTGCTTCCACCCCCAACGATCTGCTTATATATATATATATATATTTTACAATGCGTGTGTGTGTATATATATGTATAAACTTATATTTATTTTATTTATAATTAATGAAGCTTAGTTTAGACATTTTATATATGTTAGAAGGCAAAGTTGGCATATCGAATCGATTTTCTAGGTGACATCATTATTTAACCCAAAAATCTAATGGCAATAACAGAAGAGGGTCGGGGGTTAGTAATATTTTAAAATAGGGGGATATTTACTAATTTCAAATATTGAGAAGTACTAGGTGTAATTACCTAAATGTTAAGGCTGTCTGGTGTAATTTACCCTTTAAAAAAAATCTAACGATTAATACTAGTTGCTGAAACTCCCGTTAACCAGTTGAAGCGATGTAAAAATGATTCATGCCAAAATCTGATTAAAGAAAATCGATAATTTTTGAAGGTTTTTTTTTCTCTTCTTTTGAGTTTTTTTTTTTTTTAAATTGAAACTACAAACAAACTAATTTCGCTATTGTCCGGTATGAAATGAGGAATTTGAAACGATGATTTCTATTGAACATGGGATTGAGAGTAATCTTTCCTCCGGTGTGTTTTGCGTGAAAATTTAGGGAGCCCAAACACAATCATAAAGAAATGGTGAATCTAAAGAGTTCTAATTTATCACACAGAGGGAGAGTAAATAAAAATAGAAGAGAGGAAATAAAAAATAAAATTAAATTAAGTGTAGTTAGTGATTAATATTTAGTGTGGAGCGTTAAATTTTGGTAAAAGAATAAAAGAAAAGAAATTTTAGATTGCTAGATATTTGGTTTGTTCTTGAAAGTGTGAAAAAGTTAGAATTAAAAAGATTTAAAGAAAATTAGTACAAATTAAAGAAATTTGATGCAAATTAGATAAAGTTCTAAAAAGTTTGTAAAAATTAAATAAACATACACTTTGTTTTGGTAGTTATTTATCATTGCTCCGTCTTAACTAGTATTAATTACTGTTTTGGTTTACCTCTTTCAAAAGTCTACGGTTAATAGCAAAAATTTTAAAACTATAAAATTTACAATGATCCTCTTTCAATAGCTCTTAAATAATGGACATTTTTATGTAATAAATATTTGACATGTAATACGACATTGGCACCAATTTTTAAAAATTTACCAATTATTAAAAACGAAATGCATTAATTATAAAACACACAATTTTTAAATTTAATACTATTTTCAATTTAAATGTAAAAAAATCTAAAGTAAATAGCTGTTGCGTCTATATTTATTTTGAAATTAATTAGTTGCTCTTAATTATTTTTCTAAAATAATAAGAAAAAAGTAAAAAAAATAAATAAAAGAAAAAGAAAAAAATTGCTGTCATGTAAAAAAAAATTATATTCAAAAATAAAGAGATAATTAATTATATTTTATTAAGCATTATTTAATATTTATTTACATGTAGCCATGGGATAGCCCGAGATGTGATCATGTGAACATTTTGGAAGAATAAATTCATGATTTTTAGGTCATTTACAGCTCATATGTTTTAGTTTTTTTAATCTATTTCGGTTAAAAGTATGGGGGCCTTAATGCATGTAACTTTCAGATAAGAAGAGCTAAGTGATATTTAGTAATCATTTGGGAGTTGAGTGTAATTAGTTGCATGCAATAATTAATAAAACGGAATTACAGAGATGACTTATCCGTTTCTAACAAAAATATTTTAATAATAGAATTATTGGAGACAAGTATTTTTTTTTTTTTGGTAATTTATTGAAGATAATTATTGGTGTGCGTACATAACAGTCCAAATAATTTAAGTTGTGTTTGGAATGACAAAAAAATCAAATAAAATGAGATAATTTATAAATTCGTAATTCATGCAGTGAAATAAAAATTGAATAATTTTTAGAAATTTTTAGAATTTTTCAACAATTTTTAGCAAACTGAATACACCCTGAGTAATCATGTCTCACCAAATTGATCCACATCACATAATACATGCAATATATAATGTATATATAAATATATATTATCACAATATAAAAACGAAAAGAAATCAATATGCAATTTTGAAGAAATCAAAATTTTTACCCTTCAAACAATTACTAGAAGATAACTATGGGTGTGTTTGATACATTGAAATTCTTTAAAAATTTTTAAAAGTTTTAAAAATTTATTTACTTTTTATCTCATTACACGAATTACGAACTCATAATTTTTTATCAAATTATCTTATTTTTTATTACTCCAAACGTCTGCTATATCACTAAAGAATACATCGTATGTACTACGCGCCCGTGTGTGGGGGGGGGGGAGTATAGCAAAGGTGGCAAACGTAAGATAACAATAATTACATGTAAATTACAACAGAAAGTTACATAATTCACAATGTCATTGACGCGCCTAAGGCGAAGAATTACCAAGGAATTTTATATCCGTATTTCCTGGTATGGGTTCAAAGGCTCCGCTTTTTAATTACAGGAATGGAGCTTTTGGGGTTCCTTCTTTCAATGAATGAACACTCCTTGGCCTCTTCTTATGAGCTACTTCTTCCAAATAAAGGAGTTGATGGCCTTGATCTTGTCAACAAGAAGAAAACACCCACACTCAAGATCAACACAGGGATAAGCCCAACAAGACATTGGACTAAGGCAACCACTGGACTGAAAAGGCAACTCCCAGGTCAGGGCATAAGAGAGCAACCATTCAGGGTCGGTCTAGGGCAACCCAAATGTCAAGGCCGGCCCTACCCACACCCTTGCCTTTGTTGGCATATTCATCTACGAAATGGGTTCTCAAAAACACAATGTGGGTGGTTTTCTTTTTGTGGGTTGGTTCCATCTTCCTTTTCCCATTGGAGCTTGTGGCAGATCAACTGTATGACAAAAATCCCTTGGCTCCCATTGCAAGTGTGTTTGGTATCACAGGTAAGGTTTCCAATTCAGACTCCTTTTCTTTTTCACTTGGCCTGCCATTGTTATTGTTTGGATCACTTGCAATAACTGCTTATTGGTATCATCTGATTTATGCATGGAGTTATGTTTCTGGTTTTTAGTGGCCCCATTCTTATCATTGCATTTCTTACTGTTGTATATCTTATCATCACTTGTGAAGAAGAAACCGTAAATGAATATATTGACTCTATAACCCATAGGAAGAATGTAATTTTATGGCTTGATAAATACATTTAATGAATTCGAATATGATCCTGCATATTTGCGGACTGGATATCATGAGTTCGTTGTTTTTTCAAGATTTGACAGACTCTTTGATTGATTTATATGATATTAGTACTATAAAAATCTTTTGCCTCTAGGAGAAAGATCTCAACATGTTGATGGGCCATTCGGGGTTGTTTCTGCCTCTGAGTTGATTGGAATACTCATCTTTGCTGGGTACGTCATCTGGGCCGTTTCTGCATATGCTGCAGAGGAGAACCTCGCGATTTCAACCAGGTCTCAAGCGGCTTTTAACGAGGCAGGGTAAAATGCGATCTCACCCTGATTATTTTCAATCTCTTGTGGGTAGCCATAGGTGCTACTTATATTGATTTGTAACTGTTTGGATTTAGATATTTCCGGCTTTCAACTTGCACACAGATTACACAGGAGGAGATATTTTCTGTTTGAATCTATTTCTTTCACCGGTCATTTTTCTCTACCAATTGGAGCTGGACAAAATTTTCTTGGAGGCCAGTACATGTGCTAGCCATTCTTTTTCTTGTATGATCACCTGAATTTTTCAGTTTTTTTATGCTGGAGTTGTCAAGACTTCGCTTGGGTTTGATTGGATTATTGTGCTTGGCATTTTTGTTTCTTGCGGTTGTAAGGGGATCAGCTATTCTCCGCATTATAGACATCCCATTTGAGCACGCAATCAGATATCAAATATGGTTGGGACATCTTACAATGCTGCTTTTTACTCTCCATGGACTATTCTATATAACAGCATGGGCAGTGCAAGGCTGTCTGCTACATGAAGTAAGTTTCCATGATGGATTTTCGCTTACATTTACATGATAAATGCATACCTGCACGCAATGCATAAAATATATATATATACATATATGTATATCCAACCAGCATGTTGAACTTCAGGAAATTATGAACGCATATATTTGTGTGTATATATATATATATATATATAGATGTTTTTCAGAACTTAAGCCACATCTGATCACAACTTATTTCAGTTGTTATCTCTATATCATGTAGGCAGTACACGGTAGTCTGATAGCTTATAACAGCTGATCTCTAGCATAAGATCTGCTTGGCAGGCTCCACCTTGCAAAGAAAGGAATAGAGACTCAGCACAAACTCAACAAAGCCCTACTCTTGAGGTTTAACTGAAATTAGAAATGGAAAACTCAGAAACCAAAAATCTCAATATTGTGAGACCTCAAACCCGCTAAACCAGCGGCAGTACTATTTGCCCCTTCTTCCATTCAAACACCAACTGTAGCAACTCATTAGAAACTTAATACTTGGGGGGCCAAGCATACAGCCAACTAGTGAAAATCTATGCCGACACTCTAACAATTTATGGTTGTAAAAACACGCATAAGCTATATATATATATATACGCGTAAATTTCACCTAAACCCTAAAGAGTTTCGGCTTTGTGCAACTAGTTTCCATGGGCTAAATAATAGGCAGGGAAACCCTGTGATTTGGGCTTTGTACACCAATACCCCTTCTTGTTATATTTTTCCTCAATAAATAACTACCGACCAAGCTGACAATAAGAAATGAATAAAATATCCTTGAAACAAACCCAAATAAATTATATTATGTATATAAAATAGAATTGTGCAGATTATTTTTATTTTATATATTTTTAATATATGTAATAATTTAAAAATATTTAAATTTTAGAAAGATTGTTGGTCCACAGCCTAAAATTTTTTCGACCCCAAACAATATATGCATTAGTAGTGTTTTTTTGAATTAAAGTTTTGAAACCAAAATTTTTTTTTTCTTATGGTTTGGCCCCACCTAAAATTTAAAAAAAAAAAAAGAAAAAGAAAAAGTGGACCTCACTTCAAGAAACATAGTAGTATATTAAAAATTTTGGGTAAAAAAAATATGCGATAATCAGTTAAAAAAAACACCACCAATACATATATAAAAATTTTACGCGATAAGCGGTTCAAGAAAATATCACTAATGCATAATTTTTTTGGGTCAAAAAAAATTTAAGTTATGGACCAACCTCCTTAATATTTAGGTATTTTTTCTTTATTTTTATACATATTAAAAGAATCATATAATTTCATTGCAATTATAAAATGAAAATAATGTGGGTACCTGGATTACAGTTAAAACGTCCCAAAGGTCGTTACACCGTACATGGCATATAGCCTCACATGCCATATCATCATTAATTATGCCAATTACACGAAAGACAATTAATGACAGTTCACGCCAATAGTTCCATCACAGGAATGTACATCATTCCTTGGACTTGGAACAAGGTCCGAGAAAATCCCTTCAACTACCTAATAAATAAGCAGGATCATTGGAGGTTCAGTGGACTGGAGGCTAAAACCAGGGGATTGTTGGACTTCGTCCAACCAATCTAGAGAAAGAATTAAACGAGCGACTCTTGCCCTTCCTTGAGTCCTTAGACATTCCTATCTGAGAGACTCTATCTTCATATATATAAATTCTCCTCCTCTAGAGGGTCGGCAATCAATGAGATACCGAGCACCGACCATTATCATCTCCACTCTCTCTCTCTCTCTCTCTTGTTCCAGATTGCCTCTGGTTCTCTCCTCTCCGCCAGACTCCAGTGGTCTCGTCGTTACTTGATACTCAACATAATTCCCAGAAAAGGGGTTGGACTCACTCCACCCTAATCCCCCAAAATTAACTCCACTGGGGAAGAATGTTGACGTATCAGTAATGGCTAATGATCAAGATAATAACGGAGGAAGACCAAGAGATGAAGAGTTATCTTCAGAAATAAGCACCATAGCAGATCAAGTAAGAACGCTCACAGAGCAAGTCTTAGCTTCTCAGCAGGCCCAATCCGCTATGCAGCAAACACAGCAGGTGATGATGGAGGTCCTCAAACCCCTCCAGCAAACTCTGGCATCGATCCATCCCTCAATTTCTACTGTCCCACCAGCCTCTACGTCGGAAGAATTGAACCCCGTCACAACTCCACAAAACTTGGGGCGTCAGGGAATCCCTCAAACCATGCTGTCCCAAGTAAACCCTACAGCCTTAAACTTTACTCCAACCCAAATGCCCACTGCTCAACAAACCCTAGCCGATCCTAGTCAGACCTCACTTCCTGTGGAACAAGGAACCTTTACCAACCCTACATTGCCTACCTTTTTTCAAACTCCGCTTCATCCTACTCCTATTACTCTCACACAACCCCAGGCCCTTCAAACACAACCTCCTTTGTTATTTCTGAATCAGTTGAAGTATCATGTTAAGGAAATAGTCCAACAGGAAAGTGATGCTAATCACACAGGGTTAGACCTAGATTTGCGTCCACCTTACCTTGTCGCGATTGCCAAAATGCCATACCCAGAGGGATATGTTGTGCTGAAGTTTGTAAAGTTCGATAGAAGAAGGGGAAACACAAGGGAACATGTCATCCGGTTTATTGATTCCTTGGGAGTGTATGCTCAAGATAGTACTTGCGGTTAAGGGAGTTCTCTAAATCCCTAATCCACAAGGCCTATACCTGGTACGCCAATCTTCCAGTAGAATCAGTCAGCTCTTAGGATGACCTCGTAAGGAAGTTTTATGCAAAGTTCTTTCATGTGGAAGAAAGACTGACGATGCTTCATCTTATGCGAAAAACTCAGAAGCAAGTGGAAGATCTTTTGTCATACGTTCGTCGCTTTAGGGAAAAAGTATTGGACATTCAAGACCGTCTCTCAAAAGATCAAATGGTAAAAATGTGCATAGAAGGAATGCATGTGGCGTACAAAATGCACCTAGTAAACCATCAGTTTTCTGACTTTTCTGGCATTTGCTTAGTCGCGAGAAATCTCAGTGAAATAATAAAAGGAACACCGAGGATGTTCAATATGCCTTTTATTTCGATGCCCCGTAGCAATCATGATATCTCGTGGAGGGGGAAGACATCGAGGAGATAGAATGTATGCATCAGAAGTCGAAGAGGCAGTGCCTGCTTATAGGAGAGACAGGACCAAGGGAAATGGCCGAGAACAAAGGAATGGCCAGCTCCTTTTCCAGCCCACATTTCCAATGCAAATTGAAAGGCTCTTCTTGAAGCATGGGTTGTAAATGGCTTAGTTACTTTGCCAGAACCCAAAAATCCTTCGACAAAGTAGGAAGAAGGAAAGATCGAATTTTGCATCTACCATCGAACAATGAGGCATCCTACAAGAGATTGCTAAGCATTCAGATCTTTGTTCCACAAGATGGTAAGAAATAAAGATTTGTATGAAACTTATTGTATTGTATATTTGTTGTTTGAAAGAACCCCTAAGGCATCCTCTTTCAAGGCTCCTTATACTTGGTTCAAAGATTCTAAGTGTGTTCCCTCCGTGGGAATCTTCTCCAATGAACGCCTAAGGCATTCTCTTTTGAGGTTCCTTATGCCAAGTTCAAAGATTCTCCAAGTGTGTTCCCTCCGATGGAATTTTCTCCAGAGAACCCTTAAGGCATCTTTCTTAAAGGCTTCTTATGCTTGGTTCAGAGTTCTCCAAATGTTTTCCCTCTGCGGGAATTTTATCTCCGAAGAACCCCTAAGGCATCCTTCTTAAAGGCTCCTTATGCTTGGTTCAGAGTTCTCCAAATATTTTCCCTCCATGGGAAGTTTCTCCTAAGAACCCCTAAGGCATCCTCTTTAGAGGCTCCTTATGCTTGGTTCAGAAGTTCTCCAGACGTTTTCCCTCCCTGGGGAGAATTTTCTCCTGAGAACCCCTAAGGCATCCTCTTTAGAGGCTCCTTATGCTTGGTTCAGAAATTCTCCAAACGTTTTTCCTCCGTGGGAATTTTCTCCTGAGAACCCCTAAGGCATTCTCTTTAGAGGCTCCTTATACTTGGTTCAAAAGTTCTCCAAATGTTTTCCCTCCATGGGAATTTTCTTTATAGAACCCCTAAGGATCCTGTTATAAGATTACTCTTAAAGGAGCATTCCCTGTGGAAACTAGTGGAAAATCCTTATTCAAACTTTTGTGAAATGAATTTATTTTGTGAAAAATACAAAGAAAAGTCTTTGTATCCTACCTTGACTTTACATAGAAAACTTCTCATTTCTTTCAAACCCTGTCCTTTATACACTTGTATCCCAACATTCATCAAAACAAGATCATTCTTTCAAAATAGCATCATCCATACACCCTGTAATTCACTTCTAGGGATCATAAAACAGAAACCAAAAAAAAAAAATTCCTATGTAAGCCACCGCAGGGTGATCAATTGCTCGACATCTACATACACATATTCTAAACCTAATTATCCCATGTAGTCAACAGCATTCTACCTTCTTTAACCTAATTATTCCATAGTCAACAGCCTTCTACCTTCTTTAAGTTTAATAATTGTTCTTATGTGCATATGACTCCCTTGATTTTGTTGTAGTCATCGACCATTTTTTTTAAAGCATCTTTTTTTAATGTACATATATATATTATAAACAGCCCTCAGTATGCTTACCAAAAAAAGATAAAAAAAAAAAAAAAACAGCCTCTCAGTGGCTGTGAAAATCAAAGTCATGAGAGCCTTTTTACATCGCACAACAAATTTTCCTAGGCAGCAACAACCCTCACCCAAAATCGTGGGAATCCTAATAGTGGGTAGCTCGAACAATTGGTTGGTTGGATGCACTCATATAGAGTATTATTTTCATAACTACTGATGTCTGGGTAATTAAAAAAAAAATGTCGTGGTTGCCAACTTCTCCACGTTTAAGAAACACTACATTTCACATGTTGTCTTTCTATCCTTTAAGACCCATCACAAACCCAAATCATTTTCTAACTCCAAATTTAGTTAAACCCTCTTCATGCCTCTCTCTTTCGTATCCTTGACTTTGTCTACTTTCCACTCATTGGATGAGCCGCGAGAAGTAGGACTTGAGAAGGAAAGAAAATCGCGGAAATAAAGAACCACCTGTTACCGCGAGAAGAAGAACCAATACTGCACACCCACTACCGCGGCAAGTCCATATCGCGAATTCTCTTTGCGGCCAACTTCTTTTCCGCGACCCACAATCTTTTCCTTTGTCGCCACACAATTTCTTTTCACCTTGCAGCATGAGATCCATTCTCGCACAGTTGCCTCACAACTCTTCATTGCCTCACTGCGTGACCATCGCAGAGGTTTCGGTTTTCTTCACAGCGGGGAGGTTTCAATTCATTTTAGTTATTATATCGCGGAGGCCTTGTTTTGATCTGTAGACTGAAGTTTTGTTCTTGTGATCTCAAGTATCAACCACGTCATTTGAGCTTGTTCCATAAAAAAAAAAAAAAAGTGAAAGATCTCATCATTTACCTGGAGCCACTAAATTCCAATTCCACCTTATAGTCTCCCCACAAAATATATTCTAATTACATATTGCTACTGTCAGTAAACTCATCATTTGCCTTGATTGCTTGCTTTATGACCCACCATAGTGTACGTATATGCGTGGTTGTATATATTAATAATAGTGTTGATCCTTCAGCTTCCAATAATAGTGCATGCAAATATATTTTTACGGATCGCGAAGACCAGCGTATTAATTGCTTTGCTTCAACATATTAATTGCTTTGCTTTCAAATCTAAGCCCCCGCGGATAGCTCTTGTTTCACCCAAAAACCACAGCAGTTCCTCTGTGAAGAATCCCCACGTTGTGAAGACTAGCAAAGCATACCCCTCTCGCGGTACTTAGTTTGCCGCAAGAACCAGCAAAGCTCATCTGCCGCACGAGATGGTTTGACGAAAAGCACCCACGGCAAAGAATCCTTTGCTGCGGAAGTAGGGTGAACAAATGACAATCCCTTGCCACGCGACCTCAAACCCACATCATACATGCATAGCAGCCCAAGCCGCGTTGAGTTCCACGGCAAGAAAGTCCTTCAATAGTCCCGCGGCAAGGAGCCCTTCCAAAAGTACCACGGGGACCCGATAGTGACCCTGCGGCAAATCGATGTGCCAAATTCTGAGGAGTTGAGTGGCAGTTTTTGAGTGACCCGTGACAGTCAAGGAGGTTTCAACACCCTGCTC
The DNA here is from genome assembly GCA_019916065.1 of Vitellaria paradoxa. Lineage (NCBI taxonomy): Eukaryota > Viridiplantae > Streptophyta > Magnoliopsida > Ericales > Sapotaceae > Vitellaria > Vitellaria paradoxa. The sequence continues at coordinate 8,091,639 of CM034238.1, forward strand.
CAATTTTAGGTTTCAGCGGCGACCTGACAGTAACCCCACGGCAATTCGCACAAAATATTCAAGTTACCGTGGCAACTTCGGTCATGCAGTGATGCGCCAAGGCCTCGACTCCCGAAGTGGCTTGAAACAAACTTCGACTCCCACTCCCCACGGCAAGATAAACGGCTGAGCAAAACTATTTGGTTTTGCGAATTACCTGAACCTCGCGGCTACTTGAAGCTTTTGAAAAGTCCCTGAGTTCCGCGGAAGTCGTGGTAGCCTGATCAAGGAACACACCCACGACAACATAGACGGAGAACCCCGACTCGGTTTGTCGATTTCCAAAGGGCCCGTGAAAAAAAAAAAAAAAATTGAAGTTCTTCAAGTTCTCAGCCAACTTGAAGTCTCCCGCGGTAGCTTACGTAGCTTACGAGGGGTCATGACCCATGGATCAATCGTGCTTCCAAGGCACAGCAACTGAGGAGTTTCTTTGTTCCCGTGGCAATTTTCTTGCTCTTGCAGCAATTTTCAAGTGTTCCTTATCACGCGGCAATCCAAAATTCTATGGGATTGTGGTCACGTAAGTGCAAGCCAAGAATCCCGCCGAGGGGCTTGTTTAAGTTAAGAATTTTCTAAAGCCAAACAGGATTTGCCAAAAAAAAAAAAAAGAAGAAGAAGAAAAAAAGAAGAGAGCCGCAGCAAAATTACCAAATACTTTGAAGATAGACGTGGCAATTTGGACTAACACTATGGGGCTTTGGGGTTCTTGCGGCAATACGAAGATTGGTGATAGCTTAGTTCAAAACGGAAGAGTTAGGCTGAATTTGAGAAATCCCACGGCAGTGCTTCTGAGTTTCCAAGCCCTGCAGTCACCAACAACCCCGCGGTGACCCAGCAACAATCCTTCCTAAGTGACCCACAGCTCGGCAGTTCTTCCTAAAGAAATCCCACGGCAAAAGTTCTGGCCCCACCAGAATTAGCTCCGACTCCCATGGAGATGTGCGACTGAAGCTACCTCATCCCGCGACTGCAGCTCCCTCATCCCGCGGCAATTTCCAAGCTGCGACAATTGAAACTCCCTCATCCCGCAGCGATTTCCAAGCTACAACTTCCAGACCGCAGCCCCACTGAGGTTCTCAAACCCCGCGGTGAATCGTTAAGATGCCACAGCACTGTACCTCCAATATCCCGTGGCAGTGTGCCTCTAAAATGCCCCCACACCGATTCCAGCTTTGAACTGCAAATCTCACAGTGAGCTGAAGCCTCGCGATACCCCGCAGTGACTACGGCATATTGACGAAGGTCCCGCAGCAGCCAATCTCAAGGCACCCACGTCAATTCCAGTTCCCCCGAGAATCCTGCAGCAATCTGCCATTAATCCTGCGAGAAACAGTGGAAAAGCAATGCGAACCACTTCACGGTGACCTGTTGATGTGCGATCAAGACTTCCGCGGAGCCAAAAAAACAAAAAAAAAAAAAAAACAAAACAAAACCCGTGGTAGGTTGGTTCCAAAGTTAAAGAGAATTTCGTGGGGAACTTGAAGATTTTCAAGGATCTTCCAATGACTTGCATTAGAAATTAAAAACAAAAAAGGAGAGGGGAAGCCACGGCAAGATCACCTAATAAGAACTTGCATTGATTTTTCTTAGAGAATTTTGCAGTCAATGGAGCTCGCTTCTAAGAGGAACCCGTGATAACTAAAAACGCGATTAATGAAAATCCGCGATAGTTTTCAAAAATTCCAAAAGCATAAATTTTCTCGCAACTCTTTTCAAAATATTAGCCTGACCCACATAGTAAACTCAAGGACCATTCATAGAAGAGCATTGAAGAGTATTTAATATTTATCAAAAAATAATGAAAAGCTCATAGGAGAATTTTGGAGCGTCGGTTCATGGAATAATTACTCCAATAAATATTTGGGGAAGATTTAGTATTATTCGTAACAATGCATTTGATGCTTGCCGGCTACAAAAATAAAAATAACTTATGTGCACGCACTACTTCATCAGCAGCACACGCACAGAGGGACTTTTGTGGGTACTTGCACTACAGTTAAAACGTCCCAAAGGTAGTTACACCGTACATGGCATATAGCCTCACACGCCATATCATCATTAATTACGGCAATTACACGTAGGACAATTAATGACAGTCCACGCCAATAGTTCCATCACAGGAATGTACATCATTCCTTGGACTTGGAACAAGGTCCGAGGAAATCCCTTCAGCTACCTAATAAATAAACGGGATCATTGGACGTTCAGTGGACTGGAGGTTAGAACCAGGGGACTGTTGGACTTCATCCAACCAATCTAGAGAGAGAATTAAACGGGCGACTCTTACCCTTCCTTGAGTCCTTAGATATTCCTACCTGAGGGACTCCATCTTCATATATATAAACTCTCCTCCTCTAGAGGGTTGGTAATCAATGAGATACCAAGCACCGACCATTATCATCTCCACTCTCTCTCTCTCTTGTTCCAGATTGCCTCTGGTTCTTTCCTCTCCGCCGGACTCCGGTGGTCTCGTCGTTGCTTGATATTCAGCATAATTTCCAGAAAAATGGTTGGACTCACTCCACCCTAATCCCCCACAAATAATATGCACGTTTTTATTGTATATACATAATATAATTTATTTGGTGTACTTACCAAAAAAAAAATAATTTATTTGGTGTTGTTTAAAATTTAAAGGGTATTCTAGTCATTTCACAGGATCAACTTAATCAAAAGTTATCCATTAAGCGAAAATTTATCAGTGGGGGGTGTTGATGGACACAATCCAAACCACAAAAGGTCTATCAATTGATTTCTGAAACCCATGAGAGTTAGGCACACAAAGGCAAAATCACAAGGTGTTTGGGTGAAAATTACCCTATATATATAGATAGATACGTATCAATAAGTACTTCTTATTAAATTATTACCTCAAGCCGATGCCTCAACTGGTGTATCTGGCTGCTTTTCTGGCATAGCATCTTGGAAGGCAGGTAGCTCATTGTATGCCTCATTCACCCTAGCTAGAGTAGGGTATTGAGCCTGCAAAAACCAACAAGAAAATTTAACTGGAACTTTCTCTGAATGGTAGCAGATGCATATATAGGAAATATTACAAAACATCAACATCCCATAACAAGTAGGTAAAGGACAGACAATCATTGTGCACACAGTGGAAAGTGTTTGCACATCAAAGAGAGAGACGAGTTAACAAAGGACATAAACACCTAAAGGGATGAAGTACGATTAAAAAATCAAAGATGTTTCAAGTTCATCAAAGAAAAAAGAGACGGATGATCCAGAAGCATGGTATAAAATAACTACTGAATATATATTAGACTTTGAAGTGTTTGACTAAAGTCAATTTTTTATTTAATTAATCACAAAAATGCATATATGTAAGTAATTTCATTTCCCTTAGGATAGGCATGCAAAACACTTCTAAAAGAAAGGGCACGTAAAAGGTTTACATGCAACTTACATAAATTATTTGAAACCGAAATATAAATTACTACAGAATTAATCAGCTGCGAACAGAAGGAATGTACCATGTCAACACTGAACCTTTTGAATGCCGCGTGAATCTGAGGTGCTAGAAACAAATCTGCCTGCAAGCAACAGTTGACATAAGTTTTAGGAAGTACTGCATCAGGTACAAAATAATTTCACAATTCAAAGTAAAGTTGCTGTGTCATTTGTTACTCTAGGTTGTACATAAAAAATTACCACCAGTATGTAAAGCAACACCTGTTTCATATCAAAACCTAGTATCTCGAGGCTGGAGCACTAGTGGGAGCTCAGAAACAACTAGACCGTGATTCTAGAGCAAAATTTTGTCCAGATTGTGGTTCAAATGCTATTTCATTTCTGGGTTCAAATTTATAAGCGGAATTTTGCATCTAGAAAGGCTGTAGGATGGTTTAAGTAGTCCAACAACGTCAACTATTGCTCTTCATTTTACCGGCAAATATAAACTGGCACAACATAGTCTTGATCATAGCAATTATCCAAAAAAAGAGGAGGAAGAAGAAGAAGAAGACTTGATCATAGTAAAATTAGAAGAAAACTGTCAATGTCATACAACCTTTATTAGATAGAGTTGAGTTATTAAAAATCCAGATTGTATTAGGATGATTTTTCGCAGCCCTCACAGGGTAAAGCCGAAAATCAATGAAGTTACAATCACAACCAAAAAGTTGGCAGCTCCCAAACATATCCACTTCACCCCAAAAAACCTAGCATCCAAAGTACAAAAAAATACTGATTTCCCAACCACTTGGCTTTCAGTTCAACACCCTCAATTTGGGTGCCGTCCAGTAGTGCCTATCAGACGTCCAATAACTCCTTTTCAGAAATCCAGAAACCTAACACATCAGAAACTGAGCCAACATCAACCCTCTGCTGATATGAATCCCAGAACTCTTCTGCCCTTACACTCTATAAAGGTTAAAAGCTGTCCTTGATCAAGTCCCCCACAGAACAAAGTGTAAACAACATTGCCCTATGTTTTTTAAACATATCCCACATCACAAGTTTAAATATTTCATTTCAATAAAATTAGGATGTATGGATGCAGAACCAGGAAACTTTTCTATTCTACTTGCAGAGCCAGAGTGGTCCCTATGTTTTTTAAAGATATCCCACATCACAAGTTTAAATATTTCATTTCAATAAATTTAGGATGTATGGATGCAGAACCAGGAAACTTTTCTATTCTACTTGCAGAGCCAGAGTGGTCTCATATTATAAAAATTCATAACGGCTTGTATATTTAAACTGGAGGACACCCCCCCCCCCCCAAAAAAAAACTCTGAGAGAGAGAGAGAGAGGGGGGGCATATGCAGTTAGGTTTATACAGATTGCACATAAGCTTGAACATATATCGCAGGGAAGAAACAAACCAGATAGACTTCATCTCCAGTGGCATACTTCCCAGCATAATTTTTTAATAGCTTCTCAAGTGCTGCAACATGTGTACATAAAAATCAGCTCAAATTCAGCACTTAATTCTTAAAGTAACCTAACAAACCAGAACAACTCAAGACTCATTATCTGCACTTACTATCTTAAACATTCCTGAGAACCAACTATAGAAAACAGAAGAGAAATTACTTTCCAATCTATACCCTTGCTGCTGAATCCATTGAAAAGATCTATTCCTTTCACCCCAAAGTGGCCAAAACAAACAAAAAGGCAGTAGCATGTTATGGATCACTGCTTGCTCAGAAATTACCCACTCAAATGGAAAATTCCCAAACTAGCAAAAGGCAGTAGCACGTCATGGATAACTTTTTTGCACAGAAAATTACCATACAATTGGAAAATGCTCAAACTCAAAATTTAACAACGGTTATGATTTGTTCATAAGATAACCATAAAAATAATAATTAAAGGTAAAAAAAAAAAAAAAAAGAAGCTCCAACTAATACTCGACTTTAGCCTATTCTCAACTAAATGGAGTCGACTATATAGATCTTATTTCTTCCATTCTGCTCGATTAAGAGACATTTCTTCTGTTAAACCACACAAAAGCTCAAAAAGAATGACGAATTTAAATAGCAGCAATGAATGTTCTCTTAATGCTTAATCATTTAGACTAAACTAGAGTGCCAAGCCCAATGATGCACTTTTCAGCGCTCTACTCCCCACACACATTGAGCAGTCTGCTTTTGCAAGCTACCCACAACACACTTTTTGTATTCAAACTAGTATGACAAATTTCTTTAAATGAAGAAAAAGGGTCCACAATCTGTAGCTCATTAGTTAAGCTTACCTGCAAAGCCTTTCTCAATATGACACTTAGCCCAAACAAGCTTCTCATCAGGATGAACTTTTTCCTCGATATACTTCTGTGTATTGAAAAGCATGAAAAAAGATACATACGAAGCCCCACTTAAGGACAATTATTGAATCTGAGCAATGAAACGGTAATCTTAATTAACTGATCCAACCCCGGTACTCACCAGTACTGTTAGATTCTGAAGAGGCTGTATGCTTGCAGAAACAATATTTGCAGCCTACAAATCAAATAATAAGTATATCAAGGGTTCATCTCAGGAATCAAAACAGACAAGACAGAAAAATGAAGATGCCAATAGCATTCAAAAAGACAATCAAAAAGAATGAATGTTATGCCAACTTTGTTGTCTCTTAATGAATGTTAAGCCAACTAATGTTTCTTCACCAGGTGTGAATTCCTTTGCTTATTCCTCAATGAGAGAGAATTAAGCCAGTGCTATACATGCCAAGTGAAGTTTATATTAGTGAGAACTTATAGAAAAACTAAATGCCTGACAATTTAAAAACTACACGGCAGTGTGAAATTCAGCCTTTCTAGGACCTCGGATGGATGTTCAGGTTTACCTTCATCAAATCAAATAACAACCATACTGGTGAACAGGACAAGGCTCAAAAATGTTACTTATAATTCTTAACAATTGAACAAAAGAATAAGAAACTACATGCATTATACCTGATAATTGATTGCTCTCCTTTGAAGATCATGAGGCAACAATGGATGCTGAGGATATTTTTCTTCCAAATACTGCAGAATATGAAGCACAAAATAGAAACAACCAAAAATGGCACTACAATTGATTGCGAACCCTACACAACTTGAGGCGAAGACAATATGTCAAACAACTAACCATTAAGATTGCAAAAGAGTCTGAAACCACAATGTCCTCATCCACCAACACCGGCACGTAACCAATTGGATTCAGCTTTAAAAAATCTACTCTCAAGAAAGGAAGATATGTTATGAAGCATATTTTAGTAGATAAATAACAAGTATGCTAGGCCTAAATTTTTGATGGTTTATTTTCATTATACTCCATGTAAATAACAATCATGCATTGTAATGATCTATTCATAGATTTTCTATTAGATTTGAGTTATTTCATTGTACTCCATGTAAATTACTTAAATGTTGGCTCAAGATTGATCATGAGTAGACTGTGGCAAGACACTACCAAGATAGACACCAGATGAGTGAACCTGCAAGCATCCTGCGATCAGCAGCACAAGCTGTCCGCACATGCGATTTAAAAGAGCAGAAGTGATTTACTTGAACTTAAGAAAGTACCAATGCAAGATAGTAAACGTACAAGGCAAGCACTAGACATCCCATTGCACATCCACTTGGACCACACTTGCAATTAGTTTTCAAGTTTTAAACTTATCATAAGTCGGATTTCTCACATTTTATTTAAAGATATTGCCTTCTAAGGTCACTAAAGAGAGTCTGGGGCCTTTGGACTACTCAAAATCCTAAAAGGTCACTCAAAACATTAAACTGACTCTCAAACATCCTTAGCAAGAGCACTGATTTGTCCAATTGAAGAGTTCACATCTTGGTAGAGTTGGAAGAAAGAGTAAGAATGTTTGGTCTTGATAGAGTTCCAAGATTGTGGTCTTAGTCTTCCTAGAGATTTGAGATGATGAGTAGTGTATTAAGGATTTGAATGATCACATGATTTACTGGAAGTTTGATAAACCATGGTATCAAGACCGTGAACTTAGTTGGGAACCACTGGCGGTAAATTTTGAAATTAAAGTTTTAACAGTGCATGATTAGATTGGTTTAATTTTGCCCCTGAATCAAAGCTTAGATTTTCTGCTGGTGTTCATTCTAGGATTTCCTTATAAAAAAAGTGTATGCTGATGCAGAATTTTGTTAAGTACATCTTTAAGATCACTTTTTAAATTTATTTCTGACAATCACTTAAGAGAAGCTGGTAGTGCCCTAAGCTTGTCAAATTAGCAGGACTAACAAGTCGTGGTTCACCAGAGGCACAGAAAGAACGCCCAATATGGTCAACTCTACTACCCAAACAGGTGGGATTCCTCCAAAATCTCAAGGCCAGCCTTTTAATCATTTGGGTGTATATAATATCCATTATCAGTTACCAATTATTGACGACGACGACGACAACAACGACAAGAAGTTTCACTGTGGGCTTATAGGCACCCAGTAACCTCACCAGGGCTAAACTGCTCTCCTTTGACAAAATTAACTGCTTTGTACTCATAATCAAGACCTGTTTATGAAACCGTTGGATAAAAAACCAATCGTTAGTTCATCAAAGATTAGGGTTTCAAAGAGAAACCAAATTCAGCGCAGAGAGAGAGAGACCTTTCAAGTTGAGAGCAATACGAACACGGCAAGAACAAGAGCTCCGCCAGTTAGAATAAAGCTTCAGCTTCTTCGGCTCACCAGTCGCCTAATTATCCGTTTCAAAAATTCAACGCCTTACTGAGTCAGTTAATTCAGTTGGTCCCAAAAAATAAATCAACAAAGATTGACAGCAGATAAGCAAGAAAGAAAGTGAGGTGAAAGAGAACTGATCGCTCACCATAGCCCACTCGAACGCCGATTGCAATTGGAAACTCTCAATCTCAGCTTATCATGTCCTCTCCTCCACAAAGCATTTGCAACAAAGAGTTGCGCATGCCATGATTGGTTAAAAAATTATTCAAGTACTGTTTGAGAAAAGATAATTATCAATTATACTGGCATTTGAAAATGAGATATCATTTTGCGGGGAATTTTCATTTCGCGTACCTTCTTGTATTTGGCCTTTTCTCCTTCTCTAACCACAACGTCACGCAGTAGACAGCATCTTTAAATTAAATTCCAAACGGCTTGGACATGCAGTATGCAAACCCAGATTTACACCAAGAAATAAAAAAAAAAAATGCAATGATTTTAGAATTTTGAGTTTTGAAACCAAAAACAGCACTTTTGAATTTCTCCAAAAAAACAAAAAAAGAAGTGAAATGACATCGCATTTTCAATTAATGTATACAGACAATCATCTTTTTCCGGTATTGAGAAACAAACCGTCGTGACGTTATAAATTTTGGGCGCCGCTATTCACAACTTTATTTTTTTTTCACACCAATTAAATTTTCTTATCTTATAATAAAAATGCTTTAATAAAAAATAACCTTTTTACTTTCTATATTTAATACGCATAACTCACACTCTAAAAAAAATTTTACACAGACAACATCAACGATCACTTACTGAAAAAATCAAATAAATTCGACAATCACTTACTAGTATAAATTTTTGATAGTTAAATAAAATATTTTAACAACTGATTTCTGAACCAAAAAAAAAAACTTTCAACTGATATTTGTTGAAAAAATCAAATAATTTCACCAATTAGTTACTGAAAAAAATTAGTAATTAATCACATAAACTTTCAGTAGTTTCACACATAAATAAACAAAACATTTCACTAACTGATTACTAAAAAAAATAAAATATTTTAATAAATTCTTACTTTTTTTATCGATGAGTATTTTTAAAATTTTATGTAGAATTTATGCTTTGCGTGAAAAAATTATTAGATTAATTGAAAAAAAGATATGATGCATAAATAAAATGAACTGTACGGATAAAAAGTAGAATTATGAATAACGGCATCCCAAATTTTTTTATCATTCTTAAACTTTCTGTACTTTAATCCAATGATTCTAATTTAATGTAATTAAAATTATTTAAAAAAAAAGAAGTTTAAAAAATTTGTTTGGAGCACAATCAATACAGATTGTGAAAAGTCACATATCATTAAAGTATAGAAAATCTCAGCCTTTTATTTTTCACTGCAACTCCTGCAATAGATTTTTTCACTGCAGCTCCTTGGACCCGATTAACATGTGCAATCGACATTTTTACACAAGAGTTCCATTTTGATAGTGTTTGGAGTTACAAAAAAAAATCGTTTGGTGTTTCGAAAAAAAAAAATTCATTAAGAAAAATCGAAGACTGGAATTGATGCAGGTTAGGGGGTGAAGTGGGTTTTGCACTTTAACAACTGCTGCCGATCAACCCGTTATATTTTTTTTATAAACGATCTAACAGTCATAATTTAATTTAATTAAAACTAACTTTTTAATCAAAATTTAATTCAGCTAAATTAAAAAAAGTAAAAACTAAAAAAACATAGGCTGTCCGCCCATCATCGCTCCCCCGGTCGGAATCGTCAGTGGTGTCCAACGGTAGCAGTGCCCGCCCGGCCAACTTCTCCGACAACGAGGTGATGTTGTTAGCATACAGGCAAACTTTTTGGGGGAAAATATCCATCTCTCGTTGCTTTACATGTCGTATGTAATTCCGATGGAAACTGTCACCAGATCTTTCGTCATTTATAGGGAGACACAATTTCATCCATGGAAAAGAACCAGGAAGATCGATCGGAACTGGAAACCCAAATAAGGGAATGATCAAATAAACCAAACACCCAGAAGGGTTTGAAGACGAAAAGAAAATAATGATGAAAGATTCTCGTCGGGGAAGTCAGCAGGCCGGGCACTGCTACTGTCGGACAGCACCGACAATTTCGACGGGAGTAGGACGGAGATGAGTGGAACAGCTTACATTTATTTTTTATTTTTTTAATTAAATTAAATTAAGACGCTAGATTATTAAAAAAAAAAAACTAACAGTTAATATATTCTATGAAGAAATTTAATTATGAAAAATTAAAATTTTTAAAATTTTTTAAAAAAATTTAAAACTCCAAATAAGGCAAATTTGGCTATTCTCTGGCGTGAAATGGGAACTCGAAATAATGATTTCCACTGAACATGGGATTTGATTTAACCTTTTAGCTTTTAACTTTTCTGTTTTGTTAAATTATCTAATTTACTCCGGTTAACTCCAAACAAAGCTGTCGGTTGAGCTAACGGGTAGTTTAGATAATTTTACAAAATAGAAAAGATAAAAGTTGATACCAAACACTTTAAACTTTTTTTTAAGTAAAAAGTTAAAATCAACTTTTTTTTTAAGCTGATTTTTGTGAAATCAAACACAGCCAATGAATAATCTTTTCTCCGGTGTGTTTCGCGTGAAAATTTAGAAAACTCAAAACACAATTATAAAGAAATGATAAATCTAACTAGTTTTATTTTACCATACAGAGGGAGCGAGAGAGGGAGAGTGAATAAAAAAAAAGAAAAGAAATACAAAATAAAATAAAATTAACTGCAGCTAATGATCAATATTTAATGTTTGTTTGAAATGTCAAATTTTGGTTAAAAAAATAAAAGAAGAGAAATTTTGAATTCTTAAATATTTAGTTTGTTCTTGAAAGTGTGAAAAAGAAAATTTGAACAAAATTAAAAAAAAAATTAGTAACAATTAGAGAAAATTAAAGAAATTTAGTAAAAATTAGATAAATTTCAAAAAGTCGGTAACAATTAAATAAAAACAGAAAATTTTTATATAGAAAAAATTAAAAAAATTTGAAAATTTAACACTTCAAACATTCACTTAATTATTTTGGTAGTTATTTATCATTGCTCCCTCCCAATTAGTATTAGTTACTGTTTGTCTATGGTTAATGGCAAGAGTATAACTATAAAATTTGCAATAATACTCTTTCAACAGCTCTTAAATAATCGACATTTTTATGCAATAAATATTTGACATGTAACATGACATTGGTGTCAATGTTTAAAAATTTATCAATTACTAAAATGAAATAAATTAATTATAATACACATAATTTTTAAATTTATAAATTTAATGCTATTTTCAATCTAAATGTAAAAAAAAATCTTAATTGAATGGCTATATTAAAAAATGTATAAATAAATAATTACATTTTATTAAGCATTATTTAATATATATATATATATATATATATATGTAGCCACGGGATAGCCCGAGATGGGATCATGTGAAAATTTTGGAAGAATAAATTCATGATTTTTAGGTCATTTACAGCTCACATGTTTTTGTTTTTTTAATCTATTTCGATTAAAAGCATAGGGGCCTCAATGCATATAATTTTTAGACAAGAAGAGCTGAGTGATATTTAATAATTGTTAAAATTTTTTACTTTTCAAACAGTTCCTAGGAAATAAATTGTATTACGAAAGAACACATCTGATATATGTACCGTGTGTGTGTGTGTATTTAGTAAGTATAACAAAAGTGACAAACGTAAGATAACAATGATTACAGACAATTTACAACATAAAGTTACATAATTCACAATGTCATTGATCCGAGGCGGCGAAGGCGAAGAATTACCAAGGAATTTTATCTTTGTATTTCTTGGGATGGGTTCAAAGGCAACCCGACTAAGTTATTTGAATTTGAAGTGTCCACTTTTAATTACAGGAATGTATAGCTTTTGGGCATTCTTGTTCTTTCAATGGATGAACACTCCTTGGCCTCTTCTTATGAGCTACTTCTTCCAAACAAGGGGTTGATGGCCTCGATTGTGTCAACAAGAAGAAAACACCCACACCCTTACTGTTGTTGGCATATTCATCTACGAAATGGGTTGTCAAAATCACAATGTGGGTGGTTTCTTTTCGTGGGTTGGTTCCATCTTCCTTTTCTCATTGGAGCTTATGGCAGATCAACTGTATGACAAAAGTCCCTTGGCTTCCATTGCAAGTGTGTTTGGTTTCACAGGTAAGGTTTCCAATTCAGACTCCTTTCCTTTTTCACTTGGCCTGCTATCGTTATTGTTTGGATCAGTTGCCATAACTGCTTATTGGTATCATTTGATTGAAGCAGGGAGTATGTTTCTGGTTTTTAGTGGCCCCATTCTTATCATTGCGTTTCTTGCTGTTGTATATCTTATCATCGCTGGTGGAGAAGAGGAACTCCAAGAGTATGTAACTAATTTATACCTAGTATGTTCCAAAAGTGCATTCAAAGTCTATGGTACTGGTACCTACTGGAAATGAATATATTGTCTCTATGGATGCGTTTGGAGCTCCAAAAAAAAAAACAAAAGTGAAATTTTTTTGGAGTTTGGAATGTAAAAAGTTATTTTAAAATGATAATTAGATGTTCATAGTTGATTTAATATAAAGTTGTTAAAAATTATATAAAATGACATGTGGCAAAATTTTAGTAGAGAAACTTAAAAATTTTTGGAGTTTTGTGAAATTTTTTGGTACAAATATCAGTTCAATTTTTAAAAAAATCTGGCAAAATCCGTTGGATCAAACCATTTTGGTGCATTCCAACAGATTTTGATAAACTTTTTTAAAAAGTTGGAATTTTTTGGAGTTAGAGAAAGTTGAAACTTTTGAAATTTTTTGGACTTTTTCGGTGCTCCAAACGGCACCTATAATTCATAGGAAGAATGTAATTTTATGGCTTGATAAATACATTTAATGAATTCAAATATGATCTATTTGCAAACTGGATATCATAATTTTGTTGTTTTTTCAAGATCCACCGGCTCTTTGATTGATCTGTATAATGATTGGTACCATAAATCTTTTGCCTCCAGGAGGAAGATCTCAAAATGTTCAAGGTTGTGGACATTCCCATTTATTGTTGATGGACCATTTGGGGTTGCTTCTGCCTCTGAGTTGATTGGAATACACTTCTTTGCTGGGTATGTTATCTGGGATGTTTCTACATATGCTGCAGAGGAGAATCTCACCATTTCAACCAAGTCTCAAGCAGCTTTTAAAGAGGCAGGGTAAGATGCTATCTCACCACGATTATTTTCAATCTCTTGTTGGTAGAAAGAGTGCTACTTGTATGGATTTTTTTAACTGGGTGCTACTTCTATTGATTTGTAACCATTAAGATTTAGATATTTCCAGCTTTCAACTTGCACAATCATTGCACAAGTGGCGATATTTTATGTTTGAATTTCTCTTTCTCACTGATCATTTTTCTCTACTAATTGGAGATGGACAAAATTTTCTTGAAGGCTTGTATTTCAGCTAGAATGACTTTGCATGTGTTGGTCATTCTATTTACTGGGTCCTATTATGATCACCTGAATTTTTCAGTTCTTTTATGCCGGAGTTATCAAGACTTCGCTTGGGTTTGATTGGATTATTCTGCTTGGCATTTTTGTTTCTTCCGCTTGCAAAGGGATCAGTTATTCTCCGCCTTATAGACATCCCATTTGAGCACGCAATCAGATATCATATATGGTTAGGACATCTTACAATGCTGCTTTTTACTCTCCGCGGACTATTCTACATAGTAGCATGGGCAGTGCAAGGCTGTTTACCACATGAAGTAAGTTTCTATGATGGATTTTTGTTTACATTTACATGATAAATGCATACGTGCACATGATACATAAAAAATATACATGCTTGTGCTTTGGCAGTCTATAAAAACAGCAGAAAGAATTCAAAATTTTCTAGAAAGGATGATGAAATTAAACTTTAATAATAGCACATTCTTCTAAAAGAAACTATATAAATAATTGGCAGATCCGTTGATTGGAGATTGAAGTATGACAATAAAAATTTCCACTAATCCCAGTGCCAGTTTGCCCCTTTTGTGAATGGTCCTGTGTTATAGCAAGCAGATGTAGAATTCTATGAGCACGATTTGCAGTCATTTGCCAAGATCACTTCACTATATTGTAGCATCAAAAGGACTGATAAGAAATGAGAACATAAAAAAAAAAAAAAAAATGGACTATAGTTAAGTTGGAACAATATGGAGATGAACAGATGGAAAATAGTTTATAAAATATAGGGAGATTTTCACCAGTTTTCTGCTGGGATTGTCTCTCTCCAATGATACAGTTTACAGATTGATCAAGCAACCAAAGTAGAAAGGGAATCTGTCTGGTTGGGTACGAGAACAACCAAGGCATAACGGGACTACAGAAATTCCCTTGTCCTCAACACCCCGTTTTCTCCTTATTTCCACACACCTCTAACTTTTGTCCGGGTAGAGCCCTCAATTCCCAGAGGTTTCCAGATGAGGAAATAGAAGTTGTCAACTATCAGTTTGCTCTGTAAATTTTATTCTTTTTTCCTTTACCAATTGTGTAAATTTACCCTTACATCTTTGAAAAGATGTTAAATGAGACGGAAGGAAATGAGTGAATAACATGCTTACTTTTGCTTTATTGTTTAAAGCAGATATTGGATTGGAAAAATATTGGTGTTGCTAATCTTCCTGAAGTGATCAGCCTTGCAGCTGGTCTATTGATGTCAGCAACCTCACTTTCTTCAGTAAGAAGGCAAAATTTTGAATTGTTCTTCTATACCCATCATCTGTATTTAGTCGTCCTTGTCCAATGTCTTATTGGACCTGCATGTGGGTGATTTCATTTTCAGTATTGCTGCTGGAGGAATATTTCTCTTTATGATATCGTTTTCTGAGATTCTGTCAAGCACGAAGGACTGTCAGCACAACTTCAGCTGCTTGCCTTCCCTGTGGAACCGTTGAACTGGTCCTTTCAAAACCTGAAAGTAGAAATAGTTCTTAAGGCTCAGTTGTTCCTTCTCTATCTTCTGTTACTTTGGCAGTTACTTTTTTTTTTTTTTTTTGACAATGCAGTTTTGCAATAAAAGGCCCTCAGCTTCATTTTCCTTCAAGTCTGGGAACTATCGTGTCTTCAATGGCATCCTTTCAGTGTTTTCTCAAGTCCACTAGATGGTAACCATCATCTTTCGGTCCTGATTAAGGTTCTTGGAGACTGGACTACAAAGTTCAGAAGGAAATATGTTGAACGATCCCGAGGAGAAACCTCAAATGGAGCAATTCTTGCTGCCCCATTCCAATATAACAGCATCAGTAGAAGGGCCATATGGGCATAAATCACCATACTACTCGACGTAAGTTCTACATTCTTTGAAATAATTACAGATGCATATCAGATGCTAATACGAGTCCCACGACTTATCTGATGCATATTTCTTCTGGCCTCATATAGTTTTATGCCAATTCAATATCGATAACATACCTTCTTAATAAGCTCCATTAATTTTTTCTAGTTGATAGCCAAAGTTTGCAGCTTGCAGGAAAAGGGTCCAAGGTATCTATGGAAAGCCTGCTTTAATTTATTGCTTCTAAGCTTATAAGATTGATTTGCTTGATATTCAATTTTTATTTTTTATTTTTTAAGTTTTAATACACTTTTGCTAATGGATTAAGTAGTTTTTTTTTTTTTTTTTGGGGTCATTTTAGGTACAAAAGCCTCATTTTAGTTGCTGGTGGTATTGGCATATCACCATTCCTAGCTATCTTGAGTGATGTTCTTCACTGCATCAGGGGTAGAAAACCTTTTCCCCTGACAAATATTTTGATGGTCTGGGCCATGAAGAGATCAGACGAGCTTCCTCTCCTTTATTCATTCGACATTGAATCAATCTGCCCATATTTCTCTGATGTGCTGAACCTTGAGATTCAAACTTATGTCACTCTAGAATCAGAACTTCAACTGGTAGGCCTGGTTATGCTTTCCTTTCCTTTCCTTTATATATCTGTACTTTTAATTTGAACTTTCTTATTTATTTTCCGGCACTTGACCGTAAGCAGGAGGCTAAAGTTGGCGAGTCTGCATTAAAGTCTCTGAAGAGTGTGAACTGTTCTGTCTTCCACGTCCCCAGCGGACACAGCTTTTCTGTTTTGGTTGGTACCGGCCACATCTTATGGTCTGGAGTTTACGTCATGGTGTCAACAATTGGATTGGTTTTTTCTCTGACTTTTTAACGTATCTGCTATATAAACCCTTTTCCTAGTGCTTCTTGGTGGTATAGAGGACTTCTATTTGTTTCGTGCATGGTTGCAAGTGTTTCTTATCTTTGGGGTGTTGTGATCGGAGTATGTTTGGAGTTATATAAAATTATATAAAATTGTAAAAGTTAATATCTCGTATTTTGTGCAATGAGTAGAGAATTTAAATTTTAGTCTCATAATTCGTGTTTGTAGAGATTTATAGAATTTTCTATTTTTTTTTTTTTAATATCTCCAATGTTGCCTATGGCATCTCAGGGAAACAAAAACTACCGCAAAGAAGCCAAGTAAATATAATGGGCAGAAGCTTGATGTCCTGCAGAATGACGAGCCCAGGGAAAACAAGGAATCAAGTAAGGAAACTGTCTTGAGTTCAAGTACCATTCAGTATGGTCGCAGACCAGATTTCAGAGGTGGGTCTTTGACGCATTTCTGTTTCTCTTAAATAAAAATAAAAATCCAATCTGTTTTCTTAATTTTTGATGCAGAGATCTTTGGATCGGGTTTCGGAGAGCTGGGGCAGTGTTGACGTCGGTGTCATTGTGTGCGGTCCTCGGAGTCTTCAGTCGAGTGTTGCTAAAGAGTGCAGATCACACAGCATAAGGAGGAGAAGTTACAATCACCCGATCTTCCATTTCAACAGCCACAGTTTTACTCTGTGGCTAGCTACTTCCATATATCTATATGGCTCAATTCAAACAAGCAAGTACTATCCCATTTAGTCGGCTACTATGGATTCTCACATGAATATATCCAATAAAGTCTTCTATTTTGTAGGCTTTTGGTGTAACTTTGTTGAGTTTGTTCTACTTCGTGGGCAGTCGTGGTGAAGGGTACCACTTGCATATTTGAATATGGTACCATCTAGAAGTTTAAATTTTAGCAATTTTTGAGACTTTTTGTTGTCAAATTACTAATTACAATTTTTAGTTCATTTAATAAAGTAATTAATAACTTTTAGTAATTTTTAACAATTTTTAAGTGTGATAAAATTTTTTATAACTTTTAACAACTTTTGATAACTTTTAAATTAAGCAAGTTACTGCAGCTACTGAATATAAAAATGACAAATATGATATTTTGCCAAACACTCACTGAACAAAATTGGGTAGTTTTCCCCCTCAAAATTGAGTTGCCAACTGTGCTTATATATATATATATATATATATTAAGAGAAGGTAATGATTCCGTTATCACTACATACAAATAGCAGGCCTTCAACTAGAAAATATATTATGATTCCTATTGGAAGAAACCAAAAGAATAGGGGTCTAATGAAAACTCTCAAAATAATACAAATTATGGCTCTCCCCATATGTGTGTCTAATTTATATTCCTTGCCGACACTTATATTTTATATTATCGTTAGTTATAGCAATCAAACTCTCGCGTAGATTCATGCATGGTTTTGTTCATTGGTTGTCTCTTTGAGTCTCTCCAACTTTTATTTTTTATTATTATTATTATTTTCAATAAAATTAAAGAACATAGCCCAGGGAGAGGGGTTCCTGATTTATCTCAAAATTTTTAATAAATTAAGAAAAAAACAAAACAAAACAAAACTCTCCCTCGTCTCGCTCGTCGGTTCCCCTCTCCCCAATTTCACCGTCGAGCACGACGGAGTGTTCTTCTGCTTTGAAGACTCTGCCCAGAGTTTTAAGGGTTTTGAAATCTGTCCGGAGCGATTCAGGGTTTGAAATCGGTCCAGAGCCTGATTGGAAACGTGCGGGTATATTCCAAGAAGAAGACGCCGTCGTGCTTGACGGTGAAGTGTAGAAAGAGAGTCGGGGAGAGAGGAGCCGACGAGCGAGATGAGGGACAGTTTTTTTTTTTTTTTCCTTTTCTTAATTGGTTAAAAAATTAATTTTAAGTTTTTTAATTAATTAAGAAAATAATTTTATTTAAGACAAATCAGAACCGTTAATTACTTACTGGAAGAAAATCCAACAAATACTTTACGCTCCGGCTGATGGAGTGTAAAAATCACTACAGGCGACCGACGGTGCAGTCCCCTCAAGCCCGTGGGCAACCAACTTAGGTAGTACTTGGGAACAAAAAGAAGGCTTGAAGTTAGAAGTCCCGTTTGGTGTACTTATTTTGAGTATGTTTTTTATTTTGATATTTTTTAAAATAAAGAAAAAAGTTAAAAATATTTGGTTATTTTTATTTTTAAAATTTATTTTAAAAAAGAGTTTTTTATAAAAATATTTTTTAAATTATTTTTCTTTTTTTTTTATTTTATTCTCAAACTATCAAGCGCATTTATTAAGTTCTCAAACTATTCAATTCCATTCTATTTGGTCAATATACTAACTCTATCTATTAAAACTAGCCGAAAAATTATGTCATGTATCTTTTCTCAACCATTTTAAATATTAAGAATTAAAATTGATATCATAAAGAATTCAAAAAATTTTTGAATAACACAAATTGTTCCATTTCATTTATATATTAATATTTATTAAATGTTTTTTAAAATTTTTTAAGACATAATTCATGAAACATGAATAATTTAAAATAATTATCGTATCCATACTTGCATCTGAAATACCTTAGAAAATATACCATGCAACATATCAAATTATTCTTATATTTTTCAAATATTGAATTAAGGCATGCATAAATTTAAATAGGCAAAACATTTTAAATTATAAAATCACCTATTTTATATTTTATTATACTTTATATATTTAATTATGATATTTGCAACGCTTAGGAAATTCAAGATTAATATTATATTAAAAATAAACATGTAATTAATTTATATAAGAATGTAATTTTTTTTTTAATGTAGATGTTTAAAAATGAAAACAAATGCATGCATAAGTTTATATGCACCACGAAAAAAAAAAGATTAAGAATATAAATTTCTTCATTATGCCCTTAGAGTGGGACGAAAAATGGCACATGACCTATATATAATAATTTTTTCGTTAATTTTAATGGATGAAATTAATATTCAAGTCAAATGAAATGAAATTAGATAGTTCGAAAATGTAATAAATGCATTTAGTAGTTTAAGGACGAAATAGAAAAAAAATGAATAATTTAAGAGACGTTTTCATAAAAAACTTTTCAGAAAATAAAAAATAAGTAAATGACTAAAATACAGAGAATCTTAAAACACGAAAATTAAAAAATGTTAGATTAAATAAATTTTTTGTTGTTTGTGTTTTGGGATTTTCAAAATATAAAACACATAAAACTAAAAAATAGAAAACAGAAACGGAAAATAAAAAATAAAAATATAAACTAAATGCCACCTAATTTTTGTGTTTAAAAAGGGAAAAAAGTTAAGGCTCATTTGGTTTGTTTTTCTATTTTTTATTTTCTGTTTTTGTTTTTAATTTTAAAAAATATAAACACTTTTAGATTTTTTTAGAAAATTTTGGAGTTTTAAACAGTTGTGTTAGACTATAGTGGCAAAAAAATTCAAACTTCATTCGAACAAATAGTAAATGTTCATTTCGAACGGATTTTGCGAAAACACAGTGCATATTATTTTGACTTTTTGGGAAGTGCATTATTATTTGATATTTTTCGAAACAACGAGGCTACAAGTTCTGTTACATTTTTTTAATAATAGATATATTTTGTTCGAAATTGATGAAGGTTAAAAGTTGAAATTTTTTGATAATTTAAATTTTTTTTTTTAAGAGATTTTTGCAACTCAAAACGGGTCTAAAATAGGATAAGAAATTACCAATAAACTAAATTTGGAATGAACTAATTAACAAATGCATGGATGACCTAAGAAAAATGCATGCAAAAGGATTGCCCGTTTGAAGCACAAAAAGGCACCCAAAAAACAAGAAGTAAGACAAATTGAAGAAAGTTTGGTGTTGGGCGTATTTTTAAAAAATTAGAAAAAGTTAAAAAAATTAGAAAAATTGAACAAAATTGAAAATTTTTATTGTCGAGAAAATTAGAGATTTTTTTTATAATTTTTTATGTTCCAAACAGACACTTAAGTGCGATGCTTTTATTCTAAAAAAACAAATATTCTTTTTTCTTCTTAATTAATTACTCACTATATATTCAAATCATTATATAATTAACGATTAATATCTCATTGTTTGTCCCACGTTTTCAATTGCCTCACAACCTTTTTTTAAGTCAAAGAAAGACAACAATAATATATAAAAGTAGGATGTGTGATTTTAAAGTAGTACCTTCCACCTCTTCAAATCACCAAATGCAACCTAATGCATGTATCTTACCACTGGAGATCCAACCTCCCCCATTGCCCTTTAGGCACTTTAATTATTATGTACATATGCAATCACATAATGCCTCATCCAACAAGATGATTTTAATTTTTTTAAATAAATTTTATATATTTAATAATTTTAAATTTATCTTCTCTTATCATAATTTTAATACTTATCTTAATCCCAGATAATTTTAGTATCTATCTTAGCTCAAAAAACAATAATTTGTAAGAGTTTTAAAAATTAATTTAGATGGACTCTATTTCTTTCCACTTTCATTAGTTATAAGATATTTTTCTCTCATCTTAGACGTACACAGTAAACATACGTAATAATTATCATTAATTCCAAGCTAATTATATAATAGTTATTGTCTAGTCAGTTTCAAGCTAATTTTTTTTCCTTTTCATGTTTTTTAGTCATTGGGTGCTTCATAAAATAAAGTCAGTAATTTTTTTTGTTCTAATAAATAAAAATAAAATATAAATAATCCTATAAATACGTCATTAAAATCTTACAAATTAATTTTTTTCTTTTAATTAGTTATAAATTAAAAAGGGATAATATATTACTTTTTTTAATATTTTTATATATTTTGGTTTTTTAAGTTTATACATTTTGGTTCGTATCTATTATTTGTTTGATATTATTATTTTAATTTAAAATAGTTAATCCAAAATATGAATTCGAATATGAAAAACTGAAAAAAAGAGATAACAAAAATTAATTGTAGCTCAAAAAGGGGGGCTTTCAACAAATTTACACTATTTAAATAGAAAGATTAAATGAATTAGCTTATATTATTAATAAAAATAATATTTAATAAATATTGAATAAAAAACTTAATAAGCAATTTTATTTTTAAGAGGCTAGAAAATTATTTTTGAATAAAAATTTAAAATATTATATATTAAATAAAAATTTATATTATTTTTATAAAAAAAAAAAAGTCTCCTCGTTGAATTTGACTCACGCTCTCATTAATATTACGTCAAAGCCCTACAAAAAAATTAATGGGAATTATGATGAAAGGTTTTATGGGTGGATGTTACTCTATAAGTTTCTACTTTTGACTTTTTATATAAAATTCTAAATATTAAAAATAAAAATTCATAAAAAAATAAAAATTCGAATGTCAGCTGAAAAAGCATGCAAGATACTTAAAAACTGTATTAAAGGCCGAGCATTAATTACTTATCTGTTATATTATTTATTATCAAACTCTGGAGTGTTTTGTTGGTAAAAAATAAGGTAAAAAGTACAATAAAAATAGAAAAAATGTGACATAAAGGTAATATGTGAAACATTTTAATTGAAAAAAATATAAAAATTAGTTAAAATTAATAAATTTTAATGATTTTTAGCGCTACCAAACAAGACCTTTAACTTATAAAATAAAAGAAAAATGGAAAGTGGACTTCCACTAAAAAAATTTTCTATCATGAGGTTTAGTTACCATCATTGACATTTATGGATAGATTCGAGCCAACCCCTAATGAAATCAACTTTTTGAGTTTGTTTGGGGAAAAAAAAAAAAGTTAGAAGCTTAATTTTTAACTACTTAAGTTTTTAATTTTTTTAAAGGTAATTAAATTTATCATTTTATATTTTAATTTTTTAAATTATATATGAATGACAAAAATATTAAACTAATAAAAAAATAAAAAGTTGACCACTAAAAAGTTAACTTTTTTTTTTTTACCTAAACACGAAAAATATTAATTTTTTAGTAACTAACTACTAAAAACTAATTTTTTTATTTCTTAAACTAAGTATTAATTTACTTGAATTTTGCTTGGATTATTAATCTTAGACTTGAGTTTGAGCATTTACAGGAGTTTGAATTTGACTTAACAAAGAATAATTTAAATTTAAAATTGAATCACGAATAACTTCAGTAACCAAAATGATGCTATTTTAATTTAAAATACAATGAATTAATATGAATAACTTAAATAAACTAAAACAACATTATTTCACTAAATCAAAACAACATTCGTTGGGTAAAAAAAAAAATTATAAAGTTATGTTATCAAGTTTGCTCCTTAATTTTTATGTTAAACACTTACAGGCTCAAACTTGATTTTACATGATCCACAAATATAACTTGTTAAAGTCACAAATTGAGCTATTCTAACTTACCCCAATTTGTGGGCACATTTATAGTCAATAATTTTTCATAAATTTAAATTAAGGTTTGTTTGAGAAAAATAAACTTTTGGTTATTATCTTTTTCTATGTTTCTAAAATGAATAAAATTACTCCCTTACATTTTTTGGATGCTTTCAATAATAAAGGGTAAATATGTTAAATTAACCAAAAAAAATTAAAAAGTTAGTAGTCAAAAACTATTTTTTTTTTCTTGCTAAAAGCTTTAGTTAGGCAGTTAAAAAATAATAGCCAAAAGCTAACTTTTTTCTTCTCAAACTTGCCAAAATTTTATAAGATAAGAAAACTTATATCAAACAATACATATGTTTTATGGTCTAATAAAATATCATTTTCAAACAAATGGGAAGCACATCTTAATTTATGAAAAAAATACATTTTTCACCCACATATTTACTCCAAAGTTCTACCAAAATTCTCTCAATTTTCAAGTATCACTTTAATTATAGTTTAGATTTTTACCAATTTTCAATTAGCACTTTAATTAGTTTGGATTTTTATCAAAATAATGGTCCAAAATATTTCAAATATATATATATAGGTCTCAAACCAATCTAGAATTTATCAAAACTTTGAATAAAATTTATAGGAAGAATTAATTAACCGTTTAGATAACACATCGTAATGCACTCACTCCTTCATTGAAAGGACTCTCCCAATGCATCCAACAAACAAAATAAATAAATAAATGATGGAATATTAATAAAGGAAATAGCACAAGGTTATCTATCATACGAAAAAGGAATATTCTCACCACCATAAATGAGCAAGTCTTATCATTTTTTTAATATTTAAATTAATGGTGACATTATTGAAGTTGCAAAAAATATATATATATATATATATGTTTAGAGTGTCAAATTTTGATAAAAATAAAAAAAGTAGATAAAATTTAAATTGTTGGGTGTTTGGTGTATTTTCAAAAAGTGTAAGAAAGTTGAGCAAAATTGATAAAAGTTAAAAATTTTTATTGTAGAGAAAGTTGAAGAAAATTAAAAAATAAATAGATTAAAAAATTTTAGCCAAATTTGGCACTCCAAATATACACTAAGTTTGAAAATTAGCCTAGTAAAAGAAAAAAAAAAAGGAAAAATGAAAAGAAAAAGGCCTGAATGTGATCATTCTTCTTTTTCATCCAAAGTTAAAATATTTTCTTCCAATAATTAACAAGTGATGGTTTCATTATATACATGAAATGCTAGTTTGTTACTATTATAATAGAATAGTGGGGTCAGCCCATAAATTTATTTTCCTGTCGGTGGACAAAAGAAGTGAGAAAAAAAAAAAAAAGATGATTCTATGATCCGCCTAGTGAAATGGCTAACTATCTACACGTTAGGTGGAGACTTCCAGCCAGAGTTGCAGTGCAAACGAAGCAACCAAGCAAGCTCGGTAAAGCAATGTACCAACCGAAATTTATATTTTCTCAGGGAAGAAAATGAGATAGAAAGCGAAGGAAAATTTCATAATTGTTTGGAGTTAGACAGACTGTCTCTGTCGATTAGCGCACTCGTCAGTGTCATCAACTAATTGAAAACTGGAATGGTGTCCAATCCCAACCACAAAATAATTTAAAAGAATCTAATAAAAAAGCAACAGCACAAGTCAAATCCACCAACTGGGTACATTATTGGGCAATTGTTTCAGCTGCCACAATACCCACCTCTTTCCTTCGATTCATCCCAGTCCAACGCGGTCTCTCCCAGTCGAGCGTGACTCAAATCAGCTTTAGATCAAAACCCATTTCTCAAATCATCTTTAGATCAAAACCCATGTGTTAGAATTCCAGATTTTTTTGATTCTTGATCTGGGTTCTGGGTGAGTGTTGGTGGTGTTGAGCTGATTGGGAGAAGACTTTTTTTTATTTAAATCATCATGTACGGGAGAGATCCGTGGGGAGGGCCACTGGAGATAAACAATGCGGACTCGGCGACGGACGACGACCGGAGCAGAAACCTTCAGGACTTCGACAGGGCGGCGCTGTCGCGGCCGCTGGATGAGACCCAGCAGAGCTGGCTGCTGGGTCCCCGCGAGCAGAAGAAGAAGAAGTACGTGGATCTGGGTTGCATCATCGTCAGCAGGAAACTGTTCGTGTGGACGGTGGGGACCATCCTTGCGGCCGGTTTCCTAGCTGGGCTCATCACGCTCATCGTCAAGACCGTCCCCGGCCGCCACCACAAGCATCCGCCGCCGGACAATTACACCGTCGCCCTCCACAAAGCCCTCATGTTCTTCAATGCCCAGAGATGTAAGTGAAAACTAAATTTAATTTGCATAATGCATATTTATAGATGTGTATATATCTGCTTATATATGTGTTTGATTGTACAGCATTCTGTCATTTGTTGTCAGATCAATCGGATGATTCTTTATTGGTGAATTATAGAATGTTGGGGTGATAACCTTATTGACTTGAATACGGGATTGTGAGAATAAATTGAGGGTATTTTTTTCCACTGCCTCTATCTGTGTATAGGTTGTTGTTATTTGAGGCAGTTTGACTTGAGAATGAAAGGTTTTCATCCACAAAGAGATCAGTAATGCACCAATCAATCCTTAATTCTATGTTTGGACCATAGATTTGTGGAAGGAAAGGAAAATTGAAGGGAAAATAATTTTATAATTTGTATAATTTTTGTATACTTAATCAAGTAAAAGTTAAAATTTGTCGTAAACCCATGTTCCAAGCACAGCCTAAATCTTTCGTGCTACGTAGAATTTTGTCTTTATCCCTTTTGGTCCTTGGTTCAATTTGAAACGCACAAAAGACATTTCATGATTTCATCTATGGTAGTTAATTTACCGGGGGTGTAGGAGTTTTTTGTGTGTTTCGTTGAGGGGTCTTTTATTGCTATTTTGTTTTGCAAATTTTAATAAAATTCTTTATTTATTAAAAAAATAATAATTAACTTACCATTTTGGCTAATCAATCTGACTATCCATATAGAAGACAAAGGAATCAGATGGAAGCCCTTTTATTTTACAATTAAATTGTTTGTTAACCGTTAGTTGATTCTTCTTATATTTATTCTTTTTTTTTTCTTTTTTAATTTTGATCAATGATCACTTAGGTTTTAATTTTTATCAAAATCAAATATTGCAGCCGGGAAACTTCCAAAGCATAACAATGTTTCTTGGAGAGGAAACTCCTGCATGAACGATGGCAAGTCCGACTCATCATCAAATGTAATCAAAGATCTGGTGGGTGGGTATTATGATGCAGGAGATGCGATCAAGTTCAACTTCCCTCAGTCTTTTGCCATGACCATGTTGAGTTGGAGTGTAATTGAATACCGTGCAAAATATGAAGCCGCAGGAGAGCTCAACCATATTAAAGAGGTCATCAAGTGGGGAACTGATTACTTTCTCAAGACCTTCAATTCCACTGCTGATACCATAGACCAGTTAGCTGCACAGGTGTGTGTTTTGTATTGCTATAGGCCAATTCATTTAGCTAATTTTTATGATACAAACTATTTTAAAACTAGGTTGTATTTCTGTGCCATTGTTTTCAATTTCTTAGGTGTTTTGTTTAAGGAAGTAATTGTCTACTTAGCATTTGCTTATAATCCTTCAAAATTTTCATGATTACTTTTTCAAATTTTCTTGCCAAAAGAGCATGCTTCCGATGTGTAACTTTTTATTATGATTACTAATCTGGAACATGCAATCTGATATACCTGCTTTCTTTTTTCTCTATTTGACAGGTTGGAGTTGGAGATACTTCAAAAGGGCCCAGTCCTAACGATCATTATTGTTGGACGCGTCCTGAAGACATCGATTATGAGCGCCCTGTAACTATGTGTCATAGTTGCTCAGACCTTGGCGCGGAGATGGCTGCTGCTTTAGCTTCCGCGTCTATTGTTTTTAAAGACAACAAGGCTTACTCGAAGAAACTTGTCCATGGCGCAAGGACCCTCTTTAAGTTTGCTAGGGAGCAGCGCGGCAGATACAGCTCTGGTAATGAGGCTGCAATTTTCTATAATTCTACTAGCTACTGGGATGAGTTTGTATGGGGTGCGGCTTGGCTATATTACGCCACTGGCAATTCATCATATCTTCAACTTGCTACCACTCGTGGTCTTGCTAAACACGCCGGTGCTTTCTGGGGTGGCCCTGATTATGGTGTACTTAGCTGGGACAACAAGCTTGCTGGAGCTCAAGTAAGTAGAGTTTCTTTTTCCAAGTTATGTTGACACTACATTGTTCCCAAGGGAAAGGACGGTGCTATATAAACAAGCACATTCATTAGAAACAAACAAGCCCAGAGTATCTAAAAGAATTGCTTAGTTCTTACGAGTATGACAGGAACCATTAGTTTTTAAATCTTCTTGCTATGATGCAATGTTTGGATGCCCCTCAGTGGATGGCTACCGTGGTGTACAATAGCATTTTGTGCTACTGGTTCCAACTAAAATGTCTAATCACCAGCCATTCTTAATTTTATTGGTGTGGTTGGTATTTGAAGTGTGGTGCATGTCATCACTCACATATATCTTTAGCAGTTGATCTGTTGTAGTCTTTGGAATTTGACGAAGAATATTTATGATTTTACAAGAGCTGCTAAAATATACATGTTTGATGCGATAATACACACATCCATTTGATTTATGATTTCTTCTGCTTCACCTTTATTTCCCCTCTTTCCCCCTCCTCTCTCTTTCTTGTTTGTTGGGCTTCTCATCATAATTATTTTTTTATACAGCACTAAACAGTAGCTGTCGTTGGTGTTTTATCAAGAAGTATTAATATTCTTATAACCTGGGTGCATATTTTTGCAAAAACTTCATTCTATGTATTAGTTCATCGATGGCAGAACCTACTTTTTTTGACCAAAGAACATTCGGGTTATTTGTTTCAGAAAGCTAGTTTTCCATTTCTTTGGAGATACCATGCACTTCTCATTGCTAACATAGTTTCTTGATACCATACGTTTAGGTGCTTTTGACTCGTTTATTGTTGTTCTTGAGCCCCGGTTATCCATATGAAGACATTTTAAGGACATTCCATAACCAGACCAGCATATCATGTGCTCGTACCTACCAAATTTTAAAAGCTTCAATAGAACAAAAGGTATGCCAGCTTCATTTCATAGGTTTGTGGACTTCAATTTGCAGTTTGATGTAAATAAAATATGGGATCTCAATGAAATTTTCCATGGCCTGTTGCAGGAGGCTTGATCGAGTTAAACCACGGAAGGCCTCAGCCACTTCAATATGTGGTTAATGCAGCCTTCTTGGCTACCCTGTTCGGTGATTATCTTGATGCTGCTGATACCCCTGGATGGTACTGTGGCCCCAATTTCTATTCAACAGATGTGTTGCGTAAATTTGCACAGACACAGGTTTGTCCTCGTACATGGTGAATAACCAAATTCCAACAATCTTTAGGATAAATCAATACAATTTAGGAGGAATCAATGAAAAGACATCAATTCAAATATTGGATTTTCGAGTTGAGGGAGATATTGAGAGATAGATCAAGAATTCTCACTATTTCTTAGATTCATATTGGTTTTCTTTGAAACGGTTATCAGTAACAGTAATTTTTCTTCCTCGTTTCTCGTTCATCTTGCAGATTGATTATATCCTGGGGAAAAATCCTAAAGGGATGAGTTACGTTGTCGGTTTTGGCAATCATTATCCCAAACACGTCCATCACCGAGGTGCATCAATCCCCAAGAACAAGGTCAGGTATAATTGTAAAGGAGGATTGAAATGGAGGGACACTTCAAAGCCAAATCCAAACACGATTGTTGGAGCCATGGTGGCTGGCCCTGACAAGCGCGACGGTTTCCACGACGTGCGCACTAACTACAATTACACGAGCCGACGCTTGCAGGCAACGCTGGCTTAGTTGCTGCCCTGGTGGCTCTCTCTGGCGACAAGACCGATGGGATCGACAAGAACACCATTTTCTCTGCAGTTCCACCAATGTTTCCGACTCCACCGCCGCCTCCAGCACCTTGGAACCCGTGAGACACTGACTTCAGTCTGTAATTTCTTTGTCACACGACTCATCCTTAGTTGATTTTGCTGCAAGAGTTTTTTGGGTTTTCAACACTATAAAAGCCATACAAACAAAAAGGAATACAAAGTGCCTGAGCTCTGAAGATCAGTGGAACTCTGAACTTTTGGACTACAACATTGGACAAAGTGGTAAACTTGTTTTTTTCATTTGTAATTTGTGATGTACAATAGCATGTATGTATGAAAACAATCTGTGTATCTTCCGAATGCTAGAATTTGAACAGTTTGAAGTTATTCACAATAAGTTTTCTCATGATGTCCAATGACTACTCTTTTTCCATGTTTGTAGAGTCTCTTGTTTACTGGTGTGAGATTTAGCAAATGATCAACAACTTAAGGCTCCGTTTGTTTTATTTTAAAATGTTTTTGGAGAAACACTTTTACTCGTATTTTTCAGAAATATTTTTTCGAAACATGAGTTGAATTGTTTTTTTTTTTTTTTTTCTAAAAGTATTTTACATTAAAACAAATGAACCTTGTAACCTTGCGATTTTGATGTGATTCTTGTGAAGTTTATATCTTATGAAAATAACAATAAATTTGATGTGGGGGAAAGCTTGCTTTAATTTGTATTAGGTTTTTCAAGCTTGATTTAATTTATAAATGAATTGAATTTAAATTATAATTTTAACACTCTTTATAACGCTGAACTCAATTTTAAACTAATTTTTAATAAATATAATAGAAAATATCGATATATTTTATTCTAACTCATGATTGATTTGATTAAAGAATAATCGCTCGAATTCAATTTGAAATATTAATAATCAAATTTAAACAATTTTTTAAGCTTACCAAGTTTGACAAATTTAATCAGATGCTCCATTATTCAACTTTATACACTTCAAACTGTTTTATATTTGAACTAATCCCTCTCCCCCTCTCCTCTGAAGTTATGCGAGGTGGCAATAGATTGTATATATAAAAGCAATATTCAAACTATATTTTTGGATAAAAGTAAATATTTCTTTTAAATATTAATATAAACTTATTCTTTATAGGAAAATACAAATAAAATTATACATAAAATATAAAAAAATAATTTTTGGGGGGTAATATTTTATGCTTAGGCTACAAGTTTAATCCCGACCTCAAAAAAAAAAAAAAAAAAAAAAGAGTAAAAGAGACTCGGACGAAATGGGCCAAAAATATCCGACCGTACCAATGATACTATAAGGCTCCGTTTGGCATCGGTAGCCATTAGGCAAACTAATGGCTACTTCAACAGTGCTTGGTTAAATTTACTCTCTTACATTTTAATATTCTTTTAAACTTTTAAGGGTAAAAATGTTAAATTAACAAAAACAAGTTAGCCACCTAAAAAAAAAATCACTTTTTTTCCTTCCCAAACATAAATTTAACTAATTTTTTTTTAGCTAGCTAAAAAAAAAAACCTAACTAAAAAAAGTTAGTTAAATTTGTTTCCAAACCAAACCTAAATCAATAACAATTAAATAAGGCAAAATAACAGGTCCAAGTTATTATTGTTGATTTTTTCCAAAAAAGAAAAAAAAAGAAGGTTCTAAAATGGCGAAAGGGAGGGCAATTACGTGGTAATGTTGACAACGACAATTGGCAATAAATAATTAATTACGAGTTCAGAGAAATTGAAGTCTGCGGCTGGAATGGGCAATTGAAATTATGGGGAGGAAACTTAGATCGGCGACTTCCATCCCCCAATCTTAGTCAAAGCTCTATAATTAATTAAACAAACTGTTGATCCTAGCAGCCACATTATATATATATATGTGTGTGTGTGTGTGTATATTACTATTGACGGTTAACGATTCTTTTGAGTTGAACACGATCATGTTTTTACTTATAAAAACGATACAGTCATTCTTATGCCTCGAAAAGGGAGGAGGGACGGTACGATTTTGACATTTAGGGGGTGTTTGAAGCATAATTTTTAGTAATTTTTGATTTTTCTAATCAAAAATTTTTAATTATAATTTTAAGTATATTTGGTAAAATAAGTAATAATTTTTAATAATTTTTTATAACTTTTAGGTGTTTGATAAAATTTATAGTAATTTTTGACAATTTTTAGTAACTTTTGATAATTCTTGTCAAATTTTAATAACTTTTAGCAACATTTAATAACTTTTGAGTTAAAAAGTAGAAGAGTGACAAAAGTTAATGATTTACTAAACGCTTAAAAATCAAAGTTGATAGTTTGTTGCTCAAATTTCGTCGCCAAATGCCCCCTTAATTATCCCTAACCAAACCATTAGGTGGTATTTTGTATTTTGTATTTTTATTTATGTGTTAAAAATCTCAAAATGAAGAAATAGAAAATGTTTTATTTTTCTTATTTTGAGATTTTTCTTATTTTTTGTTAAAAATTCTCAAAGCGAATTTTTATCATTTTTTATTTCATGTGTAAACTCATTTTTAATTTTCGAAAATAATTTTTAAAATATAAGTAACCAAATGAATTTTAAGCTATCTTCTTTATTTTTAAAAATACAAATAAAAAATAAGTTTAAAATAAAAAATAAAAATAAGAAATTAAAAAATAGAAAAATAAATTAAACGAGCTCTAATTTCCAAATCATTTGTCATTTTTTTTTTTTAATTAATAATCCCCTAAACCAACTCGTGTTAACCAACCCCATTTGGTGCTGCCTACCAGCAGAATGGCCTACTCTTTTAACTTTTTCTAGTTGGAGTAACATTATTTGACGTAGATGAAAAGCATCATTTTATGGAATCTCGGTAATAAGCGAATCTTTACTGATTTTTACCTCTAATTTACTACAACTCGAATTTAGTATTTTATCTTTTATCTTATCTGATAAAAAAAAAAAAAAAACCCGTGAAAAAGGGTAACGTATTACGTGGGAAACTCGGATAGAGAGAGAGAGAGAGAGAGAGAGAGAGAGAGAGGGAGGGGTTGACGTAAAGTCAAGACTGAGGGGCGGGACTCCTTCACGCGGCCTCCCTCAACTTCGCTACGCTAACCGTCAGGGCACCAAAGCGCGCACACACAACAGAAGAACAAAAACAAGAAAAGCTGTCGTTCTGCTGCTCTCACATTTCTCCTCCAGTCTCAGGCGACCCTTAGCCGGCGATCGGCTCCGGTCTCCATTCAGATAGGGAAACCCATACATACATATACACATGTATGTATGTATATGCACACAGAGTTGCATATAGGAAAAGAAAGGGAGGAACTTGTGCGGCGCAGGCCACAACAAACGTCGTCGTCCTTTGGCATCTCTTCTGTGGCTTAGCGTGAGTATTAACTCACCCCTAACTCTCTCTCTCTCTCTCTCTCTGTGTTTTCGGTTCCTCTGTCTATATTTATGTGTGTGTGTATTGATTTATCTGTGTAATACAAATTGATAGGGTTCTCGTTGGTAGGCGCCTGCGCCTTTTGTGCGGGTCGGAATTTAATGTTTCGATTTTTAGCTTTAATTTGGGGAACATCTGGAACTCTTATTGTTTGCTTATTGATAGTGGAGTTAAAAGATATATACAAAGTAAAATAAAAGGAGAGCGGCTTATTTAATATCCAAAGACTTGTTTTTGCTTCATGGAATATAAGATTGGAGGGGAATAGTATCCCACTTTTTAATTTTTATTCTATTTTTAGCTATAATTCTTTTTTTATGGTATACTACCATCTCTCGTGGAATAGGGATAAATATAATAGGCGGCGTCCTATGATAATAGATATTATCCAAAAAAAAAAAAAAATTACAAGTAGGATACTAACATCCTATTATATATATATATATCCCAAGAAGAAATAAATAAATGTAAAATAAAAATTAAGTGTACGATGTTATCTCCTATTCGACCGGTATTCAATTAAGGGGCCACTTAAGAGTGCCAAAAAGTGTTTTTTTTTTTTTTTTTTTTTGTAACTTTTGTCAAAAAAAGTGTATATGTTTTTGTAATTTTTGTCTTAGTGCTATTGTGTGTCACTTTTAGAAAAATTGTGTTTGGTAAAATTTCGTAAAAATTTAGAGAAAATTGAAGGAAGTTGGAGTTTTTTTTTTTTTTTTTTTTTTCTTATTTATTTATTTATTTTTTTGTGAGAAAGTTAGAGAAAGTTATAAAATTAATAATTTTTTTGGAGAAACTCTGAACTCCAAACATGAACAAAGTGCTTAATTGGTTGTGCTTAATTGAATAATGGTTCCTTGGGTATTCAGTCTCAGTTTCTTGAGCACCGTAAAGAGTACAAGAAATTTAACCCTCATAACTCTCTCTTTGGTTACTTGATTTCTTTTTTTTTTTTTTTTTCTTTGTAGAAATATTAGGTAAGCTCTACAATTTTTAGGATCACTTGTGCTAAAAATTCTTACGTGAATGATCACTTAAAAAAAAAATCACATATTAATAGACACTATGCTTGCCTCATTAATGCTCATAGCATATTCACGTTTTATTGACAGATTTCTGTTATCTAGGTGAATATGCCTGATTCAGCTGAGAAGTTGAGGAAAGATGGTTTGAATGATGGGAATCAAGTGAGGGAATACAGTGAGTATGTAAGGTTGGTTATCTCAAATGAATCAAGAGTAGCCGAAGCTGACACCTTGCTACCCCGAACTGAAACGAAGTATAAGTCACTCATCTGGTGGACTAAAGCCATATTATGGTGCTTTATTGCTGTATTGATTCTTCTCGTTTTCGTGAAATGGGGAGTTCCATTTCTTTTTGACAAGGTATTTCCATATCCTGAACTTTCCCCCCAAACCAATTCTTTTCTGTTTGGGTTGGCCAAAGGGGAGTACCATGTGATAACGTCTATGCCATTTGCTCTTTCCACATTCCGAACTTTACTATTTGGTTGGTGGACTAATTCATCAATTACTCGATTATGGCTCAATATGCTGGCTTATGATCTGATAACTTTCTGTTCATTTCTTTCATATCTTGGAAAATTAGCATTTGGATTTTGATATATGTATATACATATATTATTTGTAAGGGGAAATAAATTCTCTTGTAGGCTCTTCAAATTTTGTGGGGATAGCAAACTCCCTCGGGTGCTAGTGCTCCCCACACACCCCAACCCAGATCAATCACGAACACACCCATTTGGTTATTTAGTTTTAGCTAATTGAAACATTGTGTTTCGTTTGAAGCAAGCCCGAATAGTTCAACACCAAGCCCTTTCGCCAGTTGTGCTAGCCTACGGAGGCAAACTCCAAGGAAATACCTCTCTTGAAGTCGAACTTGAGACCTCTCTTAGAAAATCTCAAATTCTGTCCAAACGACCTAAGTCCCTTAGTTTGAAAAAAAAAAAAAAAAAAAGACCAAACGCGCGAAAAATGTCGCGCGGGCGCCCCGGCGCGCCAACGCGACCAAACGAGCGCAAAATGTCGCGGGGCCGCCCCGTCGCGCAAACGCGACCAAACGCGCGCAAAATGTCGCCGAGGCGCCCCGGGACGCAAACGCGCCCAAAATGTCGCCTGGGCGCCCCGGCGCGCAAACGCGACCAAACGCGCGCAAAATGTCGCGCGGGCGCCCCGGCGCACAAACGCGACCAAACGCGCGCAAAATGTCGCGGGGCCCCCCGGCGCGCAAACGCCACCAAACGCGCGCAAAATGTCACGGGGGCGCCCCGGGGCGCAAACGCGCCCAAATATCGCCTGGGCGCCCCGGCGCGCAAACGCGACCAAACGCGCGCAAAATGTCGCGGGGGCGCCCAGGGGCAAACGCGCCCAAAAGTCGCCTGGGCGCCCCGGCGCGCAAACGCGACCAAACCGCGCAAAATGTCGGGGGCGCACCGGGGCGCAAACGCGCCCAAAATGTCGCCTGGGCGCCCCGGCGCGCAAACGCGACCAAACGCGCAAAATGTCGCGGGGGCGCCCCTGCGTGCAAACGCGCCCAAAATGTCGCCTGGGCGCCCCGGCGCGCAAACGCGACCAAACCGCGCAAAATGTCGCGGGGGCGCCCAGGGGCGCAAACGCGCCCAAAATATCGCCTGGGCGCCCCGGCGCGCAAACGCGACCAAACGCGCGCAAAATGTCACGGGGGCGCCCAGGGGCGCAAACGCGCCCAAAATGTCGCCTGGGCGCCCCGGCGCGCAAACGGGACCAAACGCGCGCAAAATGTCGCGGGGCGCCCCGGGGCTCAAACGCGCCAAAATGTCGCCTGGGCGACCCGGCGCGCGAACGTGACCAAACGCGCGAAAAATGTCGCGTGGGCGCCCCGGCGCGCCAACGCGACCAAACGAGCGCAAAATGTCGCGGGGCCGCCCCGTCGCGCAAACGCGACCAAACGCGCGCAAAATGTCGCGGGGGTGCCCCGGGCGCATACGCGCCCAAATGTCGCCTGGGCGCCCCGGCGCGCAAACGCGACCAAACGCGCGCAAAATGTCGCGGGGCAGCCCCGGCGCGCAAACGCGCCCAAAATGTAGCCTGGGCGCTCCGGCGCGCAAACCCGACCAAACGCGCGCAAAAAGATAGAGGCATTTTCACGTTTTTTGTTTTGGTGTTGGTTTTTTGGCCAATTGACATAAAAATTTTGCTAATCCTTTTCTTTTCATCTTTAGCTATTCATATCTGGCTATTTGAAAGCTGTTTATTTTACTGCATTCACCATGTCACTGCTTTATTTACATCCTCATCTTTAGCATTCAGCTGGCATTTACGCTTCTGCTTAAATTTTATAACATAGCTATGCTCATTTCAAGTAAATTGGTTCACATCAGGAATGGGACAGTTGGCATAAGGTGTTTGGTGGTTTCATGAAAACTGAATCAGCATGGCATGTTTTATTTTCAGCATTTGACCTGGTCGTAATTTTAAATTTGTGACCTGGGGACTTCAGCTGAAGTGATATCAAACATGGGCATCTGGGGCATAACTGGCCCCTGCGCGGCCTTTTGGGCAAACAGACCACCCCCGTGGCACCCTCATGAACAAGCCCAAGGGCTTGCCATGCCTCTTTGCATTCCTCTTTGAGACCGATGGGCTTGGCCAATGCCCCATTGCCTTGCTCCCGGTTCGACCACGGGGTTGGCCACGCCCCATGGCATATTCGATTTCCCTTGGCCTTGCATTGGACACCCATGCATTGTTCTTGGACACCGTTTTGGGGGCCGGGCACGCCCCCTTGACTTTGTGCTTGGCAAGCTCCCGCGACTTGCCAGCGGCCCGTGGCGTTGCTCGTGCCAACCCACGGGGCTTGCCATGCCTCTTGACATACTCCTTTGCCATCCCCCGCCCACGTCGAGGGAAGCCCAAGGTGTGCCCCATCACCTCGGGGGAGCATGCCAAGGACACTCGGTGAGTGCCAGGGGGCGCGGCAGGCGGTGCCAGCCTTGCTGAGAACACTCACCCCCTTATATATGCATTTTGAGCCTTCTCCGGGGTGCCAGCAGGGGACACTGCCCATGGTCGAGGAGTCATAATGGGCATCTGGGGCATAACGGCCCCCCCGCGCGGCCTTTCGGGCAAACAGACCACCCCCGTGGCACCCTCATGAACAAGCCCAAGGGCTTGCCATGCCTCTTTGCATTCCTCTTTGAGACCGATGGGCTTGGCCAATGCCCCATTGCTTTGCTCCCGGTTCGACCATGGGGTTGGCCACGCCCCGTGGCATATTCGATTACCCTTAGCCTTGCATTGGACACCCATGCATTGTTCTCGGACACCGTTTTGGGGGCCGGGCACGTCCCCTTGGCTTTGTGCTTGGCAAGCTCCCGCGGCTTGCCAGCGCCCTGTGGCGTTGCTCGTGCCAACC
Organism: Vitellaria paradoxa; assembly: GCA_019916065.1. Classification (NCBI taxonomy): domain Eukaryota; kingdom Viridiplantae; phylum Streptophyta; class Magnoliopsida; order Ericales; family Sapotaceae; genus Vitellaria; species Vitellaria paradoxa. The sequence continues at coordinate 8,128,214 of CM034238.1, forward strand.
CACGGAGCTTGCCATGCCTCTTTACATACCCCTTTGCCGTCCCCCGCCCACGTCGAGGGAAGCCCAAGGTGTGCCCCATCACCTCGGGGAGCATGCCAAGGACACTCGGTGAGTGCTGGGGGGGCGCGGCATGCGGTGCCAGCCTTGCTGAGAACACCCACCCCCTTATATATGCATTTTGAGCCTTCTCCGGGGTGCCAGCAGGGGACACTGCCCATGGC